>BGPT01000417.1:2711-125357 GCA_003297045.1 Symbiodinium sp. clade C Y103
CAGGGGGGGGGGGGGAAGAAGAAAGACCGTCCACATCCACAGCGGGGGGGGAAGAAGAAAGACCGTCCAATTCCACAGGGGGGGGGGGGCGACCCCTCCCCCTCACCCAGGGGGGGGGGGGGCCGTCCGACGCTGCACCATATATATATAATATTTTTGGCTTTAGCTTTTCTGTTACTGTATCATTTATGTTTGCATAATGGAGACTCCCAACCAAAATCGGGGTTCTTAATTTTCATACCCAAGCGAATTGAATTATATTTGGGTGTATCCAAAATGGTGGTAGACCTGGGGAACATTGGTTTGGTAGTACTTTGTTTTCTTGCCTCGCAGGAATAGTTATTCAGCATGTGTCTCCTTTCTGCAGGGTATCTGAAAGTGACCATTGATGCATTTGCAAAGTGATGATGCAAGGCTTGGGTTTAACCATCAATCGGTTTGTATCAGGGAGATATCAAGGACATAGCCAAATGTATTTATACCGGCGGAGGTTTGGGGAAGCATCAACCTACGAATTTAGAATCCAGATTTCAAAACAAACGTGCTTGGGGGCACAACAAGGATGTGATGCGTATGGTATAGTCCCGACCATTTTATATGCATATATTGAATTATATATACATGGGTTTGTCCAAGAATTGGGCATTGACCTCCAATATATGGCATTATTTGGCCGTGCATTCAGGAGGAACGCTGGTTAAAACCAGTGATTTCAGGGGTGAACCATTTCAGACCTATATGCAGATGTGTTAGCCGGCAATGGAGGCTAGATGCTTTCATGAAGAAGAATCGGGAAGTTTTATTTAGGAAAATGAGGATGTGAAATGAATGGTGGGAGGTTAGGCAACAGAATTATGAATGTAACACACAAAAGAGATGGACAACACATGTCAACACAAACCGACAGAAGTTTTGATGGCGTAATCGCGCACCATTAACACCATATATATATATATATACATACACAGGAAAGGTTTGCAGACAAGTACGCAGATTACGCGTGTAATTTGTCTTACCATGCATTTCAACTATCAATACAATATATACCAAGTTCTATGGCATGACACACTACCAAAAAAATGTGTACATATATTTATATATATATATATGTATATATATATATATATTTGTGTTTTACTATGTGTTGTTAATCTATATTTATTTCTATGTAGTATTTTATTATATTATATAATGCTAATTTTTATCCTATTATATTCTATTATATTGTACTTCATTGGGATTTTACTATTCTATTTTATATTATATTAAACTATATTGTATGAAATTATGTTACATTAAATTATATTACATCACATTATATGGTGTTATATTGTTATACTGTATTAGATTATATTATGTTATGTTATTTTATATTATATACCATCTGGTAAATTAACATAGACCCTGGCAGATAGGAATTGGAAGATTAGGTTCCTCTAAAACTAGCGAGTTTCTCAGGGTCGAACTGTTAATATACCAGAGGGTATATCCAGCTATAAATCTACCCCAAAAAACCACTCCGGTCATCAGCTCCATGATGATTGTCAGCTGCGACCTGGAGTGCGCGGTATACGTATACCATTTGGGGTGTCGGTTTTCGTTGATGTTTTGGGGTAAGCACCACGTTGAAAAAATACCACAGTAGTTATATAATGTTATATACTTGATGATTTTCTGATTTACATTGTGCATTCTCAAGTTGGTTTTCTCAAGATTCAATCCCAGGGGTGCATTTTTCACTTGTCTATTGACCACTGTCCGCAAAAAAAGTGGCGGGTTTTTGGGAACCACCAGCCAGCCAGGAACGTCAGCAACACCGTCGATGCTTGGACTGCGGCCAGGTATGTCGTGGTTTGTCATAGTACCAAGATATGAGATCAAGATATCCTCCAATTTGCTTCCAAGCCCACCTCGTCCTGGCTTCATCCCCACTGTTCCACTCACCATTTCGTTCATTGAGGTTTGTTGAATCAGATTGTATCGTTGTTGATTTTTAATAGGCATGGCCACTCTTTTGGGTTTCTGCGACAGGGTAATTACCCCAAGTCCATGTAAGAGTTGATCACCATGATTGACAGCAACTTGGCCCCAATGTTCGGGGCTTACACCCGAATCTATTCCCATCACCAGAAAAATGGTTGGTTTTGTAATGTTTTATACCTGCATCACATCCCATGTCCCATTTCAAAAAGCACCTTGTTTCTCATGATTGAATATGGTTCTACGTATTTGTTCCGTGGTTTTGCCAGTGGGTCGCCGAGGAGCTGCCAGCACGTGTCTAGAAGGAGATCTGCGAGCTCGAAACCCAAAGACCCTTTAGGACTTCGACCTGGCAATGGAAATATAGATATATAATGATATATGGAGGTTTCTTAAAATAGGGGTACCCCGAAATCATCCATTTTAATAGGGTTTTCCCATGTTTTCCCTTATAAACCATCCATTTTTGGGTACCCCCAGCCATTAGGAAACCCCAATATAGTCGCTATACATATCATACATGTCCATGATGTTTGCAACTGGGTGACTTTCCAACCTTTTCTTTTGCCATCTCCCTTTTGACACGTCATTGGCACGTCATTGACACGTCATTGACATGTTTGTCACATGCCAAGAAGCTCCGCCTCTCCCAGTGGGCTCGATCTCCAGGTGCAGTCGAAGACGCGCCGAATGCTGCCGTTGCTGTCGTGGTGAAATGATGCGGCGGACATGGGGTGCCACAAGGGACTATGCCAGAGAAGCTGTCAGAATGCCAGAGGAAAATGTCAGGTAGAAAGTCAGATGAACAGTCGTTTTTCAAATGTCAGACTATATGTCAGATCATGTGCCAGATAGACTGTCATAATGTATGTCAGATCAAATGTAATTATTTCAGAATGTTTCGCGCATAGCATGCCATATCTCAGAGAAGGTCAGTAGATGGGGATCACTTGGAGAAAAAATGAGAACAATATTTTTGTGTCAAACCGAACGCTTAAGTGGTTCAACCCAGCAGTGGAAAATAGTGACGCATCCGTAAGTTCGCATATTTTGAATATGTATATATATATATATGTGCGTTGAGGTGTCCTTGTTCTGGTCATATTTCTCACCATAGCCTTGCGATTTGTTGATCACAGACCTCGTTAGCCTGTTGTGTCATCCCATGGGCCCCCCTTGACGTGTCCCTGCATCAGTTGACCGCGGCAAGTTGCGATGCGATGCACGCTCTATGATGGGAGCTGCAATGTTCCAATAATGTCTTTGGGTAGGGTGAAGCTTGAGACAAAAGTCACAAAAGCACTATGCAGGCGGATTTTGTTCAAGGCGACCTTTGATGGTGATGGTGGTAATGATGATCATGATCATGATGATGAATGATGATGCACATATTAGTTTGGGGAATTGTTGTAAACCATGCCCATTCTTTGTTCTACATCGTGAATGGGGCTGGCGGGTTGGCCGCTCATATTGAGTTAAAGGTTGGTGTTCGGTATCAGACTAATGTTACACCCCTGTCGATCTCTTCGGACAGTCTCAAGGCCACCCAATCGAAAACCCTACGAACTCTCAGCGTTGAGAAAGTGCAGAGGTCCAGATCTGTTACAGATTTGGCTGCTGCCACCCACCTGCCATGCTTCAGCGGTGACTCAGTGCTGATGTTGATACCATGCCCCAGGCATCCACTCAAACACGGAACGTGCTTCTGAACATGGCGGTGAATTGTGGCTAATGCACCTTGATGCCTGTGGTTTCTCCCTGCCAGTTCTGATTCCCTGTCACAGGCGGAGGGATCTTCGTGTATGTCGACCTGTCGATCTATTAACTCACATGAACCTGCATTTGTTTTCACATAAACTTGTGACTCCTTGGACAGAAAAAGCGGCAAGCATCAATACGAAACATGATCCCAAATAAACGGAAGGGCGTAGGCCAAGGCCAGCGCAAGTTCTATTCATGCATAGTTGTTTCTGTTTGTGTGTGTTGAGCTGCCCTGCACAGGTTGCCAGTGGATAATTAGTGAAAGTTAATATTCAGTACCCTTACTTACAAAAGAATGTGTTGCTGGCAATGAACTGCGGCTGCTTTGGACACATATGTCCACATGTTTATAAAATGTGTGCCTCTGCGCAGTTGTATGCGCATGTATTTTCGGACAAAGACTCATGGATCTCATTTTGCATAGCTACATACATGTCATTGTCCTTCAAACACTGGCCCTGGTTCCCACATTGTCTATCTATATGGCGGGAACAGGACGCGCTGACAAGAATGCTAATGGATGTCACTAATGATTGTTTTCAATGCTAGAGCAACTGTGGGTCAGTGGTTTCAATCATGTGGTTCTTTGGTTGAGTCCAAAACAACCTCACGCTGCCACGTCACTGCAAATGACTGTAAATGATGCTTGGTAAGGGTAATTATCTCCAAATGGCTTTGTTTGAAGTTAGTGAATTTTGATAAGTTTTCCATATATATGGGTTGATCCCAAATTCCCAGTGACTCATATTTTTCAATGTGGTTGTCAGCAAATCCTATTGTCCAGGGAACAACGTCCAACATGCTGTCACCACGCATGATCCAACTTGAAGCGAATCATTCATTGATAGGTTGTTCATATCTATCAAGATCATGAGGCAGGGAAACGGATGAAACCACTTTCTGCGATGTATCGGTTGAAGCCTGCCTGACTCACTGCGTGTCTAAAAGATGTTGGATGAAAATGTTGGGGCACTGAGAAGGACCTTGTTTCTTATTTGTGGTTGAATCAGCACCAGTGAGCAGCACTATGATTCCTGTGTGTGTGCAAACTCAGTCAACACTATTTATCCATTGTTCGAGGATTAAACCTCGAAAACTCTTGAATACAATGTGCAGTTGATGCTTGTGTTTCAAAAAATCACGTTGCATGGCAGAACCATGCATACAGGCATACAGTAGTTTTCAGATATCTTCGGTGTATTTCTGCGTTAAGTGAGTAGAGCAACCTCCCAACACCATTGCATTTGTCCACATGCTTACTGATTCAGTATATTTCTGTCAGCATCAGGTGAAGGAATTGAAAGTCAAGACTCTTTTATTTTGCTGCAGCGGTGTATCA
Organism: Symbiodinium sp. clade C Y103; assembly: GCA_003297045.1. Taxonomy (NCBI): domain Eukaryota; class Dinophyceae; order Suessiales; family Symbiodiniaceae; genus Cladocopium; species Cladocopium sp. clade C. The sequence continues at coordinate 7,792 of BGPT01000417.1, forward strand.
ACTTGAAACACTTCCCCAAGTACAAATGGTACCCGCGGACAGTAGTATTGCAACAGCCACATCCCAAGCATCTTTACCAAAAGATAAATGGCTCATGTTGAGATTGGACTCCTGTGTGGTATTATATTGTTTTCCCGCAATTGGACATGTCTGCATGTTCATCTATATTCTTAAGTTGGAAACTGGGTTTGTCAAATAGGATGCCCCCAATGTTTGATGGTTTTTTATCATGATTTCCTCCAAGAATTGCTATTTGCGTGGTTAATCCCCCATTCTCAGACACAACTAACTATCATGTCAAATTATCACATAAGATATTTCCCATCATCCTCATCATCATCATCATCATCACCACCATCATCATCCTCATCGTCATCCTCATCCTCATCCTCATCGTCATCGTCATCGTCACCGTCATCATCATCGTAAATATCATCGTCATGATAATCGTCATCGTCATCATCATCAGGATCATCATTCTTGCGGACCTTCGACGTGGCACGAACACTGAAGCACCCATTCTCCTCTGCTTCAAAATTGGTGGTAAATCACCCATTTTGCCAATTTTAAGCTTGAACATTCCAAGCGGTATATTTATCACAAAAACTCCTCCCACTATATGATCATCCCATGACTATCCCCATAGGTGGTAAGCCCCCATGACTTTCCCTCCCGCCTCGCTGTCGAACTTGACCGGGCTCGCAGCCGGTTGCGCTTCGCGCCCGCCGAGTTTCAGGGCGCAGCTCGCTGCAGGACGGCAAAACTGCTGGAAAAATGCGGGGAAATTACTGTGATCACTTATGTATAACATCTTATGACTAGATGTTTAATGAATGGGAACATCATCGGAAAATGTGGAGAAATCATGGAAGAAAAATGGAAGTGCAACAATGAGAAAACCATTTCTCACTAAACGGAGGAGTTTTAATCAAGCCATAGCAAGGCACATCTTGTTCCGCCAAGGTATCATGGATTTAGGATGATGTAGGTATATATGTGGATATGTACATTTATCATCATTTGGAATGGATCAAAATTGGTGGGTACCCCAATACTTAGATGGTCAATACTAGAAAATACTAGAAATCATCCAAGATCTGTGATTCCCTCGGTCCTAAATTTTGATCCATACTCATTTGTATGTCACCTCTACGGATGCTAAGATAAAGAGTTCAGAAAGGGTGCCTTTGCTGCGCCTGTTTTCTTGCGCCTGGCTAGGATGGCTTTGACATTTGTGGCGCCAGCCGGGGTGGCAACAGGCCCAACTGTCCCCATGGGAAAAACCTTGGTGATGGAGTTTGATACTTAAGGTATCTTAAGACCCTTTGGCCAAGAATATATAAGCCTGAAATGATGGCACGGGGATATGACCGTGATTTTACCAACATTCATGGGGGGAATGTAGCCTACAGCAGTACTTTACTGGGATAATTCTGGTTACTAGCCTTGCAATTGCTCATTTCATTAGCAATCCATCGGCTCCAAGGGGAAAACATGTTCCTTCTCCCTGCACAGAGAAAAAGACAACTTCATTACTCCTGTTGCTGAAACCCAGGTGTTTCTTTCCAATTGAACTATTGCCAATGAACCGCCGCAATGGTTGGAATTGTACAGCCGTTTGATATCCTCAAATGCGCTGGCAAATGTGCTACTTATGTGGGTGAAATCCACATTTGTTATAGCTAAGCAAATTTTAAATGCGATGTTTGTTCCACTGGATTGCGAGTTTTTGTTTGGTCATTTACCGTGTTTTCTATTGAACTTGCAGATGTTGGGTGAAATGGCCAAAATCTCGACGTGTTCCTAGTTTTAGTTTTGAATTCACCAGCCAAAATAAAATGCAACATCCAGACCCGCATGATCCGTCTTGATGTGGGTTTGTCTGGAAATATCTGAAAAAAATAGGGTACCCCAAACTTTCATGGTTGATCATCATTTGTCCTATGAAAAAGGACCAATTTTGGGGTAGCGCTATTTTCAGACACATCTCACAGCCATATTTTGTTGCTGCTTTTTCAATTTATGGCGGCAGATTTTTGGAGAAAACGCTTTTGATCTTCAGGTCACCTCAGAAGCACTGCGGGAGCCGCCGCTAACCCCCAGCGCAGTGGACCCACGGCGTCGCAGAAGGTTGGGAGGCTTAAGCCCGACAGGGCAGACTTGGTCCGGGTTTTCAAAAAAAGTCCTGGTCATTTTTTTGGTACAATTCATGATTCCCCCAATCCAAATCCAAACCAGTTGTTTTGGTCCCTTGGGACCAAAAAATGAAGAAATCACATTCGAAACGGGTTCTAAGGGATGTTTAGCATCAGAGGAACGGATTCATTATCTCTCGTGAGTGGCTCAGAATGTTTCAAACACGTACATACTTATATAATCTTATATACTCATCCACGTTCAAATATATTTGATATATTTGGGGATGATGATCCACAATGATTGTTGGAATGAATGAAACCACTTACTGTAGGAGGGTAGTGAACCCAATGATAAATAGTGATTGTTTGATTTTTTATTTTGCCAACTGGTTGGCAAAGTTAAAGTTTCCAATTGCGAAAAGTGAAGTCCATTCAACTACACAGGTTTATTTGTTGAAGAAACGCCAAGACTCCATGTTTCAATCAAACCATTTGGACAAATCGCAGTGAATTCGCGAGGCCACTATAATTTGATGACTTCCTACATCCAGATTTTTGACCTCAGGTGGCTATGAAAATTGGGGAAACCAAGGAACTTGGTAATGGCTGCAGGGAGCTGTTTGCCTCATAAATGTTGAGAGGAAGCAGATAGAAACAATGACAACACTTCCACATGCTATATCCCCCCGCGTAAATACAACTATACTATACTGTAACAGACACACACACACACACATACATGTATGTAACATGATGTAACATGTATGTATATATATATATACACATGTATTACATGTGTACACATATATATATGCATATATATATATACATATTATATTCTTATATTTATATTTGTTATTATTTATACCGCAAAGAAACATATATAGTGATATTGTATCAGTACACATTGGATCATCCAACATACATCCCACAAGGCTTGTGTCAGCCAATGGACTCCAATTGGAAGTACCTAATGACCAGCACAGCATGGCGTTTCTCAGCTACAGATCCTCCTGCCCTGGCCCTGGCCGTGTCGCTGTGTCGCCGGTGCCATGGGCGGCTTGTTGGATAAACCTCTGAAGGAGAAGGGCATTGAGACAGGAGGCGCGGATGACACGACATCATGGGGATGCACAGCAACAAGCATCCATGGAGGGTTAAGACAATTGGGTTTGCCCTTTGGTAAGGCACTATTATCTATATCCATAAATGAGAGATTTTCTATTGCTATGTCTGATTGCCGGAGGGTATTTGTGTTCAATCACATATCTATCAGCATAGTTGCCTGATGTTGCCTGTAGATATATGATTGAGAAATCTAAAGTTGTAGAAATAAGCGTGTAGTTCTTCAAAGGTATAGGCGCAAGGTGGTGCCCCCAGTCATAGGTTTGTCTATAAAACCCTGTTATCTGCATAAATCTACCATAAATATATATATATAACATAGAATGTCCCCTGTGGTTATTTAACATAGCCATGGAAAACTCACCATTCTTGATAGGTAAATCACCATAAATCATCTATAAATGGACCATGTTCTATGGCTATGTTAAATCACCACAGGGTACTAGTTATAAACCAACATAGCTATCTCGGTGGGTCCCACCTTGCATAGGCGATGAGCGCATGCAGTGGGTGGCTGCTGATATGCAGGGCTGGCGCCAGGCGGTGAAGTTTTCCCCATGAGATTTTCCGCAGGGTTTCTGGAAGATCCATGATACATCCCTGACCTTGGGTGATCCCCCGATGGATTTTCAAGTTAGATGAGTAGTAACTATCCCTGATGGACTGGTTCCCGTAACAGAAAAAAATATGGAAAAAGCATGGCGGAGCCTTGTATTGTGCAACCTTCAGAATTGTGATGCTGGAGTTTCCATATCTAGATTAACAATAAGTCTATGGGATCCGACGAAACTGATGAAAGTGAGGATGTAGCTTAAACAATGCTTCATCGACATTGGGCAGCCCAAATGGCCAGCCTTCAATGCTTGGCTCACTGTCACATGGTCGTTCTTGTTTCAATTCAAGAGAAAAGATGCATACAATTCTACATACATATATGTTATATACATGTGTGTATTCATTTGCATGTGTAATTCTATACTTGAATGTCCCGGAGATCCTGAAGCGTGTTTTGAAGTGTGATCTGAATTGCCCAAAAGAATTACGAAGTGTTGTGGTATCCATGCTCCAGAATTGAGGATGCTTCCCCGTTTCATGGATTCGTGAAGATCCGCAAATCCCATGCTGATTCAAGACCGTTTTTTGTTGATAGATTTATATAGTACACTATTGACATCTATTGACCCTTACCATCAGACAACTTTTGAGATATACCACCCTGTGTGGGCTGAACAAATGTCAAACCCAAAAAAGGGTATGTCGGAGCAAAGGGCATGTTGTGTTGACTGGCTCTTCGGCACTAGTGAGAGGAAATTCAGAGTTGAAAACACAGGGCAAAAGCTTTGTGATTCAGGGAAAGGTCCGGGATAAATACAGTTTCTTTTTCAGAAAGGTGTACGAGGATGGGGTGGAAAAAGCTCAACTCAAATGTGGCGCATTTTTTTCCAGGAGGCATCGGTTTGCTCAAAACAATGGAGTGTATGAGTCTTTGGCCAGAGTGACAATCTACCAATCTATAAACGTTGGTTGTTCAAAAAAGATGCGTTTTTCTTAGCAAAGTTGCCTCTTTGCTATTCAATATAGTTTTGCTTAGATAAACTGATTTGAGTTCAAGACTTCTAGTCAAACTGAAACCTGAAGAAAAATGCTCCTAGCTGGATCCAGGTATATCGCTGTGTTCCAAAACCTTTCAGCTGCCATGATTTTTCTTGGTGGAATGAAGGCCCATTAGCCCCAGCTATTATCAAGGTTCTCCGGGGTACCAGAATTTTGACCCACAGCACTGTGTACGGTATATGCTTCCGAAGACGGCCCTGTTGGGCCCGGTTTCTTTGGGTTCAACTGGTCAGTCAATCGCAACATGCGTGAAGGATATGGAGGATGAGCACATTGCAAGCACCAACGCGGGAGAGGAGTCCCATGGCTGACGTGGCATTGCTGGCACTGAGGATAGGTCTCAGGTGAGTTTAAAAGCAGTGAAAAGCAACAGCAGCTGAAAGTGGGTGTTTGAGTTGAGGATCCCGCATGCTCCATGTTTGGTGTGTTGTGATCAGATCAGTTTGATGCATATAGCCAGCATATGGATCCATTTAGGGGATGCCCAGATGCACGTCGGCACATGCACCACACATGGGTGAAATGGCACCAGTCCCGGAATTGGACCATGGGAAACGTCGCTCATATTAGTTCTAACGCCCTTCATTCGGGGTAAATGCAATGGTTTCAACTATCGTTTTTTCATTTAAACCAATCCATTGGATACCATACTTGCCGGTTGAATCCCACTTTTTACTTTTTAACTGTCCTATTGTTTGTGATTCATGAGTTTTGATGCTTGAATCTATTGGATGTTGGAATGCCAGGGATTTAGATGCCAGCCTTGGGAGGTTCGCTGGGTGCGGCGTGTACTGCGTCTTCGATGGTCACGGTCCAGCGGGCCGTGGGGCCGGGGTGCTGGATGGACCCCGCCTCACTACTTCGTCATCCCAATTGGGAACTGGTTCATACGCCTAGTTATAATCCAGATGTAAGTGGGATAGCCCACTTGGAGGACTTATCCGAGTCATTGGTAAATGATGAGAATAGGATAGAATAGGATAATCCATTTCAGGAACTTAGCAACTGGGGTTGCTAAGCAGTTTCTGTTCCTCCAAGTATTTGTTGGACATGTTCAATTTCGATTGCCACGGGGGTTCAGGATGGGGGATTTGACCGACTCTCTGCCAGGTGGCAAAGCGGTGTCTAAATTTTGCAAGCACCTGGGCAGTTTTACTGGGCAGTGCCAAGTGGCCCCTGCACATAGCTCCCGGGAAATGCTGGGGATTATCCGTGGGATATGCAGCCGGCGATCGTTCAAACATGTTGGACAAGTGTTATAGGAATCTCTGGCCACTGTCCGCAGCGTCTACGAAAGAATGTGATGGTGAATTGTTGAAGGGCCAGTTGTCAATCATCGCTACAATAGATGATAGCCGGAAAGAATCCCAGCAATTTTTGGGTGATGTTTGGATGGGACATGGCACCCCTGCAATTCCTTCAGGATCTTCAGGGCCGTAGGGTCAAGGCTTCAGCCTGATCTACTACCAACTTGGTTCACTCTAAACTCTAAACCCACGCCTTAGAAATCGCTTCTATGCTGGGAAATCTGCGGATGAGGCAACACTTTCTCCAGGAGTTTGTGCAGATGACTAGCACCATGGGAAAGCCCAAGTTCGGCAAGAACAAGGCGCCGGGATGGTAGAACCAGATGGTTGACTAAGTGGATTGGGAAAAGTGTGGCTTTGGCATGGCAATTTGAGGGGTTTATATGAAGTTCATGTGTTTCTTTAGGATCTCCCAATCCGATTTTTGAAAGTTGAGCTACTCTAGAGCAGCAGTTCCATGCAATTAGCTCTTAAATCCATATCAATCCTTTGAATCTCGTGTTGGCTCCATCCTCCCCAAGTTGGGGAATGTTGTTGTCAAAATCCTTCATTTTGATGACATCCACAGCAATGATGTTTGAACCTGTCTTCACACCCAAAAAAGGCCAAAAATTCCACCCAGCACCCGCTGAGAATAAGAAAAGACATTGCGGTGCCCACCTGGAACCGGTCGATATGGAGGAGATTCTGAAGGCAGGGATGTTGTGGGGATGGCGTGGCATGATGCACCCCAGGAAGTGCCATGGTGCGCCCAGTTGAGTTGAGCCGGGCTGGTTTTGCGGGACCATCTTTGAACTGAACGGCTTATATGGTATTAAAATGTATGAAACATGGGTTTTACCCGGAGGTAACAAAGATACCCCGTTTTTATTGACGAGTAAAACGGGGTTTATCAACTAATTATAGCCACAGAGGGGAAGCCCAAAAGCAGTGTTTGGTAGAATAGGGGTTGAAATGCCTTGTGTTTGTTTGAACATCTTTGAACTATTTCTGTTGACTGACTGTATGTATTGGAGGAACTAACGAGCCAGGGATGATCAACATCCCTACTAAATACAGTCCCAAAATCACGGGGTAGTTGAGAAGATTCAACAGGGATAGAGCTGACCTTGTTTCAATGTAGGAGAGCCAGCAGCATGAAGGAAAGCATGAAGGAAACGTAGAGTTTGATCCTCCCCTCAAACATCACCAAGGAGCATCATGGAAATGGGTATAGGGACAAGATCGGTGAAAAGCCTTGACAAGGGTGAACACCTGATGAAATGCAATAAAGTACAGTATATGTAGAATTGATATGGACACCGGACACCCAACATCTACCATAGTTGCTCTTCAGCAATCAAACATGGCAATTGGACGTCCATCATAAATAATTAAATGGAGGTGTGAATAGGAGACTAACTGTACGTATATATATATATACAGAATACTATAAATATGATAAATGGTGGAGTGCCCATTGCCATTTTTGATAACCGAAAGGGTACGACATGTTGGTGTCAAGCCGCTTAGGAATCCTTCCACAAGATGGATGACATGTTGCGAGACCCTGCCTTCGCCAAGGCAGGGCAGTGCCAGGGTTGAAGTTGGACCCTTCCGCACTTTGGGTTGTTGAAGCCTTAGCTTTTCTTTGATTAAAAAAAACTCATTGGATTGGTTTAAGGGAAAATTTACAGGAAACCATGGAATTTCCCATCAAATATAGAGGTTTCCTGTACATTTTCCCATTAACCAATCCAATGAAAAACGTGTCCTGCACCCCCAGCTCTGGTTGCGAAAATCCCCAGATCTGCTTGTTTCCTACATCCCCAGTTGCGTTTTTGCGCCAGTCTGGGAGGAACTGGCGCGCAATGTGGGGAAGGTCCCCGCCGGCGCGGTTGAGGTGCCTTTGCCGGGGAGATTGCACCAATCACCGCTGTGAGCCTGGACCAGTTGTCGACTTGAGATAGGTTGAGACCATGGGAGGAAGAAAAAATCTCCAGGAACCCCTTTTCATTTACCAGTAAAAGCCATGGTTTCAACATGTTTCAACTGTAGATTCTCCATGATTCTCCCAACAACACCAATCCATTGAAGCAAGTGCAGCAAGTCCTCAAAATTCCCATGCATAAAGATCATACTCGTATCATACACAATTGCTATAGCCTGTTTCTTAATTACTGGTGAAAAACCGCCTTGATGGAAGATCAGCTTCCAGTTGGCACAGGACCTTCAAAAGCAGCTCTCTGAGATGTCGCAGAAACAACAGCCACGTGGCAGCTCCCATTAGCTGGGTGGGGCCATGATGTCGCCACTGTTCACCTGGTGAGGTGTTTGCTTTAAAGGGAATAGTTGATGGATATTATGATGAAGTAGTACATGGTGTGAACATAAAGAAACCAACTTAGCATTCTCGTGCCGGGGCGCCAGCTTGTAGAGATGATGCTAACGATATGTTGAGATGGGGTTTGTCCCACGTCGGGGAAGTATCGTAGTTTAGGCAGATATATGATGATACATGATGGTTAGAAGGTTGGCAAGGGGAACCCGCCACAACTGAGTTTAGTTCAGTTTAGTGAGTCCTAAAACGTCGAACATGAGTCAGATGGTTTGATCCTTGCGCACAGCGAGGCGCAACAACCCAGCGAGCTCCGCTGGTATGGAAATTGAACAAAAAGAACTACACACCGTAGTACACACAATTATATTCACCTATCGCATATTTCTATTTATACACAGCAATATCACAGCGTATTTCTTCATATAGTTATATAATATATATCATATATAATATATATATATATCACACACTTACACATTGACTGTTTCAACTCCTTGACTCCTTGCCACGGAGGAAAGGTCAAGCCACTGTCGCAGCCTCTTGGCCTTGGTTCCCGTCGCGGGTTGTTTTCTTTGGAGAGAACCGTATAGGTCGTATAGGACCCACCCAAAAAAAAGACTAAAACGGTGGTAAATCATGTTTCTATCTTATTTGGGATTGCTACAAGTGATCCTGTATATATATATATATATGTATAGTTATATATATATATATATACATGTATAGTTGTATATATATATATGTATATGTACATATGAATATATATATGTATATATTATATATATACATATGCCTCTTTGCGAATCAGATGAGCTTGTTTGGGTAAACCTTGGTGACTTGTTTGTCAATGGATCCATCTCTTTTGCTGGATACAGTACTATGACAAACATCCAGCATTTTGCTGCTAGCTCCATTTGGAAGTTCAGCCGTGCATGGGTTCAAAAACGTCCAAACATATTGGCTATATCAGAAAAATAACCATTGTTTAGTAGGGAAAGTGTTGATCATGATCACATCAAAAGGGGTATATATTATGGGGTATTTGATGTTCAGACAAAACCTTTTTTTTTTGCTGATTTCAATAGGTTCCAACGCCCTTTTTGTATCTTTTTGTGTCATTGGTAACCAGCACGGACCACGAAGATCATGAATCAAACCGCTGGAAGCCCCGGCAAACATGACCTGACAGGGAGGAAGGCCCTCTGATTTGCACGGTACAAGGTGGTGCCCCCCAGTTGTAGGTTGGTTTATAACCCTCAGTAGCTAGGGATATATCTACCAAAAACCCAAGTGACAAAAAAACTTTGCCGACCATGCAGTTGGTATTGCTGAGGATCAAAGCGAGATGAAGGACATGTGCGTGAAGCTGCAGAAGTTCCGTGGCAGCAAGACACATGGGAAATCACTTAGCCACTGCCACAAGGGAGGGCCACCCCAGCACGAGAGCTGAGTTGGTGCGAATTTGCCTAGGTCAACTGTTGGGTTCTCTGGGGACATGACTATAGTTCATGGGGTTTACAAACCATCTTCTAACTACGGGGGCCACCTTGCATCAATAGAACTGGAGAATCATGGGTGCAAGCCGACCAGTAGAAGAGACTATGATTTTTTGGGATGATTCCCTGAAATTGAATGAGACCTGAGACCTTTTGGTCCTAAGATTCGTTGTTGATTCTTCAACTTGATCTGCATAGGCAGCAAAAAGGAGGACACAATGAACAAGAAACTGGAGATATGGTTATGTCCCAAGGTTCGAACCCCTCCAATATCCTCCAATTCAACGTTTCATGGCCTGTTGTACTGCCCCGATGTTTGTATCCATGGTGCTGGAGGTCCAGTGTCTGAGGCTGCCTGTGCCCATTTGTGCCCCCAAAGGAGATGAAGTCTTGGGAAACATCCTGCAGGGGCAATCGAGGAACAATGGCAGATATGTTGACCTTGTTGTGATTTCAGATGGCATGGCCATGGAAACTTTCCCTAGTCTAAGTAGTCCAAAGATGTTCACAGTAGATCAAAGTTATGTCCCATTCAAACTGGATAGCATATGTCTCATTGCCAGATTTCCAGGACGGTGGGACTTCCCAAGGCTTAAGGAAGCACAGAAAGGGGCCCCTGCGACGCAGAAAGGGAGGCCTTGAGTTGGGGATGTCCACGCAGATGGAGATTTGAATGGGAAAGCTCCGGCGGGTTAAAGGCTGGGTAAATGCCATTGGCAGATTAGTAGATGCTTAGTAAGTGGATGTAAATGGCATATGGGGTGTAGAATCATGTTGCTACCCCACTGGCTACAGAAGAACTAACTTCAGTTGGCTCATCCCAGCTAGAAGCTGCTAGAAATCTACCTGACCACCGGGAGTCGAACCCAATATCACCGTCTTCTCCTATTGGCACCACTTGAAAAAGCGACCTCCTCCAGGATGAGTATGTAGGTCTGTTTGAAAATAGGATATCCCTAAATCCCACTCTTGATCAGCATTTTCCCATATTTTCCCTAAGAAGTTGTAATTTTGCAGATACCACCATTCTCAGACAAACCCACCACCACTATGAGTCATGAGTCATGAGGCGTTGTCGAATCATGTGGTTCCCTGCTCTGAGGATGACTTTGTCCCCGACACCGTGGGCTGCACTGCTGTCTGTGTGCTGGTTCGGAAGCAGGACCGGGCCTCGTGGCCTTGCATTGAATGGACATGTGCATGTGGGTCACGTTCTTCCGCAGATGCTGGACATTTGTTTTGACATGTGGTGTTTGGAAAGTCCACAAATAAACCCCTGGGATATGGATATGGATTTTCATGGATTTTCTATATTTTATTCTTCCCAAGATGGTACGATTGGTGGGGGAATGGCTCACGGGTTGCTAATGGGTTTAACGCATTGGTGTACATCACTAATCAGCTTGGACCCCAGGTGCAGGAGGTCATGACCGCAGCTATCCGCAGCCCTGGGGCCATCAGAATTGGAACCTCACCAGATGGACTTGGATGATGTGTCTTTTTTTGCGGCAGACGTTTTAACCGTTTAAAAATTGCGCAGTCAGAGGTTTACCTGACAATGTCTTCACTGGTTCAGCAGACATCCCAAACATTACATGGACAAGTTTTCCCAGTAGAACAAACGTGCAACTGCCGAGGGCCAGATTTGACCCACAGCCATCAGGTGATAGTCTTGGCAAGCCATCTTTCCAGCTCGAAATGACAAGATAATGGGGCATGACTCCGCCGTCGAATGTTTCAACCCGTAGCTTTGAACAAGAGATTCTTTATGGGATCTCACAGGTCACTAGCTAAAGATTCAATTAGAGGACTGCACTGGCAAAGTGGCAAAGTCATGAATCACCAGGGCAGAATTCTACATCAACCAGTGGAAAATCTCAGCTGCGCCATGACGCTGCAGCGGAGCGCTGGAAGACGTGCCGCCGGTTTTTACGTGCGCCCTTCGGCCGAAGTGATGCAAGGGATCACTGGACAGGAATCTTAAATGGTAAACGTAGAGATTTATATAATGGGTTTTGCCAGCCAAAGTCATGTTGGAAAAAAAAAACACAGGGCCCCCTTTTTTTAAGAAAGTAAATTCAAACAAGGCGAAAGAGAGTATCTTTTTGGGCAGCTGAGCAGATGGTGGGACACCAAAAGTCGTGGTATGTTTTTAGTCAGCAAAGCATGGGACAGATTCAACGTAAAATCAGCTACCTGGAAGGGGAGTGTCAATTTTCTTCAAAGGCAATACAGTTTGGAAATCGGTGTCATGTTCCAGCTCCATATGCAAAGGGTTCGGGACTGGTAGAAACTAATCTGATCCTGGGTTGATGACCAAACATGTGTGCCCCATATATACCCACCATTTCCGGTTGTTGTTGTTGTTGTTGTTGTTGTTGTTGTTGTTGTTGTTGTTGTTGTTGCTCTTGCAAGGTCTTCAATGATTAGCCGCATGGATTCCAAACAATCGCCATCAGGTCACCCTGATGGATGGACGTGCCGGCACTCGGTGCCGCTTCCGATGGCGTTTCTGCCGGCGACGTCGTTCGGAGATATTTTCCCGCACGGGCGCCAGATCCAAAGGAGAGGGGCCTTCCAGCAACCGGTGGTTGGTTGAACTTTAACATCAAAAAAGGGATCTCTTCGGCACATATTTATCCAATCAACATTGTTAGGTTGTTGGGTCCAAATTCATGTCTTGCCGGATATCCAAAGGATGTCATCAATTATGTGTCCTCCTGATTGGTGATGATGATGATGATGATGATGATGATGATGATGGTGATGATGATGATGGTGATGATGATGATGATGATGATGATGATGATGATGATGATGATGATGATGCACCTTGATGATTGCAATGAAACATAATGCAACTGATTCAATTGGATCGAAACCAGGCCAGAATCAGGTTCAATCAGCCCGTAGAAAGGATTGATGGTAGATAAGAAACGCCTCATGCGCAACTTGTAGATCAATGGTAAAACCTTTTGTTGGGGGGACCACCATTGGGCACCAGGACTGCCATGGATTGGAGGAAAGTTGCCAGCTCATTGAGCTGCCTCGATTTTAGAATACCCTCCTCTGTACTACCAGGTTTTTTTCCTGGGGGTTCACTACCGTTATTAATATACACTATTTACTAAAAATCGGGCAGACAGTGCGTGACGGTCCGNCTGGGGGTTCACTACCGTTATTAATATACACTATTTACTAAAAATCGGGCAGACAGTGCGTGACGGTCCGGGGCATGGTATGGCGCCAGGAAAAAAAAACCATACCAAAAAATGCCCAGGATTTTTTTCCTTAGAGCTTCCTGACGTACAGTGACAGGAAATCAATTTCTGTCTGTTATGATTGAGGGGGGGTTGATCTATCAGTCTGTGTATGTAAGGCATCAGGAAATCAATCATGAATCACTTTGATTAGAGGGGAAGTTTTGCAGAATTCCCAAGGTTAGTAGCCAGGAATTTAAGCTACAAAATGGTGGGACCGTTCAATTTTTAAGACATGTTGCGCTTCCATTTTGGGACCGTTCAATTTCTAAGACATGTTGCGCTTCAATTTTGGGACCGTTCAATTTTTAAGTAATTTTGCGCTTCCATTTTGGGACCTTTCAATGTTTAAGGCATTTTTGAAAGACATTTTGCATCATAAGCATCTACGAAATGGCGGGACCATTCAATTTGTAAGCCATTTTTTTGAATTTTGCGCTTCCAGTTTGGGACCGTTCATTTTTTAAGTCAAGTAAGGGTCTCATACAACCTAATGGCAAGTGAAGGTCTCATCAATTCTTATGTCAGTGGTGTCATTGCTTCTTGTTGCTGGGAACCTCAATATATCTTACATTACAGAATCAAAAATGATTTCCTGGGTCCATACCATTTGACCCATCAACCTTCAACCCTCTTGTTGTGGGATCCCATTTGGTGAGATCCAAAAACTAAAAATAATTTCCTGGGTCCGTACCCTTTGACCCATCAACCTTCAACCCTCTTGTTGTGGGATGCCCTTGGTGGGATCAAAAATGATCATTCTTCAATATTCTTTATATCCCCGTAGTAAGAGATTTGATCTATTCTGTGGACATCTGCAGTTGAGCATCTTGATCAAAACCAATATGTTGAAACCCATTTGCCTGAAAAACTGCGAGATGTCAGCCGGGATGTCAGGTGCCAGGAATTCATTTTTTTCAGTATCAGATTGAGGGGGGGAAGATATGGCATGTTCCCAACGCAAGACCCAGGAAATCAATTTTTTATTTGGATATCAGAGGGATAAATCTACTGGATGTTGGACGTTGGGCACCAGGAAATTAGCAAAGATTTTTCAAACTGGTGGTTGGAGGACAGATTTCGGCTTCAGAGGTTAGGAGCCAGGAATTTAAAGCTCTAAAACTTGCCTCAAAGGTTAGGGGTCATATTCATATTTTTAGCCCGGTTTTTGTCCAGGATTATACCCCACGTTTGAGTACAGACGGGGATTTAGAATGCCCTTTTTGTGGTGGTAGATGGTGGTAGTGCATTGTTTGGCAGTTGCTCTCCACTTGCTCAACTGAAACCCAATTTTGATGGCTCAATTTTTAGTTTTCATGGTTGAAACTGTGACATGACTCAATCCCCATTTGTTGATTGTAAATGATTGTAAAAGGATTATGTTCATAGTTAACCCATTCCAACTGAACCATTTTGGTTGGTGAAATTCCCCCTTCATCTTGCACCATGGATCAGCTTCCCGGGCCTCAGGAGATCACCGCGCTGCTGGTTCGGCTCCGCGACGGAGCCTCCTCGGCGACCGGCGTTTCGGAGTCGGCTTGGCGGATTGCCATGGCGCTGCTGTGGAGCTTGGGCGGGGTGAAGATCCCTGGCGCGGAGTTGGGTGAGTTGATGTGGCTCCTGATGGGTAAATGGATCTTATGGATATCAATGGATAATCATGGATAAATTCATATTGATGGATAATTATAGTGGATATTCATGGGAATATGATGGATAAACGAGGGGTTTGCTGAAGGTTATTTTGTTGTCTTTTCCCGATGGGAAATCCATCATCACTTGTGAATCTATCAGGAACTATGTTGCTATTTTGTGGGGGCCATGTGAAGTAAATCCATGAAATGAATAAAAGATGGGCATGGCTAAACCGGAATCTACATGTTTATCACCAACATATTGGGACATTTGGGTCCCCAGAAATGGTGAATTGAAGAGACTTATATAGCCCGGGCTTGGCTGCCATTCCCTAAAACCAGGGCGGGTATGACCAACATATTGGGATCCATGGCCAGAAAATGGTGGGTTTTGTACCAACCAAAAAAGTGGGTTGACCATGGTGAGTTGATGTTAAACATTTTTTTTGGTGGAAGGGACTAGAGTCAAATGGATGGACAAATGAATGGGTTATTGATTCAGCAACATCTTGCAGGGTTGTAATTAACATATTGCTACATAATGGGCTTGTTGAATGGGGGATGGATAGAAGCATCGAACATGACATTGCATTCAATGGGAGGTAGCAGAACCAGTGGCTGGTCATACTTTGGAGATCCGCGTTTGGGAATCCGAGCCTATTTAGGCAGTATACGATGGTCCCAAGGCCTTTGGATTTGTAGGGCACCCGTATCTATTCGGATCTGTCCAACAGCGGGGGTTCAAAACCATACCAGATCCCAATTTAAAACGCATCTCCCCAGATTTGCTATGCAATTTGCTGTAATTTCCACATTTCTGGGCACACCCATCTCCATTATGCTGAGAAACTAATTGGTAGTTTCAAGCGTTGTTTATGTCGCTTAAGCCAAATGTTTGCATGTTGCTTTGCAAATCATGCTGGTTATATAAATCAATATTGTCAACAATGATTAAAGCACATGATTAAACGTTGATAAATCCCAATGGTTCCAAAATGTGGGTAGCTTAGGTACCTAAGAAAAAGACCCAATGATTAGACCCTGACAGGTTCCTCCTGAACCGCTGGGGATCTCCCGGCCCATCCAGCCCTGAGACTCCACCACATCACGCTGAACGCCGCCCTGCGCGTCTGTGGCGAATCACGCGGCGATGCATGGAGAACGTGCCTGGCGTTGCTGGGGCAGATGTCCAGGTGCCGGGCATCGTGCCATCCCAGCAGTGAATCTTTAAATTCCTGACATCCCAATGGGATACTAAGAGGGATATGAATGGGATTTACTGTTATAATTAATGAGATTTAATGGGATATATTATACTGTATAATCAACAATCTGATTTTGGTGTGTCTCTGAAAATGGGATATACCAAAAAAAAAATGCCAGAGGGAGTTGGACAAAATTATGATAAAGCAATTCGGAATTGAGGGTGCCCCCTTTTCAGACAAACCCAAATGGGTGTGATCAGCTATTGGTGGGTCCATTGGGTCCCCCTTGTGAATTTGCCCAGGCCCCCATAGATTCATCAGGGATTTCCCCATGGCTACTACTGGTCATACAATCATTCTTTAATGATTAAAGCCTCCATGCTTGTAGGTAAAAATCTGACTCTGTGTTGGGTAAATGCCAATGTTCTTCAGCAAATCGCAGTCGAAATGAGTAACGCCAAAGTAACCATTGGTGCTTCGCATTTCCGCATTCCTAATGAGCCCACAGGTTGTTGCTTTTATCAGTCAAATGTCCATATTTCATGGTTTCAATCCGATTAAATTTGTGTTGCTTGCTGGATCCAATTGTTCGCCACTGACGCGGCATGTTCTGTTTATTAAATTCCTTCTTTTCTTTCCAAAACACCAATTTTGATGGCAAGCAATCAGCTTATTTCTCAGTAAGAGCACCATTTGTATCATAAAATCGAACCTTGTGGTTGCTGTAAATATCCAGTTTTTTGGTTGGTGAAATCCGGATTTTTGTTGGTGAAATCACCCGTTTTTGCTGGCGACATCTCCAGGCGGGCCGATGTGGTGACCTTCAGCAGCTGTACTATGGCACTGGAGCGGCGCTCCAAGTGGTACCTTGGACCTCCAATCAATCGGGGTGGGTTCAACAACCAAATGATGGTGGTTTAAGCAGCCAAGAATAGGGATTTTTAATGATTTATATGGATTT
Organism: Symbiodinium sp. clade C Y103; assembly: GCA_003297045.1. Lineage (NCBI taxonomy): Eukaryota > Dinophyceae > Suessiales > Symbiodiniaceae > Cladocopium > Cladocopium sp. clade C. The sequence goes on from BGPT01000417.1 coordinate 24,852, forward strand.
ACCAAAGGGATTCTGATAATTATGGTGGTCTGAATTTAATCACTTATATGGGATATTAAATGGTTTTAATCACTTATATGGATTTAATAACCAGCATAAGTTATTGAAGTTGTGGTGGTCTTTCCAATCAGAACATATCAGAACAATCTGGGAAACCCTGGCTGCCATAAACCTACCATGGGAATAGTAAACATAGCATCTATAAAAATGATGATTTTGGGAATGGTTGACTGTTGGGTTTACCACATGAGCGATTTACAGCATGTTCCAGGACATATGGAATGTGATTCTGGTTGTTTAAGCGTTGAACCCACAAGAACAGCTGGTTGGTGGCTGGTGGTTTCAATAATTCATGGATTTTCAAGCCTGACCAAAGGGACGCTTGGTTGAGATGACTGATCTTTTGGGATGGGTTGAAGCCGCTACTCATAGGGATTCATGGTTGGATTGTGGGGAATCATCCCCAAAGGGCCCCAAATTCGGCCAGATGTGATACTGGTTTGAAAAAGTGATGTTTCACCTTCAAATGATTTCCATTTGATGGGGAATTAACGACATGCTCATTTAACTTGATCTAATAATTAGTTTGTTTCGTATGGTTCAAACATTGGCACTATCCAGTGCTTAGGAGGGAACCCAGCGGAGCAATGGGTATCCAGGCGAATCCAGGCCATCCCTATTCGCCATCGCCCAGCGGATCGGTGGTGTTGAAGGCTTAGGAAGGGTAGTTTTGTGTTTTGATCATTCGCCATAAATGGAGATATCAGGTAAAAAAAAAGTGCATTTTTTGTGGGTATCCAAGATTGGCCATGAGAGCCGGGTTCTAGGAATCATTTGAGATTTAGAAGCCCTTTGTGAGGAGGTCTACCATGAATTCACCTCATACACAGCAGACGTTGGATACTTCTGGATAGTTTGTAGCCATGGATGTTTATGTGACAACTTTGGGTTTGTTTGAAAATGATGTGGTTTGTTTTGCTGGGATCCTACGGTGTTTCGAACATGGGCCCCATTTCCATGAGTGGTCGTGGTGGTGACTGACTTGGATTATAACGTGGACCCCCAAGACTAGTTGGCAACACCCCATTACCCATGATGTCTGATTTTTGTTCGGAAACATGTTTTTCTTCAGATTCTGGAAAAACTGGTCCGTCTTTTTTGGGGGTGCGTTTTTGAGTTAACTTAAACTGGATCATCATCCCAGTAGGATGAGGAATTTTCGGATGGAACAAATGCTAGCCGACAGAGCTATAGCCATGAAACTGCATTCGCGATTGCCATGTGGGTGGTCATGATTGCATTGCAGGTTTTTTCCGAACCATTGGTTCTCTGAGAGATGTTCCTAGAGGAAGAGGGGGGAGATGCGAAACTGGATTGAGCAAGTCTTTTCTGGCAAGTTGTTCAACTATACCTGTTTCTTCATGAAGCCTAGTCAGAGCGTAAAACCACTGAATTTCAAATCGAACCATCAAACTATACTTTGTATACATTTGAATTAGATGGCGTCCCCATTATATACCCAATTTGGTTGTTCAACAGTGCAACACTGTATTTTCTGCATGTACCCCTCAGCCAGGATGGGATCTTGCAACCTTTTGCAACTCCTGCAGCGGGCGGGAGTGAAAGGAGACATCGTGGCTTATGGTCACTTGGTTTTTCTCAAATAGGGCTCCCAACGCTTTTGACAAGTAAAATGCCATGAGCAGAATTTATGTTGCCGCCTCATTGTACTACTACAGAGAAGCCGACAAGCCAGGGTTGCTTCAGGAGAGCTTTAAAATTGCCGGTGACATTTGGATTTAGTATGACTATGTATCACTGATGATAGAAAATGATAGAAAACATATGAACTTATCATTCCTATCATGCTTGGGACAGGCAAAATTCCGAACGCAGACATGTCAGCAGTTTTCCGATCCTCTTCGAGGCACCGGCATTTCAGCATGCGCCGTGGGCAAAGCATGGCAGTTGGCCTTGCGTTTGTGACCTGGACTCGGCGCTGAGATGGGGACTTTTGCTTGTGTGTGTGTGCAAATGGCCATTTGATAGTGATAAATGAGGGAATTGTTGTTTTTCACCATCATTTTCCGACACGCCTCGAACAAATCCGAAGAAATTTGGCTTTATCGATTGGATTTTTGCGAGGTTTGATGACCTGCATCTTCAACTTCTTCAGGCAAACGTGACTCAGCTGGGAACAACCAAGAGCGCTGTTTTGCATTTTTCTTGGTATTTCTTTATTGTGTTCGACCCTGTGGTACTCAAACGTGGCAACGGGAAATCCAGCATAGATGGAGGTTTTGTATAATGTGAAAATTATCCATAAATGGGTTGTTTTCTGTGGCCATATTTCATTGCAAGAGGGTATATAGATGCTTGAAATCCTGGCTCTTAAGGTAGTATCTATCAGTACGTACATACATACATACATACATACATACATACATACACACATACATACATACATACATACATACATACATACATACATACACCCATACACACATACATACATACATACATACATACATACATACATACATACATACATACATACATACATACATACATACATACATACATACATACATACATACATACATACATACATACATACATACATACATACACACAGACACACAGACATACATACATACATACATACATACATACATACATACATACATACATACATACATACATACATACATACATACATATATATATGTTATATGCATTTATTCTGTCTTGGTAGCATGGTTGGTGTGTATTGGGTGGCCTCCAGCAACTTTTTCGAGATTTTTATGTTTTGGGGGCTGCTCAGAAACAGATGGTGTCAGTGATCAGTGATGATCACATCTCCGCATACTAGCCGATGAGTGTAGGGGTTTTCGTTTGCCTTTCCTGAGGCTTTCGAAATTGATTCTTTGCCAGCTTTCGAAATCAGTTCTTCTCCATTATAGATTCTGGTCGGGTTTCAACCGTTCAATTTTCGCCGCTGCAGCAGTCCTCGGCTAATGCTAAGCTGAGGTTTTCCGGTAAACTGTCCTTTAAACTTATTCAAATTCCGAACCCCCATCCACCCTTCCGAACCATGCACCTAGCTTGTCTCATTACCTCCTAGACAATCACCTTGTTCAATCAATGGCTGAGAACCTAGGTGAACAGGTCTCTAGGCTCTGTCCGTTGTCCTATGTATCACAATATTTATATGTACACGTACAATTATACATCTAGTATCCTAATCACTGACCCCCACAGATGATAAAATAGATGACCAAATCGTTCTGTTTTTTCAGGGGATTCCTGTGGGGTCTAAGCAAAATAATGGTTGCCTCATGTTTTTTGTAAGTTTCTATCCCTATTTGGGATAGCGATCCCAGTTGACTTTTATATCTTTTGGATTCTGGGATAGGTTGAAGCACCAGCCAGCTGATTATAGTCAAAAAGCAACAATGATATGTTGGGGGTTGATTTTACTTCTTATTCTCGGTCTAAGCTTTCTCATTGATATTCAACTAGACTTGCTCAACCACAGTTCTTTGAACACTAGGTTGTTGATCTTGATGACCTTAATATGTTGGTTTTATTGCGGCTTTATCTACTATCACTCTCATGTTTCAAATACTTGATGTTTGTACTTCATGTCTATTATGACAGTTATTACTATTGTATGTAATAGCAGAAGACTACTGTTCTCCTGTTCCATCTCGTATTTTTCCACTGAAATACCGATCGTACTTTTTAATTATAGCATATCTAATCACTATTTTATATGGTTGTTATTTTTTACTATCTAGTATTTTGTTGATTTAGCAACCAGAAAAAAGGGTTTTGAGTGTTAACTAATAAATCAATTGTCTGATCTGGTTGCTATGGTATGACTATCTAGGTACAGTTCCTCCGGTATTCAAACATGGCTTGCTGGAAAACCAACTGTTTATATTGGATTTCCCATTGCCAAGTTCAAATCGAAGTGCTATCATCGAAGTGATTCACAATTGTAGTTTTGAATAGTTACAGATTGATGGTTATAAATCTGGTTGATTCATAACTACCAGCATACTGAATCAAGTTCAAAGTTCAAAGTGACAAATCCCTTGGTAGTCAATACCTTGGTTGTCAATCCAAGTTCAAATTGACAAAGTTTCCAAGGGTAGATGTTTTTCCTATCAAAATCTCCATGTTTCCCCTCTTGTAGTTGGTTAAACCATCCATTTTACATCCAGGTAGTGGTGGCCACCAGCATCCTGACCTCCGGCTGCAGCTGGTCCACCTCTTTGCAGCGTGCCCAAAGCCTGGCACATGCTGCGATTACCGGTGACGCAGTGAGGGCTGCGGTGGCGGCCAACGTGGGGGCGTGGTGCGCCGGAACGGTGGGAGGTGGAGGTGGGACCTCTGAAACTTGGGGAAATGCCGTGAAATTTGGGGAACATTCCGATTTTTGGGGGGTTCTCCTATAAGAAGGTAGATAAGGAAAATCTTCTGAGGTGGAGAAAGGGCTGATTGAATTTCTGGGAAAGTCATGCAAATAGGGGACCTTCCCTTGCCTTGTTCAATTGCTGGAGGGTAGAGGTAGAGGTGCAGTGGGAGGTGGGGAATGATGCTCATGGCATTTTGGAAGACTGGGAATGGAACAAATGAAGAAACTTCCCAGGCGATCCATGGCGATCCCTTATAACTTTGTTGTTGGCTTACCACATGATTGCCGTACAAAGGTTTCATGGTTTTCCACCTTGCGACATGATTCCAGACAAGCCACGAGACACATTTGTACCCAGGGTATATTGCCAAAAGATGATCATGGGGGAATGGGACATACAATTTCTTCCCCCAAAGCTCAATACACACAATTAACACATATATCACCCCAGCAAAATACCATAACGTACTTACAACCAATTGGACAACCCAAATCAATGTCTAAAGGTACCACCAAAGAACACACGGCAGAGGCGTTTGGCTGCCGAGACCTTGGCGAAGTTTCGGCCGTCATCTCCCGTGGCGGTGAATGTGGCCATCCGTTGCTTCTCTCGGATGGGGCTGTGGGAGTCAGCTGTGCATGTGGCTTGGCTCACGTTTGGGTTGGTTAGGAGGGTAGAACTATAGTAACTAGATGAAACTATAGTAGTCATGGGGTTTGTAAACCTTCTTATAACTGGGGGGGTTCCCACCTTGTGGGTGCGTCCACATTGAACATGCGGATATTTGACCCTAACAAATGGATAGACATTGCGTGTTTAATAGGGGAAATGATGATGAACCCATGGATGGAATGCGGTTTTCCCTGCACATTTTCAGACAGACCCAACTGTGATGTAATTTCATGAACCTGTGTGTCAGGGGGGCAGTATGTCCCACAGTTCAGGTCTATTTGAGGATATAGGTGCAGTGGGTGCACATTGTCAAGATTGCTGCATACACAGGTTTGCCTGTAAATGGGGTCCACCCCAAAATTGCCATTTGAGTGAGGAAAATGATGAAACAATCACTGGATTTTGGAAGACATTATTTGAGAAACACCAGAATCGATGTCAGCAACCAAGATCCTGATTCAACCAGATTCAACCAACCAAAGTTGAGAAAGTACCATGAAAGATCAGATTGAGCAATCATGGTTGCTCACTTCTTTCAGAAGACGAATCCCATCCCCAATCCTATCATTCATGTTAAAGACGCCATATATAAATGTGTCCAAATATGTAGTTTCATCCCCTACATCCACCATGATTTCTGGGGCGTGTTTAATAGTCATCGGGGATGGGACTATGTTCCAACTACTGCATTTCAATCCTGTCCACACCTCCGTAGCCTATCGCCTTCGGGTAGCTGCGCAGTTGTCTTTGGACGTCCCTATTGCAAGTACAACTGGTGGAGAAGAAACAATTGACATTTTGAAGGTTTTGAACCTTTGGAATCCTATAGGATTCAAGCTGAAGCAACCATCCAAAATCATCCAAAATCGGGATCACTTTTGAGTTTGTGAGTTTGAATCCCATGTTGTGTTCTGACCAACAGGTAATTATACTCCAAATTTTCTTAACTATAATCTCACATGTGGTTAAATCCTGACTTCGCTCGTCCGAAACCGTTTCCGTCTCTTGTCGTAAGTAAAACTCATCAGTTTGTCGACTCGCCCAAAATCCCCAAGCCCTCGGCTGCAGATCCTGCGCAGCCTCTCCCAGCAGCGTCTCCGTGCCTCCGCCGTATCCATCGCCAGCTGCGTCACGGCCACGTCGTGGCGCAAGGGGCTGCGATGCTTGGGCAACGCCAACCTTCAGAGCTACGCGGCGGTGCTGAACTGCTGCAGCGCCTGGGGATGGAACTGCCCGGGGGATTTTTAAACAGAAACAATGGGGGTTTGGTAAGGGGATACCCTCTGGTAAACTAACGTAGCTATTGAAAATTGCCATAGAAATAGTGGATGTTCCCATTAAACATGGTGATTTTCCATAGTTATGTTAGTTGTTCAGAGGGTAAGGGGGATGAACATGGATGAACCATCAACAATGGATTACATTCACCGATTTATCTATGCTTGGAAATGTAGGATCGCAGTTTCACCAGTGAAAGGTAGATTTATACCGTAGAAATGGGGATTTAATGGTGATGTAACCAGTCACTTAAGGGCAATCATTGGGATATTTTTAGGGGATGTATCAGAAGACTTGATATTCTTTCTGGGTATCTCTGAAAATGATGTTGTTCTTCCTCCCCGGGTAGCCTACAATTCAACCCCGTACAATTTTGGAAAAGGCAGTTTCAAAAAGCACAATGCGCCATATCAAAATTCTCCCATTGTTTACATGGTTTTTGGAGGTTCCCGAGCCAAGACTTCGATGGGAGGGGTGCAGACAGGTTGGCAGAACGCTGTGGCGTTGATGCGCTGCATGCCGGAGAAAGTTGCTGGGCTGAACTGGTCAGCTGCCAGGTGACTTTCACCAAGGGAAAATGCGATAGATGAAAAAGATATGATCAGAATCCAAAGCTGGTAGCTAGTATGATGAATATATGCATATATATATATATACACATATACTCTTATCAATTTAAAAAGTAATTCCAGAGATCTAAGTGAAATCTTCTACTTTGAAACGAGGTGCTATAAGCCTCCCTTGTCGATGTTGGGTGCTGAGATGTGCCTAAATTTGTCGCCAAAACACCGCTTCTTTTGGAATGAGGGAATGGTCTTTCAATGCAGAATGCTTGGGAGTTCTATGTTGCTTTTCAGGGGTGTCTATTTCAAGCATCAGCGGATCTAACATAATCTTACTTTCAATCACAGCAATCCCCAGGCGCCTTGGTTTTTCATCCCGCAGCTGTTTTCAGCAAAATGCGTATGGGTCAGGATTGGGGTACCCAAAAACTCACCCAAAGGCACGTTTAATGCATTGCATCTCCATGTTCTTAAACGTTCTTAGTGATAAAATGGCCAGCGCATTTCATCGCGGCTTTTTCATGCAGTCAGCATCATGGAGAGGTCTCATTGCAATAGTAGATCACTACACATATATTGCAGTGGTATAATTCAACATAGCACGGAGGGGTAGCCTATTAATCCGATGAGCTTTTGGACAAATAACAAAACCGATATGAGGTAACTATCTAACGCTATGCTATAATATAGTAACACATATATAACCCAGTCTTTATACTATACTATACTATGCTATATTATACTACTATGCTATACTAATTCCAAACCTATACTATAGTTATACTGTAACCTTTAGTAATTAATCTTTAGTGGTTCTTCCCCAGCCCAGGCTCTACAACTGGATCTGCAGACCCTGAACAGTGTCCTGGTTCTGCTCAGCGCCAGCCGCGGCAGGGGCAGGAAGGACTTGTGGCGGCAAAGCGCTGTGACCCGGCGGAGTTTTCACAAAATCTGTGTCCTTACCTGGAAAATGATTCAGTTTCAAGGCTTTCATGGTAGCTGTGCATATGACTATACATTATGTACCCTCTGGTAAACTAACATAACTATGGAAAATCACCATTTTTCATGGGAAAATCAACTATAAATGACCATTTTCAATAGCAATATTAAATTACCGGAGGGTATATACTATGTAGTGAATATTGGTTTTGACTTTTAGAAAATTGATTTCGTTTGATTTGACTGCAAGACTTTGAGATTTGACTACACAAAATGACGCACATGGCTGGCCGAGAAATCCAAAATTATATCGTGTGGTATATATCAATTGCAAAGCTTTCTATGACTTTCCACTACCAACTCAGATAAACCAGAGGAAAGCTTTCTTGCTCCAAAAAAACAGGATCATAGGTGGCTTCAAATGGAAAAAACACCTGATTTCACCATATAAATTGAATCGGATGGATCGGATCCAAAAGGGATTTGTTTCAGGTGGATTTCTCCCAACCAATCCACCATCGATTCAGGTCTTGCTGCAGCAGAGCCTGCAGCCAGATGTGCTCAGTTACCACAGCTTGGCCGTTGCCATGGAGGACGAAGGTACCCTGGTGATCCTGGGTGATCAAAATAGCTGGGATTTATCGATGTTCATCGACCAAAAACATGTGGAAATATGTTCAAAAAAAATATTCCAATAGGCTTTGACACATCTTCATTCCCTGCCTTAGTTGGACGTTGACATTCCTCCATTCTTTAGAGGAAGCTAATCATGGGCATGTTGTTTCTCTTTCACGGTTGTTTGGGGGTAGGCGTCTTTGTGGAAGATGCAGCGGGGCACCATCAGGTACAAACTGCAGCCCAAAAGGTTGCAGGTCTTTGTGGGACGAATGTAAGAGGAGTCAGAAGGGAAGCATCCACGATATTGCAGTGGATGATGAAAGAAATCTCGTATTGAATTGGAGAAAAGGTGCGGCAATGGTTACAACACAACGGGTAACGGGTACCTCAAACACTGTTTTGTGGCTTGATCCTTTTTGCTTGCTCGTTGCACATTTACATTGAATATGCATCAATGAATCCGTGCATGCCAGTGCGTAAATTGTATAGATTGTCATCCTCAAGCTGCATAACATCAGGGACCCAGTGTACCATGTACTTTGGGGATCTTTGGGGTGCATGCCTATGTATGCTTATAGAATCTTATAGATCTTATAGTTGAGGAGTTATCTCCCACCAGATGGGGGTCATGGGTTGCCCATTGGTGAGGCACAGTGCCGGTGATAAGTCGAGTGCTACGAGACATGGAAGTCGCGTGCTTGGACGCTCTGACGCTGAGCCTAGGCTGGCGATGGTTTCTGGGATGAGTTGGGAATCAATGAGAGCTGGTGGTTTCCAACATTCCCTACATGTTCATCGAAATTGGATGATTATCCCCGTTGACTTTCATATTTAGGGGAGTGAACCACCAGTATTGACATATCATTTAACATCTACTGTTTTGAAATTTTAAAGGTCGAAATCACCAACCAGGTCTGGATTCACGGATGGACACAGCGCAAGAAGGACATGTGGATCTGATTGTGTCCATGATTAGACGCACGTTCTGAACTACTTAAAACCTGGAGGCCATGACCTATGTGGTGAGAAAGTGTTGATACAAGGTTTGCTTCATACTTCTTGCGGTAGACCTATGGGTACAGTGTGCAGCACTATCACACACAGCCCCTTGGCAGCCCAGGTCCACATTCGCACCAGCGCCCCAGTGGGCAAAAACGGCCGCGCAGCACTTGTGGGGAGCCATCGTGTGGGAAGTACACGGACAATGTTCTTTTCCCGCTGTTTTGTTTTGTTCAAGGAGTCCCCTATTCAAGAATTACGGTAGCACATGTTAGTACCATGCTCCATCATATTCCCCTTGATAGTTAATACAGCACCAGTCCTGCACCCCTAAGTTTGCAGAACGCACTGTCTAAGTTTTGCCGGAGGAACCTCAGGGCAGTGCTCCATGTATGGCATCTTCGAATGTGTAGGATGATCTAGCCAGACACCAAGCCTAATACCAAGCCATTCGGGTTTGTGTATTGAACCGTGCGCACATGGCCTTTGCCACATGAAGGGGAAATAATCCAAGTATTTCAACCCCCGAGATACATATTTGAACAACTCGAAAATGAATTAGAGGTGGAAGTGCTAGGCTGATGGATACACTGAGAATTAGCAATGGTGTGATTACTTGGATGTGTATGCCAGGTAGTAGCTGGTTCAAGTGGGGATATTCATGGATCACTTCTGGTAAAGTAACATACAGTACTCGTAGCTATTCAAAATGGCCCGTTTATAAATGGGTTTGTCTGAAAATAGGGTACCTCCGATTCCGATGGATTATAATTGATTACTATCCCCATTCAAATTCAAATGGTGATTTGGAGAGTATACCCATTTCAGACAAATCCAAATGATTTATTGAACTAATGACATATCCGCATATATCCGCTCTATGACTGGGACAGGACACTATCATGCAATCATATATGAAATGTGGAACCATGTGTCATGACTAGTACCCAGTCATAAGAGTACCTGGATGAGCACCGCTCTACTTACAGTAAATTGTATCCATGCTAGCCTCATTTGTTTTGTGGTAGTGTTGTAGAAGTATGTTGCATCGACACAGTTCCAGTAGATTATACCTAAAGAAACGTGTTGTTTAGTCGTTCATTACTATGTATGGACCCTCCGGAAATCTGACCTGGCCATGGAAAATTACCAAATTGTTTGCAGATTATTGTCCTTTTGTATGTCATGAAATATTCCATCATGTTCCATGGCTATGTATGTTGGATTACCCGAGTGTATCGCATTTCCATGCATTTCCATAAATCCTCCAACCATGACTATTGGGTAAAACCTATTCTTATTGTCAAAGTTACCAGTTGTTTCCAATGTCAGGTTTTGTTTGAGGTCTAGTCGCTATTGCACCCCAGATATACCAGTTCCCTTATATATACGCATACATATACAAATAACATGTATTATCCCAGCTAGACTACTGCGACTACTGGATATCTCCAATTACCTACTGCGACTACTGGATATCCCAGATTACCCTCCGGTAGTCAAACGTGGCAATGGACAATCCCCCATTGATAGATGATTTTCCCACTAATACCTCCATTTATGGCGAGCTTTCCATTGCCACGTTTGATGACCAGTGGGTATATATCCCACTTCACTGGAATATCCAACCCCCAACCTGCACCCTGCGAACTGCTCCAGCGTTTTAGGACGTGATCACGGCCAACGCCGGCGACAGCCGCGCGGTGATGTGTCGCAAGGGGCAGGCGCTGGAGCTGTCGTACGACCACAAGCGGCTTGGCGGAGATGGCGGTCACTGGGAATACCCTTTGGCAGGTAAACTAACATTTTTCTATGGGAAATCACAATTTTTAATAGGAACATCACCATTTTTGATGGGAAATCACACATTTTAATGGGAAATCACAATTTTTTAATGGGAAAATCTACGAAATTTCAATGGCCATTTTCAATAGCTATTTTGACATAACCAATGGGAATATCATGCGATCTTAATGGGAATGTCCAATGGGATATCAAGCAGCAGGAATTTCAGACCCGAAAAATAGAGGTACATTAGCATAATATAAAGCCACAGAACTTGGGTATATCCCTATTATTAGCCTATATCCCGTTAGATGCGTGTATTATATATGGTAGGTACCTCTAATTTAGGTTCCTGAAATGGCCACTAAAAAAGGTGCTGACAAGTGTGAAACCAAGATGGTATGTAGATTAGAGTTCCCGAATCATTCCATTCAGGTTTCCAGCTGCATCCATGACTGGGGGTGCTATCATGGGAGGTAAAGTGGGATGAAATGGATTTATATTGGTTCGCAGGGCGATGTTCCGAGATTTCACGGGGATATACAATGGGAGTATAAAACCAACTTCGCGATTTACATCCCAACAATGGGAAGATGATGGGGATGTGATTCGAATACTGCCGGCCTATGGAGCTGGGGATAGGATTCATTTCCATCATGAATTGTGACTGGCTAGTTCTTTACTCCAAAAGATGAGTATGGTGCCATGATCCCACTCCCCGTGGTTTGACACCAGAAAAAGTTACTCGAGAGCTTAGAAGTGCCATTGGAAGTTGTTTGGTTTTGTTTTTTTTGACACTGGGACACCCCAAACGATGTATGTGTTCGATTGTGTTCATATGTTTTCTTCAATGTCCGCACTGTTGTATGGCCAAAAATTGGGGGCACCCAGGCCATTTCTGGACAAAACGAGATATGTTATGGTTGGTTGTATCATATACGTACCAAGTCCCCACTAAAAGTAAAAAAAATCTGGTAAATCCTTCACAATGTGCCCTCATACCCCCACTATCACACATCAATTGCAAGTAAATCCCACGTCATACGCCATTCTGCCATTACATCCCCAGTAGTAATTAACCACTAACTATCCCAAGTGGGGATTCACATGATATTTGGGATTCATCAGAACTACTGCCACCTGTCAGGCCAGCTTCTGAGACTGAAAAGAAGCGTATTGAAGCATCTGGTGGATGGCTGGAGGATGGGACTGGTATCACTAGAGGGAAGGATTTTACCAGTGCGGTTGGAGCATCCCCCAAAAAATGGAAAAGTAAATCATCACTATTTTAGTCGGAGGTTACTTTTATTTACAGTACATTTCTATTTTTTGTGGTGCTGAAACGTTCGTAAGCTATGCTTGGTTTTCCACGCATGATGATAGATCACACCTGTACGCACGGCTGAACGTCAGGTATCAACGTTTGCCACTTCACACAACTAACTCATTGCTCAGATCATACCAGATCAGTTCATTCTTGGATAATATTTCAGTTATTGACCAAGGTTGGACCAATTGTTGTGATTGATTCTCCAACGAATATTGATCAATTCGCTATCTATTTTTTCACCAACCACAAATTCACTGAGATCACTGATATCATTAAGATTACCCTCTGGTCATTCAACATAGCCATGGAAAATCACACATCTTTAATAGGAAAATCACCATGTTTATCATCTGTAAATGGGCCATGGTTTCCATGGCGAACTGTTAAATAACCAGATGCCAACCACCAATTCACCAGCGCGGCTGCTTCTCCGCCAGGACACCGCAGGCGGCGCACGCGTCAATGGGAACCTGAACCTGAGCCGGGCCATTGGAGATTTGGAGTACAAGAAGTGCCTTGGTTATCCCTGGTGAATTATGAGGGGGGTTCAAAAACCATCAAAATCTGGGGACATCTAAGTTGATATATATATATATATATATGTGATAAATGATAAATGATGATTGGTTGTTTTTGGTCAGGGAGACGTGTAAATTTCAAGAAAAAAACCTGGTTTTTGGAGGTAGTGGTGAATGTACACGAAGGAAGGGACTACCAATGAGGATTTCATGGAGCTAAAGCCAATAATTTAGTGGATTAATGATGGGAAAACAACGGGGTCAAGGAGACCGACTCGATACGATTTGGAGGGATGTAGATATCCAACATGGAGTTATTAACGTTATTTCGCCCAAAATGAAACTTGGGATCGGTTTCACCCAAAAGCAAATTATTGCAAAATTGGATGCGAGTAACCGACCTGGCGTTACTTCGGTTACTACCAGAAAATGAAGGAAATCTAGTGAAAGTCACTCTGTAATCAATGGATTGTCAACTTGGGATCGTTCTATATGGTTTGACCAAATTCAACAATTGGGGGATTGAATGATAAACCGCCAAAACAGAGGAGTGCAGCCAAACCAAAAATGGAAAAGAAACACCAAACAAAACTGTGATGTAGCAGTGGCCAACAATGCAGAGATAGCATGCGCAATGTTGCTAAGATATATTTTACATTTTTTTACACATATATATATATATATATGCACGACACCAGTCTCAGTAGTAGTGGCACTTTCAGAAGGACGGGAAATGTGGATGCACATCGTACTGTATGGTTTTGTGCAGCGACCAGGGAAAGCCAACAGCCTGGCGCACGGTTGGAGAGATTCCCAAAAAACTCTGATCCATCAAGTTTCATGTCAGTCCTAGCTGTTTTAAAAGAGAAAATGTCCCAGTGAAAATGCCTCAGAAGATCACATGATATAGACCTACCTAGACCTAGATTTTCCTGCTCGGAACTGCTAGGTTTATTGGCCCCGCAGGTTGCCCCATAGGTTTCCCATATTGGGGATCCAGCCGAGGCGCAGCGACTTGAAACCTGAGGACTCCGGTGGAGTTGTGATTTAGGGTGAACATGATGTTTCTGCATGTTTTGAAATCAAGAGGGGATAATTTTGTGGCCTGTCTTCAACCAAGAAAATATACTTACAATATAAACACTCTGTTGAAGTTGAAGGGTATGTCATGGAAGATTTCTCATGACTTTACTTTAGAGAGTTAGAAATGGAAATACTCCCTGGCACTTGATACCCTTCGAGAATTCAACATGGCAGTGAAAAATCCCCGAGCAAAATGGAGGATTTTATGGGAAAAATGCTGAGACTAAATGGGGGATGTTCAATTGCCATTTTTGTTTCCGGGGTGGTACATTCCATTTATATCAATTATAAACCCGATTGTTATCCCAATTCTATCCCCATGATATCCCTGTAAGTCAAGCCTTTATAAATCCCAATGATATCCCTATGAATCCCCATAATAAATAAGGTGACCACCATGAGGGAAGATCGATGACTTCGATCATCCAAAGAGGATCAATTGGTTGGTTTTAGGGAAGGGAACATCTATAGGAAATCATGAGTTTTTACCTCCAAATATTCAGGATTTTCTTGCAGATTTTCCCTGAAAGCAATTCTGATAGCTATTGTTGGTGAGTAATGGGTTGGAGCTGATATGTCACTTGATGGTCAACATTCTCTTTCTCTGTTGATTTCATTTCTTAAATTCCCATCAACGAAGAGTTTACAGGAGCAAACCATTTGCTCCACGCCTGACATTGTCGTGCGAGAGCTCACACCAGCACCTAGGCGCACCTAGGGGTGGCATTTGCAGCTACGAATGAAGCGTTTACGGAAGGCCAAGTGGGGTTTAGCACCCCAAATTGCGGCTCTTCCAAGGAATAAAAGGTGGAGAACAGAACAATAAACCGTGGTGGTTAAACCCAAAGACGTCGCGTCTTTCCATGTCATGGAGGGGTGGTTTTGCCCATGGGCAGGTCACCGTCACAAATTGTCCTTTGAAAGGTAGGGGTTCATTTCGGCGTCAGCTTAGGAAGACGAGTTCATCGTCTTAGCTTGCATCTTGGCCATACACAGATGAATGTATGGGATGTGAATGGAGTCCTTCAAGCCATAGTTACATAGTTGGAAGGAAAAACAAAGTACTGAACCATCCAAGTATGGTATACAGTGCTTTTTTTGGTATGGATTCTGCGTTATCTAGTAGAAATGATCACCCGTGCTGTGGAGCATGGGGTGTGGTGTGAAGCCTATGCCGAATGTTCCAGAGCAGTGAACAGGGGAAGTCTCGCGTGGCTGGATTCCGGATGGGGTTCTAGCAGGGGCAAAATAGGATTCCGATTTCAATGGTATGTCCATTTGTTAAAGCCGCTGCATGAATAGACAAAGACGGCTTTGTCACCTACCTTTGTGATTGCCATGATCTCTAGTACGCCCTTTCGACAATGGGCCCAAATTATCATGCCTACAGCTCGTTTGTATGACTATATATACATATATACATATGAGAGGAAGATCATGCTTGGTACTTCCCATGATCATCCACAACATCCCAATAGGAGCCCCATGAGATTCAGCTTGAGGCGATGGCGTTTGGGATGTCATGTCCAATCAGGACACTGGCTGCTAGGCCATAGGTGCTTGGATTTGTGTCAAAATAGCGCCGGCACCAAAAATAGGATGAAACAGCCATTTCAAGTAGAGGAATGATGATCAATCCATGAGGTTTTGGTAGTTTTGGAGTAGCCATGGCTACCCTCATTTTTGGAGCCACGGATCTAGGCAGGGATCCAAAAAATGTTCGAGTGCAGCAGGACATTTGCGACTTCATCCGGCCTCGCCTAGCCACGTGGCAGTATTTTTTATAGCCAAAGGGTCAAAAGAAAAGAAGGGGGTGCAGTGGTCAGATAAGATTGCCTGTGAAACCTGTAAATTCTATTGAGGCCAGACATTCTTTGCGAGACCTTCATTGCTACGTTGTGTAATTTCGGGTGTGTTTGGTGATTCCGGAAGGATACACTAATAGAACAGTGAAACACCATCGAAATTTGAGGAATCAGCTTTTCGATCTGTGTGTGATCTATGGTGAAGGCTGGGGTAGAAATTGTACATCACACATGCAGCCACCATAAGTCGTAAAGGTGCATGACACTGGCAATGAACGTTCGTTACGTAGCATGAATATTCATATGAGTATGAAACAACAAGAAAGGTTGATGGGATGCATAATTTGTGTTTGGGATTCCTGTCAGCAAATTGCAACCATGCTCCCCCCGGAAAAAAATATTGCAGCAATACAAGAGGCACCAAATCTTTAGAAATTATCACCTGGAACTACACTTGGAGCTAGACTGAAGGAATTAAGTTCTTTGGATCATTATATCCACTATACCAGTACCACTAGTACTCTTGGTGAAACATCGAATTTCTTGGTAATTGGAAGCAGTGCAAGGCCTGGTATCACTGAATCCTTTTGTTTGTTGCAGCCCCCATCATCTGTAGTGAACTAAATCCCCCATGCCCCACAGCGGTTTTTGTGGTTTCATGTTGAATCATCCCTAAATGTGGTAAGCCCGATAATAAAACCATCCCCAACTGTGCCACTTTTATGCTGTCTGCTGTAAACATCCCCAATCATGGTAGGTTTATGGCATTGGATTGCCCACACTAGTCAAGATACCTCATTTTTGCCGCTGAATCCAGCCGCTGAAAGGAAAAGAAGATGGAGCTAAAGGAAATCGCCGAGGAGGTTCTGGAACGCTGCTGCACTGAGGACCGTTGAGACTGGGGACTGCGCCTGATGTAGGGGAATATACGACAGTTGATGTAGGATAATGGTGGTATGATGGAAACATATTTGGGGAAGAATGGGGAATGCAAATGAATAAAATGGAGAGCTACAACTGGGTAAAACAACTGGGATCCATAAGCAGCAAAAGGGGAGGGAATGGGGATGAGGAATGAAACTGAGGAAACGGAAAGGCATCGTACCAGTTAAATCTGAGGAAAACTTGAATGTTTGAGTAGGTGGATTTGGTGATATCGCTTTAGCATGCTTTAGCCATGTGCAAATCTTATTAATGGATATATGGGGTATCGACAGAAACGGTGTTATCAACCCCCCAAAAAGGGAGTTAAACTGACTGGTCGGGTACTGTATGCCAAGTGGTTTATCTTCGGCCATACATGGGAATATAAAAGCCGGACCATCCAAATATCAAGTTGTTTACAAGGGTATCTTGGATTCACCTTGAATATCTTGAATATGTCACGGCTCGATGAATACGAACCCACGTATTACTGAATGAAACATGATACCAAATGCTATCTTGGATTTTGAGACCTTTGGTTACAATGAAAAAAGCGACCCAATTGCCTAATTACTGTTGCAGCTGCCCAGCCTCTCAGAGCAGCACAGTTATTGGGTAAACATTGGGAATAATGATAACCTTTTATGGCTGGTGGTGTCAAATAGCTTTCAACAATTTGACCACCCACCAGCGCTACCTTGATGTCATCTGCCCAAGCTCAGTCCGTGAGATCTTTGCAGTTTAAATGTGCCATTAATATGTGGAAGATCCCTTGAAATCCAATAGTTGATGACCAGTTAATATGCTTTCAAAATAGCCATCTTTGGGCAAATCATTGCTGGACAAACCAGACTAAAGAATACTAAAGATGGATAGAAACAACATCGTTAGTGATCCTGGATTTGCTGAAGAGTATTTTCTATGTACCTATATTGTTTACCCTCTGGTAAACTAACATAGCTATTGATTATTGAAAATGGCCATAGAAATCGTGGATTTTCCCATGAAAAATGATGATTTTCCATAGTTATGTTAGTTCACCAGAGGGTAATTGTTTAATCAACTATTTGGGGACCAATTAGCCAATCCAAGTGATGGATGATATCATGAAAAATGTGTTGGCTTACTGGCCTCAGACGACCAACCATGGCCCATGATAGCTCACCGCAGTTGAAAGACACCAGCGTCTCTTTCACTGCCGTGGCTATCAAATCCATGACATCGACGACATCATCATCATTATAGTAGTTTAATGGTAGTTAATAGCCAGCAACTATGGGACTTTCATGGGATTTCATGGGAAAATACTAAAGCAAATAACAATAATAATAATATAATAATAATAATAATAATATTATTAATAATAGTAATAATAAAAATAGTAATAATAATCATCATCATCACCATCACCATCACCATCACCATCATCATCATCATCATCATCATCATCATCATCATCATCACCGGCACACCTTTTCACCCCAGGACCCGGCAAAAACTGATGGCCTGGGCACCGACAATATGACCGTCACGGAGAGAAGCAATTTTGGGCGAGATGGGGCAAGTGGGCAGGAGAAGTTGGATGCTGCGGTCGTATAGCTAATTTTGGTCCATGGTGGAGTGAGACGCGTTGAGGGGTCACAATCTCTTCCTACTTACATACTTACATATCATCATGAATCATATCCTTACCTTGGGATTCGAGACATTTTCGACACGGCTTCTGGAGCAGTTTGTGAAAGAAATTTGGCTTTGACCCGAAAGGGCCCGATCTTCGGAACCCTTGATCTTGAAACATCTCAGTGTATCTCAGTGTCTTGTCAATACTATTGGTTTAATGATGTTAAGATAAATGATCATTCTTATGATGTACTATCATTGTATCATTTTACTGATCATTGTATCATTTTAATTTTGCCATCTTTTATCTTTTATCAGTGTTAAACACTTTTTCCTTGAGTTATTACTATATATTATGTAATATCATTGTTGCTATTTGTGGCTTGGGGGTGGTGCACTTCTCAAAACACCGACGGTGTCGCAGCTGAGGTGATCATCGTAAAGCTCAATGAGTCCACATGACGTGGGACGTGGGCGCAAAGTCTTAGGCGGTCCAATTATATAGATTATATTTGGTGGTAAAAAGTCACATGAAACCCCTGGAAAGCAACAATTTTTGGAAGAATCAGTTCCAGTTGATAGAGATCAGAACCTGCGATGAATCCACAAGAACTGGTGTTTTTTTTTTGGACCGCTGGACGCCTTCACGTCTTTGGACGCATGGACTGAGTCAAGTCCAAATCCGTCTCTTTGGTCCGCACTGCGCCAAACATGGCTCTGTGAGTGCGACCGGCTGGACATGTCCAATCCAGGAGATGTGCGACAGGGAATGCTGGTTGAAATCAATCCATACAATGTGATGCCCCCTAGTTACAGTTTTTTTTTGTGCTTTAAAAAGCCTGATCTAAGCATGGTTCCCATATCTATACACCCTAGCTAACCTAGGCAAATCATCCAGCATGGCTAGCAGAAAGGTTGCGCGGAAGTCGTCCCCCAATGAATCTCGGAGAGGTTTCAAACGAGATACCCGGCAGGAAATTGTTTCCACAATGGAACACTAATGGAACCACCCCCAAATATAGTGATTTTATTACTGGATGTTGTTGTCATGTTTATTTGCCCATGGGTATTCAAGATCGGGGTCCCGAAAATGCTTCAAAGCCATTGTTTTGTGACGTCATGGAGTCACAGTTGATGTCACGCGGTTAAACTGTGGACATGTCCGAAGCAACCTAATATCCGTTATCTCAGATAGTTCCCAAAACGGAAAATTTACAGGAAACGCTGATCTTTGCAGCTTAATTAAAACCCGTCGTTTCCTGTAGATTTTCTTTTAACCAATCCAAAAATAGTTCATAAAAGATGCGCGGACCGCTTGGGGTGACTCCATCAGAGCCAATTGGAGGCATGGGTGTCCTTGGTTGCTTGAAATTGGAAGCGTAAACAACAGATGGATGGGTTCAGATTTTGACCCATAGCATTCCATAGCTACCCTCTGGTAAACTGACATTTTTCTATGGGAAATCACCAGTTTTAATGGGAAAATCCACTATTTCAATCGCCATTTTCTATGTCGCTACGTTTCATTACCAGAGGCTACATGGTATACGGCTGAGGATGCTGACTCCCTGCCCACCTTAGTAAACCCGCGATGAAGCGCATGCGGGCTACTTGCGAGTTAGCTGCCTACATTTCACAGGATTCTTTGTCCTTCACATTGAATTATAGTCTCTATAAACATAGTATATAATGGAAATCAAACATTCATTAGATTGCACATAAGCACGAGAATATCTATTGCCATGCTTGACCACCAGAGGGTTTATATTTTTTGGGGTTCAATCCTTATTTCTGATGATAGCCACAAAATTTGTTGATACCTATGTTTGGGCCATTTCGAGGGTAAATGTTGGTACATATCTCATACGTGGAGCATTTATGGTTTCGCTTGAAACAGGGTACCCCAATGTAGTTGACAGTCAAGGTCTGGTCCACCTCCGCATTATTTGCCTTTGGTGCCGTTGGCGCGGCCACTGTGGCAACGCGTCGGAGGGCCAGAGCCTTGGGACCATTCCTAGTGGAAATGAGTCGTTTTAGGACGTTTGTCTATGTTTGTCTCAAACAAGTCATGACTTGAGACTTGATTAGGGCGACTTTTCAGATGCTATCGCATTGTTGAACAAGTTTCGAGGCTATTGAGGGGTGTAATTACACCCTAGTCATTAAACATGGCAATGGAAAATCCCCCAATATCCCTTACTGATAGATGATTTTCCCACTCAAATGCGAATTTATAAGGGATTTCCCAGCCAGACATGTTTGAGTACCGCAGGGTATCCCACCTCTCCTTCATCTTCAAGCATATTCATGTGACATGTCGGGATCTGGCCACCTAGGTGGCGCGCAGAGCCGATGAAAAGGAAGAAGAGTTCATCGACTACGACCCAGAGGATCTTTTCAAAAACCCCATAGCGCGGGTCTGGGAGCAATGGAAACCTGATGAAAAATGATGAACAATGATGAAAAATAGAAATAACACAAAAAGACAATCAAAATCTGTTTGGATGTGATACTTCTGTTTGGATCTTCATTTGAGTTGTTGATTGAAAAACAACATAGGAAAGAATATGGACAAATGGTCTGGGATGCTTCAGCCCAGCTGCGTCCCAGGTCCCGTAGAGTGCCACCGCAGGACTGGGTGAAGCGAGTCAAGATGATCGAAGGGCAACGTGCCTTATTCGATGCGACCTGGCATGGCTTTTATAGAGAAATGTAAGGGCCGATTGGGTCCTAGTTGCTGTGTAGGTTGATGTTGGTGGATCTTTAGTTGATTTGGGTTGATTGGTTTGTTTTGTAACAATCATCGGATGATTCAAGGGAACAGTTGCAGGGAATCCATAGAAACATCCTATGTTTTCCCATATGTTCCCATTAAATATGGGAGGGGGGGTCCTGAAAGTTGCCTGTGAACCAATGAAACCAGAACAAATTGTGCATCGTCGCAAAGGCCTCAGCGACTGCAAGTGTAGTTTGTGGGGTGTCACCAGCAAGACCCATACCACCAATGTATTGCATCTACTTGCTTTTTTGTGAGATGGTTGTACCTTTCTGAACAACCAAACAGGGTGGCTGTTGCCATCAATGCTTTTTGAATGCCGTCCTGGATCAACTATCCTACTCCTCCCCCATCATCATCGTCATCACCATCACCATTCATCACCATCACCATCAGCATCATCATTGTCATCATCCTCATCCTCATCCTCATCCTCATCATCATCATCATCATCATCATCATCATCATCATCATCCTGATGATGTTGTATAGTAGATTCGATTTGATTGGATATTATTCGAATGCCATTGAATTACCTAGTCATGTTACCATCATCTTGCCCTTTGTGAAGGGAAACCATCCCAGCTCGATCCTCTAGGTGACCATTCCAAAGCCCCTGGGGCTGGTTCCAGCCAACTTCCCCAATCGAGCCCTGGCTTGCTGGTTTGAACGGATATCCCCCGTTAAACATGGCTTCAACAATGGGATATGGTGGAACAAACATGGGAATATCATGGTAAACATTGGGCATAGTGGGATTATACAATATCATATATATATATAATACCGTACTGGCTAGTGGTTTGACATCTGTTTTTCTTACCCTACCTGGGATGTTGGTCCGGACTAATTGATATTGGAATTTGCAGGGTGAAATTCATGGCATAGCACCTGGGGTGAACCTCTTCTCTCATTGCGTTGTTGAGTTTGGTCCTAATATTTGCACGCAGATTTTGACATGTTTGAATTGTGACATTGCCAATGACTTGTAGTCTGAAACCCGGCTTTGTGAAGCCTCAACACAACCGTCAGCAGTGATCAGGGCAGGGTGGCCACTGGCACAAGCACTTGGATGATACAGGAAAGCCCAGGGCGTCCACTATCCACCTGCCCCGAGCATGTGTTTCTTACAACATTTTTCAATATACCCTCTGGTAAACTAACACAGCTATTGAAAATTGCCATTTATAGTTGATGTTCCCATTGAAAGCTGTTATTTTCCATAGTTTACCAGAGGGTAACATTGAAGTTCTTTAAAAGGTGCTGATCTCCACAGTGAGCTGATTTTGTTTGGCCAACGGTTTTTTCGATGAGTTGCAACTCATTGAAGCTTCCGAATCGTGCGGACTGTCATTCGGCAGTCAAAGCAGGCAGGATGCTTCTTCACCTGATTTCTTTTTTGTTGTACCTCCAGGAGGGTTGCAATGGCTTTGCTGTGCATAGCCATTATGATCATTATAAGTAATCCCATCCTCCTAACTCCAGCTACACACCCTGTAGCGGGGTCCCAAATGTGTGGTTTCACACCCTACCACCATGGTTTCTGGGGGGTGTTGAATATGAGCCGGAGATGGGATTATAACCATATCAAGTGGGACAATTCACTAAACAAGTGTAATAATCATATGATCACAACAGTATATTTACCCTAGGACTAGGCTCATTAAAGTGATGGATCCCATCCAACTCTCAATTAATATGAACATGAATACTTTCATGATTGGCGGATGTTGAATCCAGACATGATATCAATGGGGAATCAACATATGGGAGGTTCCATAAATGGGGGTACCCCAATAGCTGGATGGTTGATTTCATGGAAAATCTCAAACAAAAATGGACGATTTGGGGGGTATCCCCATGATGTAGGAACCCGCCATATCTCAACCCCAGTGAGGACCTGGTGTGGGCGTGGCGAAGATCAATCCGGACCGGGGAAACAACGAATCCTATCCGGTCAACCTGGGATGGGTAGTTTAATCCTTTTACCTTTGACTATGAATAAGAACATCTACTAACCAGCAAACATCTTTTTTTTGCCCATCTAGGATTGGCAATGTTTGTAGTTACCATTTTTTGTTAGTGGGTCTGTCTGAAAATGGGGTGTATCCCCAATATAGCCATGTCATAGGGAAATTTTACAACAAACCATGGGATTTGGGATACCCTATTGTCAGACAAGCCCAAATGGTGGTTGTACGTTTGAAGTAATTATCATTGTTTCAGTATGTTTTGGGCTGACTTCATGTTGCTCAGTTGCTCTCTTTTTGATTTTGTTTAGGGTCGCGATGTATACATACATATACATATCTATATATATATATCATATCATATATTATCTAAACAACCCACTGGAAAGCGAGTCAAATCGACGTTGATTCATCATGGGATCACTAACGCACCCCTAAGGTCCATGAAGTCAGATTTTCTGAGTCTGTTTGACTCTACCATTGGTAAATCCACCAATTGGGGAATCAGAGTTTTTATTAATCTATATATGGGATACCATCTTCAACAAATCCCAGTTGAACATGGTTGCAATCTGAATTTTGGTGGTCGAAATCGCCACTGAAGACCACCTCAATTCACAGATGCTCTTCAAGTGCGGCAGTTGATGTATTTGTTGCGAGCAATTTACAGCATTTAATTTGGCGAGGACTTGTGTCTCTGAAGTTTTCAAAAGGTGAGCAGGTGAAACGTTACACTCATTGGATTGGTTTAAGGGAACATTTACAGGAAACCCCTATATTTCATGGGAAAATCCATGGTTTCCTGTAGATTTTCCCTTAAACCAATCCAGTGATACACAACGTTCGTGGCACTGCTGGGAAAGGTGGGCAAAACAAAGACCAGTTCCAACTTTAAGTATCACCTAATCTTGCCGGTGGCTATTCATGGCGGTCGTTTCCTTATGCAGGAGGTTTTTTTCCATAGGCTTCTGTAACCAGATTGGATAAGTAACCAGTTCCTACCAAAACGGCCAGTGGGTCGTTGTCTTGTAAGCCTTATTCCTACCAAAACTAGCTGCTAAAACGAGCCCTTAACAGTTCTAAGTTATAACTGGCTTCGTTCACCTCATTTAAGTGATATCTTTCACCAACCACTTGCAGGAGTTCATCCCATGGCCAGAACTTCCAGCATCCAACTCCCGTGCCCCCGCCAGCCGCGCCAGCCCGGTTTGCTCAAGGCACCGGTGAGCGCGCGGCGCCAATCCCCACGAGTCGTCGCCATGGCGGTGAGCGCGCGGGGTGCGAGCAGTGCCAGGTGGGATCCAAGAAGCTGCGATTTTTGCGTTGACGTTATATCATGTTATACATCATTGTGTATATGGCATTTTTCAAATTTAAATCATTATATATTATATATACAGAAATATCTATATGAATACACTATATGTGCATCAAATACGTGCATGATGACATTTATGTTTTATATATATATATATATATACATGTATGTGTGTGTTCAATGTACATTTATATAAATAATCACCACCTGTAATGCCTGGAATTTCCAAGGGGGGGTGACCACTTGGAATTCCAAAAAATATTCCAGCCCCCTAACCCCCCAAAACGTTGAAAACCACATAATATCAGCTTGTTTGCTTCATATTGTGTGCTCATACAAACATGGACTTGACATGGTTAGACAACAAAACACAAAGCGTTGCTTACGACCGGTGGTCGCAAGCGATGCTCGGCCTCGAAAGGCCAGTTTTTACGCGAGAAAATGGCAAAAACATGCTAGACGCGTTGCTACCGGACAGCGAGCGTTGCTTACGACCGCTGGTCGTAAGCGATGCTCATGGTTTTGACTGACTTGCAGTGACACNATGCTAGACGCGTTGCTACCGGACAGCGAGCGTTGCTTACGACCGCTGGTCGTAAGCGATGCTCATGGTTTTGACTGACTTGCAGTGACACGTTTATACATTTGGAGGTCATGGCCACTCAGTTGTGGTGAGGATGAGTTGTGGTGAAGATGGGTGGGGCACGGAAACTGTTGGATTTTTTGTTCCAACCTTGGGTGGAGGACCCCCAGGGGGGTGATAGTGGTTGTGATTATAGATATTTATTTTATAGCTTTACCACCGGTAGAGCCCTTGAAATCGCCGCGCTCGAAGGCAAAGGTTAGACAGTCCTGGCAGGAAGCCGAAGCTTGGCTTTGGGAAGGGCTTTGGAAACCTGGAATTATCAACAAAATGAGCAGTTTTGCACAAGGTGGCGCCTCAATTCATTAGCTAAGTTTGTTGATAGCGGCTATTTCGCCAGGGTCTATGTTGGATTGGTTGGATCCGATTTGATTTTAATTAGATTGATTCGATTCGATTAGAGATAGATAGATCGATGGATGGATGGACGGATGGATGGATAGATAGATAGACAGACGGACAGCTGTATAACTATCATGGAAATCGATGGACATATCCCCATGGAAACCGCAACCCCCGTCGTAACCACAACAAACATGGGCGTCGGCTTCAACTTACATGATTGACCTTTTGATGTTTTTTGTGGATGTTGTATTGCTATGTTTGGTTGCCAGAGGGTGAACAAGCAAATTCGTGAACAAACAGCTTTTGTTTAGTAAGCCAGGTGATGAGGAACCGAGTTTCCCTTTTGCGTGCGCAACTGGGGGAGAAAGCCAAGTTGTAGTCATCAATCGAATCAAATAGTTCAGTGGAATTGTTGCTAGTTGGCCATTGGAAGGAGTGAAATTTAAAACCTCCAATCAAGCTGGAGGAATTGCCCAATCAACGGTGCGTTTGAGCGCGCCCAGGCCCGAAGATGAGCGATGTGGGAGAACCAACAAATGGTGACACTTTTGACCAACAGTTGGATGCAGCAAAAATGAAAATGTGAAGGAACTGGATAATGATAAAGAAATATTGGGTCCTGTCCATCAGATACATAAAGTTTTTTTCAGGCGGAAAGGATATATCATGCCCCGAGTTGTTATTTCATGCCATCATCGAGTCATGCGGATCACCCTCTTCTCAAGGCGGGTAGTTTTCACCGGGCATCCATTGACCCATCCCTTTCTGGGCTGAGGATTCTGCACAAGGTGGAAGCTTACCCCTGGGCAGGCACGGTCAAACGTAAAACATTGGGGTCAAACATGTCCTACTCGTTGTTCACATTTTGATCACACGGTAATTGCATGCTTACACATGCGTAATGTATCGTAATATGATTTGTTGCGATTGATTTGCATATATACACACATACATATATATATATATATACATATATATATATATAGAAGTAATCACATATATATTTAAATACAGGAAGATATAGAATCGTATGTTCAGGATGTTTGCACGTACAAATGCTGCGGATACAGACATGCATGCTTACACGGAGTATATCACTATAAATGCTATACAAAAGATATTTCCATGATACACTTCCACACTCATACATATATATGATTTGGATAACATGATAAACAGTATATACAATAAATGGAGAAATGTTATGCCATGATTGATACCAGTGCTTTAGTGTGATTTTAGTCATTGACCATAATCATCAGTGTTAGCCAACCCGACCTTCTAATAATCTAACATAGCTACGGAAAATTATCATTTGTTAGGCAAAAGATATCTCATCACTATCATCTATCAAATTGCCATTTTCCATAGCTATGTTGAATTGCACCGTAGGGTAACCAATTATCGCACCTAAGTACGGAAGCAGTAAGCCTGCTTCCCTTTCTTGCACAGATTTGCAGCGAACCATATCTTGCTGCTGTACGTCATATGAAAGCTTTGCAACATAGCTTGTTCGTATCCAATCTCTCTTCCTAGCCGATGCTAGGGTGACCTGATGGGGATGGAGAAGGAGACATTAATTATCTTGTATTATCACCATACTAGTGGTAATCCACAACTATCCATGCGAAAATGAGTCCTTGGGACTTTCTGGCGGATGCATATATGACTGTCGCTGGCTGGTTCTGAAATCAGTAACTCTCGATTGTCTCTCCAGTATCAGAAATTGAATATTATATTAACATTCCCCTTGGTATGTCCTTTGAAAAATGGTGAGTCTACGTTAGTCACTTACTTCCCAGAAGGATTCGTTCACTCATATTCAGAAAAATATATATGTATATTATATATATATATACATTATTTATAATGATCATAAACTATCACTAGCTGGTGGTTGGTCAATGAACCACCCTGTTTGATGGCTACTATGCTTCTGCCATTTTCTGCCCTTTAGTTGATTGGAGAGTTGGATGGTTCTGGTTCTGCCCCTTAGTTGCTGACATTATATAACAACTAGTATTATTCACAGGTGTCTCTCAACCATCATCCCACTATGACTATCCATTATATAACCATCCATTTTTCATAGCTTGGGAAGTTGCCACTGCCGCAGGCGCCTGGGGCGGCCCCGAACGCGTGGCACCGGCGGCCCCGGGCCCACTGAAGCTGCAGATTTGTCGGCCCCTGAGGGCCAAACGCTTGAGGCAAAGGCGAAACCCGCACGGCGGCGAGTGGAAGTTTTGGCGGATTCATGTGGACCATCCAAAAACAGGTGAAACATGGTGAAGCAGCATGACAAATTGAATGTGTGAATATGTTTGATGATTTTTTGAATTAGTTTTAGCATCATTCGGTAGTGTTTCAGACATTGAGGGAAATTATGGTACAAGACCATTGAAACCAAGTGAGGATGCTGAGTGAGAAGCCATGGAAAATAATGCCATGGGGACATGATCGGATATTCCAGCAAAATGATTTTTCAAGGCAAATATAAAAATCGATGGAAAGGGCCCACATAGAACATATAGAAAATGAATAAATACATGAATAAATATGTATTTATATACATATATATATATATATATTATTGAAACCATCTATATGTGCGGTTGTCCGGAGACTTTGGTTTCCCCCCAACACATGGCTAACTTTTCATGAGGACAGTGATCAGAACCCATGAGATGTTCATCCGTCAGAGATAGATTAGCTGTCCTCGTTTGTACTCAAGATGATTTGGAAATATGAGACAACGAGTAGGAAGATATGAAACCGGTGTTCACTGAACATGATGCTCAGGGATTTTCATTGCTGATCAGGCTCTGATAGGTAGACTTGAATGCGTGTCGAGGTTTTCTAGTCGGACACTGGCTAGCTTGACTGGCCCTATTGAATCTCATTGAATCGCTGCCAACCCCCGCAGAATCCCAACATATGCCGCAGCCCAATTCACACGGCTCGAGCGCTGGTGGGAGACTTTTGCATGACACGGGCGTCCCTTGGCAGTTTGGGGAGATCATTTGGAGATGAGGGCGACAAAGATGGGGTTACTATATGTCACTAAACATCCAAAACCAACATGTCGAAGACTTTCTGCTCATTTGAAGGGTGGAAAGAGTATAAGAATCTAGCGAGAGGGCATTCAGGTTTGGTGGACCAGCAACCCTGGGCCCATGCTCGGGAAGATAAGCGCAAGAATGCTGCAAGGAATTACTTGTCCTTGGCTTCCCTTGTTCTCTAGCATCGCAGTGTGATTTCCAAAAAATAGATAAATTCAACACAATTCAAGTAAAAAAACGGCAGATTGTTCATTTTGCCACGTGGGCTTCATACGATACAATATAGTGGGGGGAATCACGTGTCATTCTTTGTGCAGATGAATGCAGATGAATGCAGATGAATGCAGATGAATGCAGATGACGGGGAAGAAGCTGCGAGTTTCATTCTTATAATAAAGTCCGTGCACAAAGGTGACTGGGTCTTTCTACTGTGTAAAGGTCAAGCACTTCTTTTGGTCTCAGAATGATGCAAACATGTAAGCGTAAGCGGGCTTCACAACATCTCGCCAAGGCCAAATTCATCCATTTCAGCCCCTTCTTTGAGGTCTGGGGTTCTCTTTCAAGCCAAGACACTCTTTAGTCAAACGATTGGCAAAGGAAGAGAACCTTGTGCATTTTTGATTCCAACAGTTTTTCCTTTTTGGGTCCCAATTTCAGTGCGAAATGAAGAGTCCAACAGATTGGATTGTAGGGGTTTCCCTGACATGTTTGAAGTACTTTATAAACCCTTTCGAACCTGCAGGTTTCTGGGAGATTTGGATGTCATTTTTTTTGTCCAGTGCCACGGCCCGCTGCAGCCCGATGAAGCCCACTGAATGTTGGAAGGTTCACAAACCCCTTTTCGTGGTTTGAAATAATTGGGTGGGTGTATGATACATGAAAAAACAATACGTAACTGTGGTTGATGGCTTAGGGTTGAAACCACTCTACACGTTCCAAAAAAAAACATCATGTGTTTTTGTTTCCCTCCTGGATTCGGGTCTAGACCTTTACATATAGACAAGTTGCAGCACCTAATAGTTGCACCCCTTATGGGGATTTGATGGATTTACCATCCCATTAAAAGTGAAACTAACAGACAGCTGGAGATCAGCAGACCACCATAAACCACCAAAGGCTTCTTGGTTGTTTTCGTCATTTTATCTTCCCATGATTTTCTCATATTTCCCCACATGTTCTCATAACAAACCACCCAGGAAATGGTTTATACCACCTATTTATGGTGAAATTGGGGATGGTTTATTATTGTCTTACCAACATGAATGATTTTTTCATGTTTTCCCCGAGGTCCCATGGAACTTGGCGCCAGCATTGGCAGCGCCGACACCATGCAACGGCCAAGCTATAACGCTGAAAGTCGCGCTGAAAGTCGCGCTGAAAGCCGCGCGGCCAGCGCGGCCAGCCAGGCAGCCTCGGAGCTATGGAGTGCCTTGGTGAAGACGATATATACAGATATATATATATATACCCATATATATATATATATATATGTTATGTATATATATATATATGTGTGTGTGTGGATAATAAATGATATTAGAACAAAATGGGAATATCATGGGAATGTTATGTATCATGTACTGTCCAATTATCCAATTATCCCACTATAAATAATATATACACATGTATTTATATGTATATATGTATATATATATATATATATATGTGCATTCATTCATTTGAATAAAATGAAAATATAATGGGAATATTAAGTGACTGTAATAATAGGAAATGGAGGGCGCAGACAAATAATAGGAATATATAGGAATATAATGGGGATACTTGGGATATATACTGGGATTCATGTGGGAAAACCCAATGACATTCACCTACCATTTTGGGGATGGCAAACATAGCACTGCTACAAATTGTGATGACTTGGGGATTGTTCATTATTGGGTTTACCACATTATGTGGTTTCTTTCCCCGTTTTTTTACCATTGGTTCTGAGGAGTGTTGAATGTTAAACTGTTAGGGGGAAGGGTTAATTTCAGGTATTTGTGATGATTGCTCTTTGCAGTGTTGCATATTGTTGCAGCTCTGTTCCAGTGCATTAAGTACCCGGTTTTTTGGCCAAGGATAAGGGCTGCATCTGTAGTCTTCATGTGATTGCTGCAATTCATAGAAATCACCAAAGCCATTGTTTTCCCACTTCCGAAGAATGCATTTTTGGGTAGCATCGGGGTGTCCCAAAAAGCACAGAAACACCTCCTTTTTTGGGCACTTTGTGGCGCCACCAGGGGTGTTCATGATGTCCATGTCCTTGGGCAGAGGCCCGAGACTTGGTTCGAGTTAATCTGCTGTGTGAATCATCAGCTGGAGCCAGCTGTCACCGTTAGCGTAGCTGCAGCCATTGTTTGTCTATTGAAATATATCTACCATCCTACTGCCAAAATGTCACAGGATGTCATGAACATCATATACTTGTAGGATAATCCTACACCTTTTACCTGAACCTATAGGTATATTCTATAATACTACTATTGTAGGTATCACTATATCACCACCATGTTCACTACGGCTACTGCTACTGCCTGGAAGACGAGGTGCCGTTCACGAGAACAACACTCCTGAAGAGCCAATGGATCCTTGGGATGCAGCGGCATAGCCAGTACTCATAGAGGAAAATAAAGGTCAA
The DNA here is from genome assembly GCA_003297045.1 of Symbiodinium sp. clade C Y103. Lineage (NCBI taxonomy): Eukaryota > Dinophyceae > Suessiales > Symbiodiniaceae > Cladocopium > Cladocopium sp. clade C. Next base: position 56,162 of record BGPT01000417.1, read on the forward strand.
TTAATGACATGTTACCAGTGAAAATGATGATGTTTTGCTCATTTGTTCAAAATTTATTTAATGGAATTTAATGAGGATATACTGTTACTAGGTGAATATTCTGAGATTCGATCTAGCAATAATCATGGGGGTAATATTATAGCCAGCAATGGGACAATAGTTGGGATAATTGGGTGAATAATTGGTTAATCATAGGGGATTTAATGAAGATAGAACCAACTTAACAATATTCTTTTTTTGGATTTGGGACTTGTCACAGGGAAGGGTTTGAAACAACACTGTTCCGTAATCAACCATGGCTGGCTTGGAAACATCCGTGCTTGCCTGGGCAAAAACACATAGGGAAGGGAATGGATGTCATCCAGGCTGCTTTGTTATCAAGAGGGTGCCACGACCATTACTGGGCTGATGTTTAACCGGACACCATGGGTGTGTCGGCAAATCGGATAGTCCCAAATGGCCATCTCTTAAGGAAAGCAATCGCCTGCAACTCCTGTGAAATACATGGGCTAGGCTATACCCTAAAATTGGATATTGAAAGGGGAAGACCCAGGACCTAGCCATTGGATATTGGGGTTACCTATATGCAGGCAAACTCCTGGTTAAAAATGAGCTGAGCCGGAAGTCTGACGAGCCGACCTCCCAACTGGGATGCAATTCGGGCTACCGCTGAGGAAGAACCATCGACCCTGGACGATGAACGGCAGTTTCTCCATCAGCGCTTTGCCCCTCGGCGCGAATGTGAAGCCAAGGTCTCAAGTATCCTCAGATCGCATCTACCGCGGTAACTTCCATAGACCTTTACAATTATCATAACTAGAAATATCACTATCATGATGTAGTCATGAGTCATGTGCAATCCTTTTCCTAGGTTTCAAGCATAGAATTTGTCTCAGAAAACATGTGTGGCTTTTTGTTGTGCTTCAGGTGTGGCCCCCATCCCCCTCTCAGCTCCAGATGGGTGGCCCCTCAGCCAAGGAGAAGCTGCGTCATGACCATCCAGCAGCTTGGAGCTGTGCATTTATGCGCCCGTTATGCAAATGTGAGTACCTTTTTTAAAAACCGCCTTCCAAGATCTTCCTTTTGCATGTTCTTTGGTGAAGTCATTTGTTTGTTAGGTAGTGTTCAATGTTAGGGGACATGATTTTGGCTGCTATGATGATATCGCTAGGTATGTTGGATATTGTTGGATCATATCCCGACTGTGCCGCTGTTGTGCTAGCATGCCCCTCTCATCGGGTTGAACACACCCTGCATTTGCTGGTCGATTTTCCAATTTTTGAAAGCTCCCACTCACAGAAAACACATGAAGCGGTGAAAAACCAGCCATGCTTGGTGATAATTCCAACCCTCAAATAATGACCCTTAAATATCCCAAATGAACAAAATGCCTCATTTTTCTTGGTCCAATTCTTGGTGGTTAAAATCCCCATTTTGAAATGCACCAAACCTCCATTCGCAATCCCCATTTTGACATGCATCGAACCTCCATTCAGCTATGAAGCATCATTATCCCACGTTTGATGTTTGATTTTCAGTTCATGGTTGATCAATACCTGAAAAATCCCCAAGGTGTACACCAATGTTTGCATGGTTTTCCCAAGGTTTACACCCATCAGTTTGGGAAACATCACCTGATGTCAACCTCCATGTGCATGATTTATTTGAACAACAGTTCCTTAAACCTCAAAAACGACCCAACCAAAATTATTCATAGAATTCCCATGAATTCCCGGATTTATGTAAGATAGTCCCCTTAAACCATCCCCTTCAGCCATCCCCAGCTGCCAGGGCTTCCCCCAAAGCACCGAACGCGTGCCCTTCGGCGTGGCCTTCTCCGGCGGCGGCGTGCGCGCGGCGGCTTTCCACTGCGGCCTGCTGCACCTGGGCGAAGAAAACCTACGGAAGATGCTGGGAAAAGATGGGGAAACCTTCGGAAAACATCTGGGAAAATGGTACGGATAATGGATTATATGGATTTGGATGTTTTTTTATTGAATCGCTATTGGTTTGCAGTTTAAATGAAGGGATTCAAACAGCGCAAAAATGCGGATTTTTCGCGGCAAAAGTAAAGGGAATTCAACCTAAACTAGGGTTGTAGGTCGTATAAGACTAGGCGACGTGCCGTAAGTCGAAAGAAGGAGTCAGAAAGATTTAACGTGTGAAACCCCAAGAATTGAAATTCATGACTGCTTGACATGCGGTGCTTTGGTGGCAAAAAATGGCAGCGGATTCAGCAACAAGAATGGCCTTTCAACGTGAAATTAACATGTGATACATGTGCAATTTTTCACCAGCAAATCCCGCTTTGGGTGAATGAACAACTGAACGAAGCTGCAGGATAGAGAGTTGGGGAACTCTGCACCCATGGAGTCTACATTTTGTTTCATTCTCCATTACCGTTTTATGTGTTTCTATCGGTTTATTGCCCATTCGGTCGGCCGGGATCTCTGAGGTGGTCCCTCGCTGCTGAGACGCTTGTCGCAAGGGTCCCGGGTGATGAGATGAAGTTTGAAGTTCATGGGATGGCGATCCAAACACAAGCAGAACGCTCCAAAAAATGGTGATTTCATCAACAAGCATAGGGATTTAATGAGATTTATATACTTGAGCTCACTGACAACTTGATTAACCCAATGTATATATACTTTGCTGCTCATCATTCTCCAGTGCCAAAATCTCCAATTCTTGAATGTCAAAATATGTGTGTTGTCGGTTGATGTTGCTTGAACCTCCATTTTTCACAGTCAATACCCATCAACTTGCCCCGAGGAACGTCCTGAAGGACGTTTCCCACTTGGCCTCCGTCTCTGGGGGCGCATACACGGCTGCCTGCTACGTGACGCATTTGCTGAAGCAGCCAGAAGCCGCGCCGGGGACACCTCTGGAAGCTGGGCGCGTGTGGAGAAGAATGGAGAATTCGGAAATGGTAAAATGATGTAACATGTTTTCTTTCTGTAATATGTATCAGTTATATTCAATATTTATGATTAATGTTGATATTCATTTACCAATATGTATCATAAATGCGAATATTCATTTTTTGGTGTGAAGTATCTATAGTTGTTTCAGGGATTGCGATGCCATTCTGGCTGTGAACAATTGGTTATAAGCAGAAATTTTGATAATTTTGTATTATAAGCTGTCAGAACCTCTTCATCCCAAGCCTAGTTTGGCCTTTGCATTGTTTAGGGTTAGCAGTTTTTGTGGCACATGGCTGGGGAATAATGGGGTTTCCTCACCAGCAAATCCAGATTGCCATGGCGAATTCCCATTTCCAAGTAGCTGGGCTCACTGCCCTGCTGACGCATTGCAAAAACTCTTCTCTCTGCATGTTTTCTTTGCACTTCGATTGGGAATTACATGTGTTTACGTATGAGTTTTCGTTTGCAAGTGTGGGACTGTAATTTTGAAGGTAGTTTACCCAGCAGACACTTACTCAGCTGAGGATGTGTGGTATCTTGGCACGACATGGGAATCTGCAAGCCGCACCGGCAGGGCCAATGGACCCGAAGAGATCTCTGGATCTCTTTCTCCCGTTGGTTGATAATAGTGGCCGTTTATGGGTGGCCTCATTTTTTTGCACATGGTAGCTCACCCCAGTTAGCAAGTGGGTCACAACAAAGAAAAGTTCTGATAAATTCACAGTTTGCTATAAGAAATCACCACCTTTGATAGGTAAATCATCTACAGATGGTTCGTGTTCCATAGCTATATTGGTTTACTGGAGGGTAACTTCAACTATTGGGCAGGACTTCTCTAACACCTTCCAACCTGGGTTTGCGCCCAGGTATAAGGAGGTCGTTGCAAAGACCATCTTGCGGATGCAGTACCTGGAACAAAGTTAGGGGATGGGTCAAGAATGGGCATTGGGACATGTGGATTGGCCAATGACTTGCAATACAGAGATGACTCATGACAGATTTTTGATGATGTTTTATGATGGTTTTACGATGGTTTTATGATGGTTTTATGATGGTTTTATGACGGTTCCATGGTGCCTGATGTTTTGAAGGATTGTTGTATGATTACCACAAGTTGCCATTGCCATTGTGGTTTAAGAATACGTCCTGAAGCTTGAACAGAACTGACCCATGGGGGAAGTTTGAGGATCTGAAGGGGTTGTTGGCTCGCAGCTCCAAATCATGGCCGGTTGCGGCCTCCTCACGTGAAGCCAACCGAGGAATAACATCAATTACTTGGTTCGTCGCTTGGCTGAGACATTTCAACTTCTTTGGGATGCCAATTCCTGCACAGAGCAGGCCCTTTGTCAAATCCAATGGAGCAAGGTGGTACAATACGGGTCTTGTCTGAAAATAGGTTTCCCTGAATGTCAATGGATTATCATCTCTTTCCCTACCAAAATGATCCTAAATTGCCAGTTGGGGAGATACCCCCCATTTTCAGACACACCCATATAAATATGGTTAGTTAATGTTAGTTGTAGATCCGGTTCTATCTTCATGAATTCCCATTAAATCCCCATTGGCTAGGGAAATCTCCCATATGTCTCTCATCATATCCCCATTATCCCATTTGTTCCCAATTTTTGTTGGTTAAATCACCAGGTTGGTTGGTTAAATCCCATTACAGCACCATTTTGCTTGGTTCAATCCCATTAAAACACCATGTTTTGTTAGTGAAATCACCACGAAATCCCACAAAAAACGTCCAGTCCAATAGGCTCGGCCAGGTATCGGAAGATGTCGGCCAGACCAGGAGTTCGAGCGCGGCAGAGGCTGCTGCCCTCGCATCTTCGACATTCCCTTCTTCGTTCTGCGCCATGGCATGGGACTTCGACAAAGGCGATAAAGTGATGATTTCAGGAAATTTCACCAATACAAATAATACAAAGAAGAACAAAAACATATACAAACTTTGATTTATAGTGGAATGGTGCGGGGCGTTTTTTTCAATCGGGATAAAATAGGACGGCCAATCTCCCTAAAGGTGGCCCTTTTAAATAGTGTGTGACTACTAAAAACTATCCATGGTGAGTTTAACATGAAAACATGGGATTCCACTAGGAAACTGGTGACAGTGGTTTGGTTTATTAAGGGTGAGTCTGACCCATCAACAACCCCTGACATCATTGATGGGAGAAACATGGAGAAACCAATGTCAATGTCCAGAAATGGGTGGGTATGAAACATGAAACATTGGTGGGTCATATTGGGCCAACAACGTTGCACATGTCAGTTTCTGGGTAAAGCTGGTTTGGAAGCTAGGCTCATAAGTTCATGAGCACATGTTTGAGCCAGAAAGAGAGGAACATATGATGAAATAAACTCTTCCATTTGCCGGAAGTTGATGAATATGCTACCGTAATATTAAGTTATACATGTTTTATAGCCAGCATATCTAGCCATACTTTTTTGGTAGGTATCCAAGGTTATCCAAGGCTTGCGGTCACCTCATTCTTGTGGTTCAATGTCCCATCCCTTTTTTCTGAGCAGCTAGCCACTGTGCTCAGGACCATTATTGCGACAGCCTGTATTTCACCGGCGCTGATCTTCATAAACACAGCCACTTGGATGTATGGTGGAACTATATAAATCACACGCACTATGTGTTAGATAAGTGGACATTGTTGTCTCCTCGATGCAGCTTTTGGTGAGCCTGGGAGGTTTGGAGTACTGGTGCTGGTTTGAGGTTGGCCCTTCCTAAATGACATTAACCCCATGAACCCCCACGAAATTTAATGATATTTCGTAAGTTGGACTACATAATATCCAAACATATCTCATTGATCATCATTATCCCGATGAAGATATATCCTCTTGTGTAAATGGTTCAATTAAATGGATTGGTTAATGGGAAAATTTGCAGGAAACCATGGATTTTCCCATCAAATATAGGGGTTTCGTGTAAATTTTCCCTTAAACCAATCCAGTGATCAATCACATGAACCCCCATAGGACCCCCAGAGAAATGCTGTGAGGTATGGCCGTTGGTCCTGTGTATCGAGCACGAGCTTGCGGCCACTTTGAGCATCTTGGCGTCGTCAAAACGGTACCACCATGCTGTACTGCACTTCCTTTGACCATGGAAAATCCTCTATATATCGAGGTTTTAATGGGAAAATGATCTATAAATGGATATTAATGGAATACCCTCTGGTAAACTAATATAGTGAACTGGAAATTCACCATGCTATTAATGGGAAAATCCACGAAATTTCTATGGCTATTTTCAATAGCGAACTGTTAAATTACCAGAGGGTAATCAAGATACCCATCCATCCAACGCTGAAGACCATGATGCACAGATCAACATCCCAAATGTGTGGCTGGTGTGTTCCGGCAACTTTTTCATATGATCTGACAACCAGGGCACATCAGGGCACTCTATGTCCCGGAATTGAAGGAGCATTTGTAGGAAAAGACATATATTTGGTAAAAACCATGGTCACCCGTAAGTTGTCTTTATTTAGCCAACCCATTGAATACCATCGTTGCTGATTGAATTCCAGTTCGTATATTGGTCACATGCCCCCGTTTTTAGTGGTTCAATCCTGATTACTGTAAATTAAATCCGAACTTGTGTTGGTTATTCACCACGTTTGAACGGTTCAAAGGCAACTTTTGTTGGTAAAGCCGCCATTTTCGAACGGTTTAGATCACCATTTAGTGGTTCGTCATCCCTTGGATCTTTGGTCGTTCAATCCCCAGTTTTGATGATGGAATCCACCGAGAGTCCCCGCAGGATCCGCTTGGTGTGATCCCGTGCACAGAGCGTACAGCCCAGCGTTGCTGCTTGGTTGGAGCCAGCGATTAGGCCCCGGAAAAAAGGGGGAAGGGATGAGAATTACCCATCAAACCCATTAACTAATACTAAAGTAACTAGAATGACTATATAAACCTGGGGAAGGGATGAGACATACCCATCAAACCCATTAACTATAGAATGACTATCCTCAAAATTGTAAACCGACCTGTGGTTATAGTATGTTATAGTCAGAAGAAAAGTCGGGATTGTCCATTGCCATGCGAAAGTACCGGTGAGTACGCAGTAGTTTCGGATCATCAATGCTGGCATTGCACTTTGTTGAAGACAGGAACGACCATTGCCGCATAGCAAGAAATGCAGATAGTGCCAATGACAATGTGACTGGACATGACCCCAAGAGTTCCAAGAGATAACAAAATGTAGTTTGATACCTCATCTGCAGCCATGACAGGAATAGTGACCAATCGCAGCAGACATGTTGTTTTTGGTAGCTGGGAGGGTGCAAAAAACCTCCGGTTTTACAAGGTATCAATGGTCCAAGTTGCTTGGCTGCAACTGTGGTCGTGAACCATCCCACGTCCAACTCTTGGTGACTACTGGCTATAAGGTCACTGCAGGAAGAGAGGAGTAAGCGTGATGATTTGGGATGATCAACTGCACTATGAACCAAGTCAACATGATGTTTGGATGATAGTACCGCATCATTTTAAGTCTCATGATAGTTCGAACTTTGTTTGAAACTGCAGTGCTCTTCTGCATTCTTAAGCAAAATGACTGATGGCTACCTTTCAGATTGATTCAAACCAGCCAACGCCAAAAAAACGATTTGAGGAATAATGTTTTTTTTTTTTTGGGGGGGGGAGGGGGGCAGGCCTCAAACTATATAATTGCGGAGCGAAGGGGGGGTCTTGCAGCCGCAAATGAAATGATGACATTGATTACATGTCGTTATTGGAAGTCAAATATGGTATAGCACATGCTTTCCCTGAGATTGACCTTAACTTGTGAGGTTGTTGGATTAGCAGTCTACCCACGAGTCTTTCCAAAAAGGGAACGACCTCCCTGCAGCGGCTGAAGCACAGCACCTGTCTTGAACACATCCATTCAGATTTGCGCAGATAGATAAACAAAGATAGAGAGATAGATAAACGAACGCATGGCCGGATGGATATATAGACAAGATGAGATAAAGTAAGATAAGATAAATAGATAGAACGACAGACAGATAGATGGACACATAGATACAAAATGATACAAAAATAGATGTACAGATAGGTTGCAATAGATTCGATAGATTGACCAGAGATACACATCCCCCAGCATCGGAACTCAATCGAACTCGCCCTGTCCTCGTAGGTCGCGTCTCATTTATTTCGCCGGTGTCACCCTGGCAGCGGGGATCCTCTTGGCCTTGCTGGCACGACTGGGCTGCTGCCGACCCAACCGCCACCTGGCGACGAAACGTAAACCGCACCTGGAGTGGGTCGAAATATCAAACCACGGGTGGAGCCTGAAAAAGATGGGATTTTATGAGATTTGCATTTTGTAAATCATATTTTGGGGTGGATGTGTTGTTCAAAATCATTGGCAGGCCCAAAAAATGTGCATGCAAAGCGTGATATGTGCAAGGAAAGCGCGCGGAATATTCAGCGGGGAATCCTCAAAAAGACATCTTAATTTCAACCCCGGCTCAACAAAACCAGGTTGATTTATTGGGCAGGTGCTCCTCCGAATAGTGATAAGGTGCTATTAAAATATGTCACCCCCCCAGTATGAAACAGAAAGCCCAAATATATCAATAGTGAGCCATGAGGGACCGGTAAGACTTGCACTTTGTACACAGCAATGGTGCAGTCCCATCATTGTGTAAGAAGCAATCCCTTCCCCTCCCAGAACCTTTGCTTCATTTTTAAAGAGTATTTCACATGGTGATTTACTTTGAGTTGCTTATTTATAGCATTTGTTTTTGTTTCCTTTGGTCCTTTGGGTTGTCCTCTTCAGCAACCCTTCAGGGGAACACTATTTGTCCCACCTCTTCCGCAGATCGATGCAGCAGGCCTGGCGGTGCCAGGGTGAGATGGAATCTTGAGATCCACTGATTCAGCTTGAGATGGAGATGGGAATGGTTTGGGAATGGTGGATCATTCAGAGTGGCAAACACATGGTCAGAGCTTCAGGATGCACTGTGTTATATTAATCTATATCTCATATCTACCTCTAGGGCAACATGGATGTACACCTCTAATGTTCCTCAGAATTTCGGAGCCTGTCCTGCCGAGGTGTTGATCCGGGGTGCCATTTGCTACTCCATTTATGTCACCGTACCATGGATCCTGCTTCAGATGCAGTGTCTTGGATGAGAAAATGTTGCAATTTTCCAGCAGCTGACAACGTTGGCCATGACATCCATGAGCAGCTGAGGAACTTATCCTGGGGCACGCAAGGGGTGCTCTTCTCCGGAGGCTCTCAAGAAGGCTCTTGAGGGGATGGCGCAAAAGCAGATACTTCCAGAGGGAGACATGTATATACATAGATACGGATACAGGAAATAAAATGGACAAACATGTCTAAACCAAGGCACAATCACACACGCATGTATATGTATATATATATATAAGTATAAGATCATATGATATATAAACGTATAAAACAATACATGATGAGACATACTGTAATTCTTTAATCCTGGAGATTGTCAGGCTGATTGTGATCAATGACAGCGTCACTAATAAATGGCTGTAGTGACACCTCAGAACTACAGGGGTTTCACAGCAGCCCAAGGGTATCACCAGGTGTGAGCCGTCTACCGCCAGGGAGCGACTGGGTGAGGTTCTATTGCTGGAGGTACATCCAAGAGAGTCACTTGGCGGAAATAGGAGAGGCTCCGTCGCACCAGAGGATCAACATTCAAGTGATTTCCACCCAAAGCCTACCGGAAATTAAAGATATACCAGATGTACCCACAAAAACTACTGTAAATGTTTGGAACGTGACTTTCCCAGAGGATTTGGTTCACTAGTTGGCATTCACCTTAGAATTCTGAAGTGCATTTGCCTTTTTTGCATGACGTTGTGGCCATTTTTTGATCCGCTCAGATGTCAACGCGCCATCCTGCATCGATTACATGCAGCCCTTCCACGGTGCATTGTGGTGGCTGGGCGGATTGGGGAAATCATCAAAATCGTCCCACCATGGAAAGCCCTATGGAAAGGATGATGGTCAATTAGGGGATAAATTTACACTTAAATGGAGTTTGGGGTTAAAGTTTCAGGTGAATTGTGGTTGAATTTTATCCATCTTGAGATTTTGGAGATTGTGATTCTTTGGCGAATTTCTGAGATGAAGGTTTCGCCGATCCATTCAGTTGGGAACTCGGGATTGACGCCTCTCCAGAGACATCTGCCGCTGCAGAGCTCAGGTTTGATGATGGCCACAACTACCTCTATAGGCCAGGAATGAAGTGCTTGGTGATGTTTGGTGTCAGTTTGTCCCACTTAGAACTTATCAGACTTATCAGTGTGAAAATTCAGATGCAGGGGCTCGAATTTGAGACCCAGAGTGCTCAGTTTTGCTTGTCATTTTGGAATGTTCAAGTCCACTCTGAAGGATGTTGGAAAGTATGCTTATCCATACTATGCTCCAGGTATTTGAGTAGCGTTCGGTTTTTGCAAGGCAATTTCAGTGTGTGTGTGTATGTGTGTGTGATGTGGGGAGCGGGGAACAGTTTCAAGGCCCAAATGGACCTAAAATGGTATTTTTTTAGTGCTCAACTATCCAGTTTGCAGGGTGGTGATTTGTTCATTGCGCCATCCTATTTTACCATTGATGGTTGGCACGCAATATGTTACACAATCAGGTTCATTTGATGATATCATGGGGAAATAGGCTGATAAATCCTGATAATATAGATTAATATAGCCTGGTAGTATCTACTATAGGCTTATCATAACAATCAAATTGATCAGCCACTTAGATCCACTTCCACCATCTGGGGGGTGCCAGGAATGCCACGTGGGTGGCGCAGCATCACATCGCCAGTCCCTCTGGAACAGATCCCGGTGGCGACACGCAGTACACAACGCCCATGTGACCTGGTGGAACTGTTCTGGAACAGGGGTGTCTCCAAGTGATTGAAGCCCATTGGAATCCTGTGGAAAACTGGGGCATATACTAAATCAGTAGTTGGTTCATAACCATGCGAGGATTATGCCCAATACCTGAATGTATCTGAGTTTTTCGTAAATATAATGATCATCAAATCCAATATTTGGATTATACCCAAGGAAAAATCATGGCCGTAAGCAAGTAATATTAAACATGGTGCATCCAAGTTAGCAATTGCTTAATAACCATCTCACCACCCATGTTGTAGCCTAGTTACCCATGGGTTTTCCACAGTATCTGGCTAATAATGAAATGCACATGCAAGTGGAACCGGTGGGAAAGGCCCGAGGCAATCCTGAGGCAATCCTGAAAGTCGACTCAATATACTCGCCACTTTGTAGTGATACATCACAACCCAGGGGTAAAATGAATCAGAGGGATTTTACTCTTGTCAAGTCATTTGATAAAATTATTAAAGTTTAGTATGTTACATAATTGTCTCTTGGGAGCGTTGGGAATCTCGACTTTGATTTGCTGAACATGAGTTTTTGATTTTCCCATCGGTTTATCCGCCATGACTAGGCGATCTACCCACCTTAATCAGCTCAGGCTGTCTCCTGAAGTGTCTAAAAGCATAGCAAAAATTAGAGCCTCAATGCAATCTTATGTGACTTGGCTTGCCCAAGATTTTGTATTCATCATTTCTGTTGTAATGGCAACAGGGTAGCTATATCCCCATTGGTGTTGCCTGAAAATAGACCTCCATTTCTCTTGGGGATGTCCAGGTTTTTAGTCATCAACCTTCTTATTTTTGCCGCCGGATTGATCCTTGGTCTGCAGCAGGGACAGCGAGACTGAAGAATCATTGGGGGCCTCTAGAAAGGACATGTTCTGGCTGGTGCTTCGCAAAATAGTATTTCCCGACTTTAGAGAACATACTCTCTGGAAATTGAACATAGAAATGGAAGTCATTTTGCAGCAGATTTACTGTACTGTTTCAAACATGCCGATTTTTTGTGTTGCAAAGTGTTGAATACGTGTATATTGTTGGTTATATATCCCGTCACACTCCCATTACATTCCCGCATTGAAATCCCAGTTCATTCCCCTTGATTCCCATTAAATCACCATCAAATGGAGGTTTTGTTCATCGAACCATGGGGAATGGGAGATATCGTGGGAAATCCACTATCAGTAGAGGTTTTAATGTTTTTTTCTTCATGGATGTTCGCCCATAAATGAAGCTTGCCAGCTGGGAGAGTGATTTTCAATGCATGATGCCGATGGAGGCTAAAGCTTTGGAACCCAAACGTCCTAAGGATTGGTCTGCTGTGGGGGTTGTCACTCCTTCGCTGCTTGGAAAGCATGTGGAAATTGTGACGACTTTAGGCAAAGGTTCCAGCACAATCAATTTAGTTGTTTCAAAGTGATGATTCATGATTGTTCCGCTAGTTCTTCATATCAGGTCATGGTAATTTCACAATGTGTCACGTAGCATGCCATTGCAGGTTGTTTCTTACCGTAGTTGTTTCACCATCTTCCCTTCGCAAACTTTCCAATGAAAAAAGTGTGTTTGACAGTCATTTTTTAGGCGTCCCCATCACAAAGAACTCAGCACTTCTTTCAGTTTTCTGAAATTGCCCACCTCCCGGCAAGGGAGAGCAAAAGAATCCATCACTTCCTTCAATGTTCCAAATTTTAGTAGGGAACAGGACATGTTTTGTTCCACTTCCATCCTTTGTTTTCTGCGGGGCATCCCGCAGGTAGAAATCACACCTCCGTCGACCTTAGGGCCCACCTCCTCCCCCAATTCAAGCTTTGTTATCCACAATTTACCCTGAAGATTCCCAGCTTCTGGCTGAGTCAAATTTTTAGAAAAATCACCAACCAAAAAGGTTGCCAGCCCAGCTGCCCAGCATCCCCAACTGTTCAGGTTGGTATCTGACCTTGGCGGGACCCATTTGGGCCGCCTTCCTAGTAGCTCTGGTGGCGCAATGGCAGATCTTCGGGCCGTTGACAGGATGCTGGGACCACTCGATGTAGGGCTGGTGACATGCTGGGACTTGAAAGCAACAGAAATGGGGAGAGGCAACAACGTAGTGAGATAGGCTCTGTTTGGAAGCAAACTTGATGCGTGGTTTTTTTCCATTTTTCAATTGACCTGCATTTTCAGGGAGCTTAAATGAAAACGCAACAACTTGGAAGTGGAAGCCATCCAAGTCTCAAGAGGAGGATGGCTTTGGTACTTGCCATGTTCCATCCCCAGTGGACAAAGTGAATAACTATCAGTCATCAAAGCCGGTGAAGCGATATCTCATGGTTTGGGTAAAATATTCCGGTGTTTTTTTGTCTAAGTGATGCCATCCTGTTCTTGTGTGTGTGTGTGTTCTCTATGGTTTGTGAGAGAGCCATGTTCGTTGCTGTGTATGCTGCCATTCATGACCAGTTTGTGATGGCTTTCCATACTTTGATTACAACTTAGGTGCATATGTTTTATATATGTATATATACACTGGTAGGACAAAAGACAAAAGTTGCGTCTGTTGAGCTTCCAACAGTGAACATGTCCGGTTTCTTCTTCTGCACACCCTTTCCCCTCACAATCCTAGCATGGAGCTTCATCGTACCCCGGTCGCATTTCCACCCTCCAAAAGCTTTAAAATCTTATAGATTTTCAAGCGGGTGATAATTGACCGTCCCACGCCTGCCACACAAAACGGACTTGAAAATGTCATCCGCGGTTGACCGAGATGGATGTTTTGTAAAGTTTTCAAGAAGCATAAACTTTGTTCCTCCTGAAGGGTACGAAAAGCTTTGGAACCATATTTGATACGAAAAGCTTGTTTAGTAGGAATTGCCGAGTCATCTGCTGATTTTTGCACATGCTTCATTGCTCCGCATAACATGTTTGTCTCCGTCCTCTTTGTCTACAATGCCACACATGTGCCGTGACGCAGTATGTATGTATGCAAATTGCTGTCGGTTTCAAACATGTCTTTGTTTTCCAATACATGCATGGAAAAGTACATCAGAAATAATTTCCAATGATTGTTGCTCCATTTCCCAGACATTATTTCCAAGTACATGTCAGCCACTTAATGTAAGCATGGCAACCTGGTTACAAGTGTTGGCAACCACTCAGCTTCCCTCGCCGCGACCGGCCACCGTGGAAAATTAGAGGACAGGCGCTCTTCCCGAACCTCCTGTGCCTTGTCTTGTGCATTGCGGGGTGGAGTCTGAGCAAGTATCTTGTGTTGCAGGTATGTTTGAACATTTGTGTTAATAAATATATTCAACATTATTCAACTTTCATACTTTATGCATACATATCTACATATTTGTATGTATATTATATATATATATATATGACTTCACTTGGCTACTTTTCGAGACCCAGATTTCGGCCCCAGCCACCACAGGGCCTTCAAACCAACGGACACCGGTTGGTGCGTTTTGCGTATCGGCAGGTACTATTCGTACAGCAGCAGCTCGTGGATTTTTCACGTGTGTGTCATTGCCGCTGCGGCTTGGCATTGGAGTGGCGTAGGAACGCCTGAGTCAATGGCCCGGTGGCTGCCAGCTATTTCTATTGGATTGCCAGACGTATATCTATATAGATTTATTCAAGTCTGTGGGACTGGGGGACTGTAGAAATTGAAATCACTCATAATTCATCATAATTCTGGAATGTGATTGAATCTGATTGAACTGGAACTACCCATGCTTCAGATGTTAGTTTTCTCAACCAAGCGATCCCAGCTGGATCCGGGCGATTCCGTGGCACCGTTGCTGGCGGTGAGGTCATCACATTGCCCATCTACGATTTGCTCATCAAGCTGCTCCTGGCCTGGAGTATGGAGCCACCAGTCATTGGTCGGTACCAATGTTACCAGGGTTATATCGTTATATCCTTGAAGAAATCTTGAGTTGGGTTAAGCATCGTGTTAAGCCGTGATTGGGATTACTAATTGTCATTGATGGACCATGTTGGTATTTTCCCATCCTGAGTTTTCAGCGGGGTTGTTTTGAGCCACCCACTTTTCTCCTCTACATGTGTCAGATTTGCATCAGCAAGTTGAGGCTCAAAGTGTAGGAGATGCGAATCGGGGCATGTCCCTCGGAAAATCATATCCAATAGGCCAATGGATGTCTATCGCCTTCTTTGGGCTATGGTATATAAATATGTCAACAATTATACATATGAGTAAGCAAACAATTAGTAGATAACAAACACACCCACACGTCACTTATGTATGTTTTGAATGAACATTTAATGTCAAGGTGGGATTAATAAACCATGGTTTATTAATCATGGAGGATTCCCCAAATAGTGGTTGACATTAACCATTACTAGGGGTTTTATTAATCCCACCTTGGCATCCATTCCCTTGAAACGCGATCCGAGGATTCACTCTTATTACCGGCGATCACTGCAGCTGGCCTATTTCTGCGACGGTGAGGACATCGAATTTCCCGCCGCAGCTGATAGCCCATACTGCCCGAACCTTTTGTCCCCGGGCCAGAGGGAGATTCCGAGCCTGGTACCACTGGCTGGTCAAATAGTTGTTCCAATTTAGATTGCTATTTTGGGGGGCACAGCCCATGACACATGAAAGATACACTGTAGCAAGTTCATATTGTGCATGTTGGGGCGGCTGGATGTCCTCATTTGGCCCTTTTCAGTTGCAGAATGTTTCAGATTCTGAGGGGTGCTGGCAGACTCGCAGATGATGGTAGATGTAGATATTGATATGCTCTGAAATTCCTTGCTCCATGATGGTTGGATGACCATCCATACTAGCAAGTGGGGGCTTCATGAATAACGTGTTCAAGATGCTGGGTACAGCACAAAAGCATGAGGCACCACCAGAGTTCTCCAAGTACTAGGCTGGTTTGAACAAAGAGGACTCCCTCCAAAATCTGACCCCTGGATACCTCTGGTAATTTGTTACATAGCTATTGAAAATCACCCAAGGGGTAACTCATCTATTTTGATGGGCCATGGCTTGGCTATGTCATAGCCATAGCTACGGCGTCGAATTCGACAGCAACTGGATCCTCCAAGCCGCTGAGGTTGGGGGCGTGCATCAATGATTTTAGAAGACCAGACACTTGGCAAAGCCCAAACCTTGGCTTGCGGCGGGAGGCAGGCTTGGTGAGAGCACATCTTTTTTTGTGTTTTTTTTAGGGTTCAAAATTGGTAATGTATAATATATGTATATATAATACTCGTAGTATCCCTAGGATCTTATGGCACATTCATGGATGATTTACCTTTGAACAATGGTGATTACATAGCAACTTCTTGAAATACCAGAGGGAACAAATGCTCGGCATAGATTCGGACCCCTCCGCTGCCATCTTGCCTGCTGTTGGACTTGCTTTTTGTTATTTTCTCTGTCGCCTTCAATGGTTGCATCAGTTCTCTCGCGGGAAAGACATTGTGCCAACAATTTGCTTGGTGCTTCGTTTCAAATGGCTCAAACTTTAGATGAACCATTGAGTTTCAAAGACGTTGGGGTTCAAAGACAACCGCCATGCCCGACTTGCATAGCTGCTCGGCTGATCCCAGCCATGAAGCACGACCTGAGCAGCCTGCTCAGCCAGTGCCTGAATGTCAGATGACGCAGCAACTGTTGATTTGCTCAAGATGTTATTTTTCGTTTCCCAGTGTTTAATCCGCAGATCCACCATTTAGGAAATTTTATTCTTGGGAATATATAATATATATATAATATGTATAATATAGTTTTTGTAGAGGCCCTTCTTAAGCAAATTCTAGGTTAGATACCATGCCTGCAGCCAGAGAGGCTCTTCACCTGGAGGATGTCCAGCGCTTCTACAGCCTACTGAACACCAGAGAGGCCATCCGCAAACGCCGACAGGCAGGTCTTCATGGTCGACACTTGTACCAGGGATTGACCGGAGAATTTGCCGAGTACTTGCAACATTACAAGTCCACCAACGTGCACAGGGCTGATGATGCTACCACCAGAGGGTTGCATGCCTTGTGTGCAGCCGAGAAACGGTTGCAAATCTGTAGGCCGGAAGACACGGAGCTCGTCAAACGACAGATTGTGATGAACTTTGCCGTGTGGAGGCTCATTGGTGGAACTACTGCTTTTGCTGGTGAAGTTGGTTTCTTGACCAACTGGGGTGCAAGTGAAAAGAGTTGCATTCGAGATATCATTGCGAAAGGCTTTAAAGACAACAGAGTCCCAACATTGCTGTCCAATGCATATAGCTGGCCTCGAACGATGCGACAAACGCTGACATATTCCAACGCAAACGCTGACAGCTTGGAAATGGTCTTGCACAACAGAGGGAAACTTGCCGTGAAAGGAGCGATACCTATTGCAAACGCTACCCTGGTCGGAAAATTCAAAGTCTTAGACGTGCTTTGGGAAGTTTCCCCTGAGGTGATTGAAGCCGCAAAGCCTGATGAACATGGCCGCACAAGTATGGAAAGAGTTGGCAATGTGTTGAAAGCTGTCCCTTTCTTCGGCAGTGGTGTGGGGTGCACACGTGAAGCAGGTTTTTTCGCCAAGGAATTGATCCAAGATTTGGTTGATACCCCAGTCTTCCCTGGAGGTCGAACTACTGTGGCTGACCACAGCAGCTATTGCCCTGTTGGGCCGGGCTCAATCAATGGCCTGAAGTTGGTCTTCAGGCGCAAGTCGATCCATCCCTCTGAGACCTTGCCGATGATACAGGCACTGCACAGCTTCGCCGGGGATTTCTTTGAAGGCAGCGCGCAGGAGCTCGATCTGCACGACATACAGTTTCAACTTTGCGAGTTTCAGAAGCTGGTTGGTGGATTATGTGGATTCAACATGATTAAACTATTTATCATTGTCCACCTGAAAATGGGATGATGAGTTCAATTTTGTTCAATTGATCTGTGTTTTTTGGAGATGGCTTCAAACCACCAACCAGGAAGGTTTTTAATCCGCATGCCCATCGACCATACTCAGCTTTGACTGCCGACCTTGGTGGCCCGATGGATTGGACCCCGTGTTTCGTTTTCCAACGCCTACGAGAAATGCTGGAACTGCTCAACGATGAAAGACCACAGTTTTTGCAGCAGGATCCAGCAAGTGTACGACACCTTAGCAAGAAACTGTGCAGCTGGCTCGGAGTTTCTTTCCGGCAGAGCGAGTCACTTGCCTTGACCCATGGAGATGTCGCGACGATTCAAGAGATGAGCAGCGGATCGTTTTTTTCTGTTATGAAAAATGGAAGTCTGACGCTGGTGGACGAAGAGGCTGCATCGAGTTTTGTGCTCACAACAGATAATGTCCAAGTTGGAGCTATCCATTTCTGGGATCCGATTTATTTGGAGACGCAGGGCTGCAAGCAGCTGGCCTGGCAGGAGCGCAAAAAGTGCCTTGGTGCCAAATCTGACTCACGCTTTGATCCAAGTCACCGGCTGACCCTGCAGCCCATCAATCCCATGGATTCCATCAGCCAGATCCGGGAAAGTGCTCCAAATCGTGCAGTTCTTCAGAGCGAAACCGTTCGACTGGAGAGCTTGGATTCTGGCAGGCAAAAAGATCTGGATGACCCTCCGCTGGTGGTCCGCTTAAGGAGACCTGAGCAGATTCTGGCGAGGGAGGAGCGCTTTATGGAACTAATGCAGGGTGCAGTGGCGCAATGGAACGCTAGAGAGAAACCATTGCCAAAGCGGAGACGGACGGAATAGACAGACAACAGAACACCATGCAGCAAAGCCAGCTTTTCGGTGCTGCATTTACAGTTTGCATCAGTTTGCCAGATCTTTCTCAGCAAGGCTGTGTGCCCCGAGCTGAAGGCAAAAAGCAGGCTTAAACCTTAGCTGCAGCGCGGCCATATTCTATGTGCCCAAATCTGAGATCCATTTCGGTTTGTCCAAACTTAGGGCATACCCAGAATGGCCATGCTAATACATGGAAACTGATGAGGATTTTGGTACTTCCCAGTTTTCAGAGGGAAAAAAATCCTTGTCCAAGTCTACTGTCTACTAGAAATGTCCCACAGTCCAGTGTGTTGAAACCACCCGGTTTGGCCATCCCGATCCCACAATGGGACTCCCATGATGGGCGAATCCCGACTGATGACTGGATTGATTCGGATTGATGACTAATTCCATACTATTCCATATGGGGGTTTCCTAAAATGGGGGTACCCAAAAATGGATGGTTTATAATGGAAAATCCTATTCAAATGGATGATTTGGGGGTACCCCTATTTTAGGATTCCCAAGTCTTGACCTTGGTTCATAAACTCTACTCAAGAATGGCACCCCAACACAGCACGATTGATCTGGCTTGGCCGGAGCTGAGGAAGACAAAGAGCTTCTTTCTGATTTTACATTGAGCCCTCTTTTCATGGGCTGCCTGGCTGATCATAGGGAGTTTTACTACCAACATCTACTAACCAAATTAGGTCTGATCATTGTAATCAGAATCCATTGTGGGAATCGTTTTTAACCGACCAGGATCATGAAAAGATAAAGGGTTTTGAACACTGTTCAACTAGCCATTTGACTTGTCCTGGCACTCGCTATGTGACACCAAGTATCCCTTGTTTCTGCTTCATAAATCAGATATTAGCCATCGAATTCCACTCAGAATGGGACATCTATGGAACTTTTGCCTGTGGTATACCTGGTATACTGATGACATCTTTGCTATGTTCGTATATAATATATATATATATGTGTGTATACTTACCAGGGAAGACACATTTTAACAATAATTTAGAGCCTGCCTCATATATATATATATACACATATGTGTATATATATATATGTGTGTATATATATATACACATGTGTATATACACATTTAATTTATATTGCATATACATTTGCACACATATAATGTTCGTGCATTCATCATGTTTGTTGTTTTCTTCGTCGCTCTCAAACACCGAGACGCGATCTCACCAAGGCTGTCCTCGCACAGGCTTCTTCCGCACGGACCGGCGGATGCGCTTGGGCTACGCCATCTCTGTGTGGCTCGGGTCCAACGACTAAGGCGACGGTTGTATGGTTGATCATTTGCTGAATTCCCGAATAGTTGTTCAACCATAGGTATCCATAGGTTGGTTCCATTTTTTGTAGGGGTATATGAACCTAGCCAACTGAAACTAAAACTTCTTGCAGGGTATCTACCATTAGCCATGTTAATAGCGAATGATTCGAATGAGATTTGTCAGACCTACCTGCAACTTCAGATCTATTTCAAACGCCGAATATGCCAAGTCGCCCAAACATTTCTTCATTTTTGGGTTGGATCACCTGTTGTTGATCGATCAAAATGTGTCAACACATCCATTTTTTGGAAGCACACATTGGGTTGTGAAATTGGTGAAACCGCATCAAACTTGCAACCCCTCCAGCTATTTGGGAAGCAGTTCTGGGCTTAGGATTGTTGAGTACTGAAGGGGCCTGGGATCCAATGCAATCATTGCGATAATAAATGTCTATAGGCAACATTTCATGCTTGCATTCACCACCTTTTAGTTCAAAAAAAGAACCAGTTGTTCCATGTTGTTCCTAGCAATTCTGGGTCATTGCCCATGTGGTCTTGATTGTTTGAATAGAGATGCCCTCTAGAGACGGTGGGATGCCCTCTAGAGACGGTGGTGACGTTGCCTTAGACACAGAGACAATGAAACCCAACCCACCAACCAAACTCACCTCTTAATCATTGGTTGATTGGTGCCCCATGTGAACTCTGACACGTGTTTCGACTTCTGTGTGAGAGTCAAGACATATCAAAACTCGAGCTCCTTCCGCTTTGTTGCCCCAATTGTTGATATTTTTCCAGGTGAAACCCATGATTTTCCATGTTTTCGTTGATTTCCCCTAGATATTCTGGTGAAATCAACCCAGTGACCCCCCCCTTCCCCCTGACGTCGCCAGTTTCCCAGGTCCGGCGCGGCGCCAGACACCTTGATGTTGACCAAGCTTCTGGACGAACTTCTTCTTTTAACTCTAGATGGTTTGTTTGAAAATGGGGTAGCCCCAATTCCAATGGATTATAGTTAATCATGTTCCGTATTAAAATGGTCATGTGGGGATATCCCCTATGTTCAGACAAACCCAGATATATAGGATCTGTGGTTTTAGAACCTATCGAAAGTATACAAAGATATGTTAAATGTGCGTATGTATTTTTTATTTGTGTTATTTACTTGTGTTTATTTATGGATAGATGTGTTTATGTTTAATCTGCATTTAAGTATGCACAGTATATATAATATACATACATTTCTATCTCTATGATTTTGTTTAATGATGCAACTATGAATACATTTTTTTAATATAAAGTAGTATAACCCATACCTACTGTAGCCACTGTAGCCGACAAATATTCACATATATATATATATACATACATATACTACAATCCATGTATACGTGACCATTTAAAATCCATGCATATAAAACCATATCATATATAACATAAATCCATAGCCCATTCTGACCCATGAATCATGCGATTCCTGAGATTCACCCCAAAGTACCTGGACTGAAACCACCGACCGGAGAAGACTATTGATAGACTGCGGTAATCTGAGAAGGGATTGGAAATTCAACCAATGTTTGGATGTACTCTATTAGGATGGAGAATTTCCATTGATTCTCCATTGCCGTGTTCGATTGCGAAATTTAAACGGAGAATACACAATGGACAATGGCAGTAGGAAATGCTTTGGCACAGAGAGGTTTGTTTTCTCCACCCACAGGAGAGGGTGAAGAGAATCTAGCGTTTGACTTTATTCCTGAATGTCACTGGTAGTTTTGGTGGAGAGTATGAGTTCGCTAAAAAGTATTGTCTGAATGAATCAAAGCACTGCCTGATCTGCTTGGCAAACTTCAATATGTGTCTATCGAAGTTTGGGACCACATCGGGACACATGCAGTTTTATCCCACTCCAATAGCGGGAAACTGACTTGGGACTTGCGACTACGGGTTACAAACCAAATTCAGTTCGTGGTTTGATTGGTTCCAAATATGCGCGTTTCTGTTTGTAGTTTATCACTCATTTAGCACTACTTGTTTGTTTCATGTCTCACATCGTATTTTGTGTTCATTTCCATTTGAGATGGAACCCAAAAAAGACATACAATGAACTGCACAGTGGGTTTACGGTTTGGAACGCGCCAGCTCCGATGAGGTTTGATGTGCTTCCAATCCGCTTCCTCTTGCCTCCTGGCAGCAAGGTGTAAGCTGCTCTCCAGTCTGGACATGTATGAATCATGTTGATGATTTGCAAAGCACCATCCAACTTGTTGGGGCTTTGCCTGTTGATCCATTTCTATTGCATATGTATGGCATGGCATGAAATATTGATAAATATTCTACATGTTGCAGTTGTAGTGCAGTTGGTCTATTGCTTGCTTACTCATTGTTAGCCGCATCCCGAGACATCCAGTATCCAATGCAAATCAAGAGACTCATGCTGACCACCGCTAAAATCATCCAAAATCTGCATGTTTAAGTCATCAACTATGGCGTATCCTTTCTTCAAACAAGGCTAAACCCATACTTACGGACCCAGTTTTGGGTTTGAATTCTCAATGTGTTTGATGAAACATGGTTAAACCATATTGCCGGACCCATGTTTGTTAAGATCGCACATTTTTGGGAATACCTACCATGAATATATTCCTTAAACAGAAATCCCAGGTTTTGGGATACTTCCACACGGACCCCCATTACCGACGATGCCTCGGCACAGGTCTGTGTTCTCCCTGCGCCTGGGAGATTTTGTGCGCTTGGCACCGGATGGAGCCTTGGGGGTTACGGTGCAGTCCCATTGAGCAGGGGTTACCCTCCTGTCAACTAAGATAGATGTGGAAAACCCACCCTTTTTGGGGGTTCATTTTCCTAGGAAACCATGGGCTTTCCACATCTCTGTTGGTTTACCCTGGGGTAAATAGTATTTAGCCAACTGGATAGATCATTATGACCTCATTGTGACGTCACTGGAATGACGGTTATAGAAAGGGGAATCATCCCCAAATGGCCTTATTTCAGTTTTGTTCAGCTTAGCGAACTAAGTCAGCCGGAATAACTGTGTAGAACTGGGGTATAACATGGTATAACCCACAACCAGACTACGTATAATATAATGGCTTGTTACCCCCTTACTAAGTGGGATGCACATGGTTGTTTGTCTCAAAGCATTAGGGTAAAACCATGGTGAGTTCACCTCCATGTGAGGATGGGTCTCAAAATGGGGTAGAAGTAGATGTACCTCCCCAGTCATGGCAATTGAAGAGGGATAATTTTCCGCACCCATGGTCTGGGGGATTCAATTATCACACAAAACCATATGTTGGGATATAGCCCCTGTAATTGTCAGCAACAGGTATGTAGAATATTCTAGAATATGAATATATATATATATACACCATCTTAATCCAACATACGGGTCTCTCATGTTATCATCATTCACTATAGGGGATGTGATATCAACTGCTGTAAACCCATATGATGATCTATTAGGGGAAACTCGCGGACCCCAAAGGTTGATATCGCTCTCCATGGTATCCCTGCTTGAAATGGTTGGGTTTTTATACCCCTATGCATTCTGTATTGTAAAGTATGTTAATCCCATCTATTCAACATATATGTTCATTTATCTTCCATGTATTTTCGATATATGTTCATACATGTTCTCATGAATCCAGTTCCTTACTAATCGGATTCTAACGATGATGCCAGCTCCATCAGCAGCTTCACCAAGGAAAGATTGCGAAGCAGATTGGCACCACCTTCCGTCGCCTCGAAGAACGGGCAGCTCCAAGTGCTGCAGGGAACGAGGTCTGGAGATTTTTTTCCGGGTGGCTGTCCATGCGGGAAGTATGACACACAGATACGTACTGTTTATGTAAAAAATTGTTTGACTATATGCCATTGTATCTTCAATATAATTGATACCCAGCGAAAGTTGTGCTGCTTTCCGAGGTTTTTCAGCTTAGCCATGGAGTGGATGAGGTGTTAATGCTCTTTTGAGTGGGTGTACTTTTTCTAGTCGATTCTAGTCTCTCCAGTCGGGAACCGTGTGAGCTGGGATTGCTTGGATCTTCCTGATGCTCAACAGATTCAGATGATTCTGCCATAGGACAACGGGTTTCACACCGTATAGTCAAATAATATCAAATAATGTTGTGTAATATGTGTATGTCTATATTATTTAAGGGGGTCTTTTGTATCAACTGACCATTGCTCAAGTTGCCTCCCAAGCTTCACACGCAATTTCCGACATATCCACATTTTTCAAACCATACCATCAAGAAACGGACAATCTCTACCAAAAAAACTACATCCATCCAATTCCCACTTGTTCAATGTTTTTGATGTCATTATTTTCCAAAGATCTGCAACATCTTCAACCCTTCAAGGCGGGCGCACCCTTGGTGCGGGCCCCGCCAGGTGCGCGCGGCCACGGCGCAGTTCTTGGTGCAGCGGGTCTGGGACGGGGCTCCCGTTGCCTCGATCTTCATCGCGTGTCACCTGCTGGACCCTTGGCGCAGCTGTTGGCAACCTGATGTGTAATAGATGGATGGTCCCATGAAGTTTGGCAACTAGAGTTTAGTACAACTGAATGTTGTTTTGGCGTCTTTGATTGATGTGTATATATTATGATGTGTTTGCAGAGTCGCTAGAGACAAGTTTAGTACCATAGCCTTGATGCCTTTTCTGAGGTCATGCTGGGTAGGGGCCTGGACGATGTGGGGAGCTGCGGGGCATACCATGTGATTTTGCAGATGGGCTTGCGACTTGGCAGCGCTGCTAGGGGCATGGGTAATGCTCCGTTTGGTGCCCCCAAAGATGGTGGCCTTGGTGTCTTTTGGTTCTTTATATTCGCCCCATGTAACTAGAGGTACTGTATATATTTGATTATATTTGTATATCATATCTCCCGAACTACTAGTAATAAAATGTTATAAACCAACGTAGCTAAAGAACTAGGCCACGCCACCGCGAGCCTGGCAGTGTCATCCAGTGGTGGCAAAGGGACATGTGCAAATGCAGGCTGAATTGCACGTTTGCAAGTTGTGACTGATGACTTTCTGTAGGTCAACCAGAATGCTTCACAAAGGTCCATGAGGAAGCTGGTTTTGCCACACCTGACCACCACATTGCGTCCCGTCCCGGGCATAGCAAGTAGGCAATGACCAAAGTACAACCCAGTTCTGCATGGAAAAAACCCAGTTAAACATGGGTTACATGGTGGTTCATGCTACTTCGTAAGTGAGGTATACCGCAGTTATAAGCGAATTAGCCCCAAGCATTATCCGACTGAAAGGAAGGGATATAAACTATGTACGAAGTGTGGATTTATACATGTACATCGATCAAGATATGTTTATTATATATATATACATGTGTGTGTATCATTCTATATCTATCTATATTTGCTTCTACATGTATCGGCCACAAGCTGCCTATCGCCCGCAGCCAGCAAGGTCGGGCTTCGTGGTGGTGTTGGTCCTGAGTTTCTTTGCCTTTGCTCCGCAGCTCCGATGGTTGATGCGCAGCCCATTGATTTTGCAGTTCCAGTGGCCCAGCTATGTGATGGGAATGATGGGTATGGAGATCTATGGTTTACTTATAGGGTTTATGGAAGGATGGAACTATAGTTGATGAGAATCTTTTGATGTCAATGGGTATCTATGGGAATCTATGCATCATACGGGAAAACCTATGGAAAATCTATGGATATCCATGGTATATGGGATAGAATTCACCATGAAATAATCAATTCATCGAGAAAATGACGATTCACCAGTGAATGGAATGGGTGGGCCCGGGCCTATTTTCGGACAAGCCCAAATGCTGCTGGTTTGGGGCTGGCGGGTTGGTGTTTCGTTTTGAAGATTGGATGGATTTGGTTGCTTGCTGAAATGGGCGGCCAATCTCGTGAAACTCATCATGATTTTCAGTCGAATTGCCACTTTCGGCAACCCCCGTTTTTGAACAAACCTATATGCAATGTATACATGTGTGTGTTTGTAATTGGAATATATTTGAAGCCCTTAGCCGTTTTGGGCACCGAGACTTGCAAGGGTCTTCCTATCCCTGTTTCAACTGGCGCAGGGCTCGGCGATGCCAATTTTTCTTGGCGGTGAATGAGATCCACCAAAGGTCAAACAAACACTATAGAAAAGTCATATCATGTCGTATCCATTTTGATTGGCGGTTTACTTTTTATTTGCAGTCCAATTTAGCCGGGTACTTGAAATTACTTTCGTTGCATTCCGGCAAGAGGTTGGCAAATAATGCCAGCACCATGAAAGGTTTGGGAGTGATCAGCATGCCGATGTAGTTCTATTTGATATCTATGTGGGTGATACCGATGGGGGTTACTCTTGGGAATGCACCATTTGTATCCATTTATGTGATTTCTAATTGGTAATTCAAAGGTTTCAAACATATCATTGCATCAATATATATTGTATGTAGACTAAAATGGTTTTTATCATAGATTTTCTCGTTGTGCAATATCATACCCTTTGGTAAATTAACATAGACATCATAGACCCTGGCAGGGATTGGAAGATGAGGTTCCTCTAGAAAAATAGCTATTCTCAGGGTCGTCATGTTAATTGACCCGAGGGTAAGACTTAAAACCCCTACAGCACACATCAAGCCTTGGGAGCCATGGTGACAGCCTGGTCAGGATGATGTTCATGCATCGACATCAAGCCATTCGACCGCCTCCCTATGTTCCTTGCCAGCGTGGTGAAGGCTTCGAAGCCGTTAGGATCGTTGCGAAAAGTGGCGAAAAAGCCAGGGTTGTTAGCTAAAGTACAATGATAATGATAATGATAATGATCATGTTGATGGTAGTAATAATAGTACTAATGAACATATACAACAATAGTATTCATAGAAAGTGCAAGTGGAAAGTCAGCACTGGCTTCTGGTTTCAGACGTTTCATGCCCGAGTTGGGATGATGTGACTATTTTTGTTCGCCGTTTCGGACGTCAACATGTCCCATCCTACTTGGTGATCCCCATGAGGCTTGCGCCACTGAGGTCTATGTTTCTGATGGTGGCCTCATTGAATGTTACTGGGCGCAGTCCCCTGCTGGTTTTCGCCCAAAACAGCAAGGGTGGTCAAACGTGTGGAAAAGTTGGGACGGATGACCATTTTTCACCTGGGACATCCCCCCTTTCTTAAAATTTCTCAAGTGCCAGCGGAACTCCTACAAGTCATTGACTTTGGGGCAACGCATCGCCAGATAAAACGTTCCCTTTCTCTGAGGTTTGGGGGTTTTGCTGCTTTTGCGTCGGCGAATGCCGCTGATCATTTGCTCAGATGCCTGTGAGGACAGGGATGGGATACATACAAAATCTATTTGGACCTATATCCTCTTTTTAACATGTATCTGTATTTGTATTAGGAGTACAAAATTGGGCATTAGATGATCCCAACAGCATGAATATGAGTTGGTGGCACAGACCCTTACTGTGGTTCCTTGGCATGCAATCCCCCATATTACCCGCTTGAAAAGTTCAGAGGAAAAACCAAACAATGACGGGGATTCAACCACCGCCAATGGTGACCCCCCCCATGATGAAAGGACTGCTCCTTATCAGATCGATTGTTACCTAGCATTCATAGGGTTTGATAGTCAGGGTGGCTTTCCATTGCTTTGGTTTTGATATGGTGTTTGACCATAAAATAGTGGGATATGATGGGGATATATAAGGTGGTCATCCCACCATATGTTGTTTACAGTATTATATATCAGAGTATGGTTCCAAAAACAGCAAGTGTCTGACCAAGCGCCTAGCGCACTTTCAAACGCCATGGGTCGCAGGACATGAATGTGACCTTGAGGGCTTTACTGGACACGATTCATTTGGCGAGAGCCGAGAAGTTGCTCCTAGATTCAGGGAGTACAGGGGATGAGTGGTGAAGCTGGTTCTCGCACATGGTAGGTCTACTGGTGTATAGAAATTGCTGCAAATCTGTGTGTCCCAATATATCCCAATATGTTAGGGTGCACCAATGAGCCCTGGTTCTTCAATAAAATTCCTTTGTCTATGTAATCTATGTGTTGGAGGTGATGAGCATGTTGAAGAGGTACGGCAAAGGCCAAGAATGCAGAGGGTGGAATTGTGGTGCCACACCAGATGCACCGCATCCTACACATATGCAGTGCACGTGGCAAGTCTACATTCAAGAAATTCAGTGATGCAGGCGTGTATTTACCTCCAGTGTTCAGCGAATCTGCTGTTCATGATTCGCTGTTGGTTAGGAATGAATTATTGTGGTCTTCACGAAACAAGCCCAGCACCATTGGCCCTGATGGGGGTCCACTAGGAAAAAGGCGATATACTTCAATGGCACACACACACACACAGAGATATACAAGTATTGCCTGTATAAATGTAATATGTGATTGTTCAACTACATTCATATTTACACGTGCATGTATTTATTGATATATATACATAAATATATATATATATATATATATATATTTGTTATATATTTATCTATTTACATGCTATACATGTAATCATGTCACCCATCCAAAATTCAAAGCTACCCCCATGACTTCCCGTTCAGGTGCTCCTTCTTTGATGTTCGTGATCCCCGCCGCGATGTGCAGCTGTCCATGGCAGAAGTGCCCTGGGCATTTGACTAAATGCTGGGACATTTTGATGCATTTTGTCTGATGCATTCGGAGGAATTGTTTGGAGAAACGTTTTGGTAACTTGGAGTATATGGAGATAGACTGGAGTATATGGAGATATATTGGGTAATAAGTCAAGGCTAGATAGGAGTTTTTTGCTTAGAAATTTGGCGGTGTGACAAAGTACACGATTCAGGGACCAAGAACAACAGATTTGCTGAACAGTTCTGGCGGATAGGTGGCAACTTGAGCACAGACCCATTTTTCAGGTGTGTGTTTCATCGTTCTTTGGATGATCCGCCTTTGGTTGTTTCTGGGGATGGTCTATACCCTCTGGTAAACTACTGTAACATATAGCTATGGAAAATCACCATTTTTTATGGGAAGATCAGCTATGTTGAAGGGGTAGGGCCGGGTGCGCAGGAAGATTGTCGGCCATTTTCAACAGCTACGTGAAATTACTAGAAGGTAAGCACCACTCACATGAGCTGCAATACGGTCATGTCAAGTCGGTCCAAGTCGCCTCAGGTGAGACATAGCCGATGTCCATACCTTCGCCTGGGCATTCGCCCCTTGGAGCCGAAATGGAGAAGTCACTGAGAAGTCACTGCCTATGCGATGCCGTTGTTTGGGAGGTTATCAGATTGCCTGGTAAACCCTAGGTGCGGAAGTTAGTGCGCTAATGTGTTCCATGCAGATGGGAAACAGGATGCCAGAGCTAGAAAACTATGTGCCTGTGCAGGTTGCCTAAGATACAACATGATACAACCATGTTGAGATTCTTTCCCACTGGGTTTGTCTAAGAATAGGGTCTCCCAAAGCCATCCAAAATCCATTGGATCATTTTGCCCCATCATGCAGGCAGCCATTCATTATTCCCACAACAATGGATGCTATTCCCACGTTATATATATATATATTATATTATATAACCTGAATTTACTACAGATGCTGTCATAGTTCGGGAATGAAAAGGTAGCGGTTCTTTG
Organism: Symbiodinium sp. clade C Y103; assembly: GCA_003297045.1. Taxonomy (NCBI): domain Eukaryota; class Dinophyceae; order Suessiales; family Symbiodiniaceae; genus Cladocopium; species Cladocopium sp. clade C. The sequence continues at coordinate 85,634 of BGPT01000417.1, forward strand.
GGGGTCTATGGCTTGAGGTTACGAGCCGACCGAAGCTGGTGGAGAGGCCATGGAGGGAGAACTGCTCTACATCCGTTCCGTGGCGATGATGGAGACGCTACCGTGGGGTAGGAACAAACAGCGATGGCAGCGATGGCGGACAACCACAGGCCACAGGTAGAGACAAGTTGATTTGGAGAAGTAAGACAATTCCGAAAGCAAATTGCTTGGACAAAGGAATGACAAGCTTCTTCTTTCCAATGCAACCAGCCACAAGCAGAGTGAGGTCAAGAGAGCATTTACTGTTTGTGTTTGGATCAAGATCGGTCACCTCACAGTAGTAGTTTTTTACATGTTTTTATTACGCCCTTAAGGAATATTGTATCTCAAAATGACATGGCGTTCGCATTCGCTCTGAGGACTTCAAATTTTGACCCCTATGATTATTGATTGATACCCCCTTTTGTTGGTTAAGTCATTGCAAATCTCCATGTTTATTGCTTCAATCTCCGTTCTCGTTGGGAAAAAGATATCAGATCTCTTACCACACCCCCATTTTTCTTGGCGCAATCGGACATCTCCTGAAAATTTGTTCGTTATTCTCCCATAAAACCGTCGTTTTTTCATGGGCAAAACACCTCCATGTAGTCGTTTTAGGTATGCGCTTGGCCCCCGACGACGGGGCGCCGGAGCGTGGGTTGCTGGAAAAGGCGGAACTCACGGGAGAACCGACGCTGGGCGTTGTGGATTTAAAATCCGGATAGGAAATACAATTAGCATCAATTAGCATCAATTCGCAATGGGAAATTCTCAATGGATGTTTTATTTGGGAAAATCAACTCGAATTTTTGGATTCAACATGATTTAACTATTTAACCATCCAACAATATGAGATTAAACATCCAAAATGGTGATTTATCCATCAAACATGTGTTGACTTAACAATCGAAAAAAGGAGATTTAACATGATTCCACCACCAGAAATATTGTTGTGAATTGATTTCACCAATGACTCAATGGGAAAAAGTTGTTCAAAAGAGTCGAGACCACCAAGCACTTGGCTACGGCTCAAAATGATTCATTGACACAACATGGATGGCCTGAACATCGCTGAGTATGGAGATATTCAACGCAGAATGAAGTGGAAACTGGCTATGGAAATTGAATATTGGACATGAAATGAAATGGAAATTAGCAATGAAAAGGAAAGTGGATATAAGTATGGCTCAAAATGAAACCTTTCCGTCAAAATGAATGCAAGAAACCCTGGTTCAGTACTAGATTGGACTGCGCAACACATTATATATATATATATATTTCGTGCTGATAGTGGTGGAGATCTAGTATGACTTGAGTGAGATAAATTGACGAAAAACTGGATGAAGATGGGATTCCTTTGGCGGGTATTGGGTATAGCTCAAGATTCGGATTCCAAGCATGAAATGATGAGTACTGCATCATCATGATTTTCTTCATTATTTATCATGCTCATTCCAAATGATATGGAATAGATTGGAATAATGGTTATTACTGATTGCCAGTTCATACGCATGGGACCCTGAATCCACCTGAGAATGTTTATATACTTATTTGGCACAGGATTCCAAATGGAATTCCAACCATTCCAAACATGACATGGAAAAATGATGATGATGATGATGATGATGATGATGATGATGATGATGATCCATGGATTCTGGCACTTTTCACCCCACCGTTTTCAAGTACCAAATACTGCAATCTTCCCCAAACTTCCAGGATCTTCCCGCCTTGCCACAATCTTCCACAAGGTGGTGCTCCCCAGTTACACGGTGGTTTTTAAGCACCACTAACTAGTAGATGAGCACATCTACCATTGTCCATAGTTTCCGGCAAGTCAACCCAACTTAGACTTAGATAACTCATAAAGTAGATGAGCACATCTACCATTGTCCATAGTTTCTGGCAAGTCAACCCAACTTAGACTTAGATAACTCATAAATCACCAATCAACATCTCCATTTGGGGTCAGTGAAATCCGGATTTTTTCCCCGTGAAATCCAGGCCCGGCGCCTCAGGATCCCACCCCCCGGCAGCACCTTCGACCTTGGCAACGGCTGCGGCCACCGCGGTGGCTACCGCGCCGAGAACGACGCCATGCCGCCGCGGCGCGAGATGAACGGTGCTGGAGCTCGGAGGGAACTGGGATGAACTGGGGATATGCCAGTGATGATGTGGGGATCTGATGTTTTAAGCAACCATCAAGGGTTATCAACGGTTGTTGATGATTTTTAATGGTGAATAATGGTTACCACTTAAGGGTTCGCATCAATGCTTTTAATTAGTTGTACTAATTGTAACACTGAAGGGTTAGTATCAGTGGTTGACCATCAATCGTTTTCAATGATAGTTCATGGTTACAATTAGTTAATATATTCCATTGATCTACCTGGGGACGCAACTGGGACTAATCCCAGTTGGAACTTAGTTATAGGTCCAGTCAAGTGGAAATAATCTCCATTCATGTGGCAAACCCAATGATAAGCCTACCATTTCGGGAAGAATTATACAACCCATTTCTGGTGAGATTCTAACCGGGATAATATACCGCAATCATTTACTGTACCTGGAATTTCCCCAGTGGGATAATAGCTAGCTAATAACACTAGCATACACTAGCTATTTTCCAGAAGGGAGATAGTTAAGTCGTGGGGATAATACACCGACCTGATATATCCCAGGTGCATCCTCTTTAACTGGCCCTACAACTAGGGACAATTCTCCATCCATCTAACTGGAATATTACCAGGGATACATCTGGGACATATGATGGAACTGGGATATACTAAAGCCAGAACTGGGGAATATCGCAGTCATCTCATTGGGCATAGTTAATTGAACCTTCTTGGCTGGGAAATCCCCTGCGAATGGTTATTCAAATCTAGCTGGTCACAATCCATGAATCTAACTGGGGATATTCCACTGAAACTGCCGTTGGCCACTGAAAAAGTATAGAAGTGCATGAACATTGGTCATCTTCTTGGTTCGTTGAAGTGAAATTCCCTTCCTTTTCGTTGGTGAGATACGGACAACGGATGACAACGGCACGTGTTTAGGCCTTTGGTGCTCCGGCCCGTGCGCGCGGCGTTGCCCCGGGCGTCGCTTTCCAGACTTCGGTACAGGCCATGATTTCTTGGAGGTGTTGGCATGGCGTGTCGAAATATCCTTTGGGCAAAAAGTTTGGTGAAAGCGAGGGTGTACCCGAATTAGTTTGAAATAATTGCAGGTTCACCAATGAAATCCCCAAAGATTGCATAGCACCAGCAGTTCTTGAACTGATGGTGATGGAGAGAGCGCGTGAGAGCGAGAGAGAGAATGCCCAACACTACATGTGCGGAATGTATACCTGTGCAAAAATGAATATATAATATATATTATATACCCTCTGGTGAACTAACATATCTATGGAAAATCACCATTTTCTTTTGGGAAAATCAAGTATAAATAGCCATTTTCAATAGCTATGTTAGTTCACCAGAGGGTATATATATATATATGCAGATGAATATGCCACATTGTGGTCGTTTTGGTTTGGATGGTCATTTTTCGGACCTCAAACTTGCCACCTTCTTGTAATTCGACATGACCAGTGGGAAAATATGGGGTTATTACATAAATGGTGTACCTAAATGTAATGGTGTGAACCCCAAAAACGGGATCATGATCCAAATTGACGAGCATATTTTTGATACAGCTGGCTCAACCACCACTATATACATTGCATATATCTACACATAATTTATTACGACCAGTGTTGTTGGTTAAATCAGGTGAAATTTCAATGTTTGTTGGTTAAATCCCGATTTTTGTTGGTTCAATCTTCATTTTTGTGATTGAATCCCATGAAATCACCATTTTGGTTCTTTCAATCCCATTGAAGCATCATTTTTGTGGTTTGAACCCCAATAAATCCCAATTTTGAAAGGTTCCCCCGTCGTTGGCGACGTCGCCAGGGAATCAGTTTCTACAACCACGGCACTTGGCGAACCTTTGCGCTCCTTGGTTGAGAAACACAGCCGGGCAGCCGTGGGACTGCCAAGTCCTAACGGTTTTTTCAATGGGAAAGGTTTTCAGGGGAAAATCACCTGTAGAAACCTTGAGGTAGATGGAAAATCATCTGTTTATCATCTATAAATGGGCCATGTTCCGTAGCTATATTGAATTACCAGAGGGTACTCAGATAGAAAGAGTGTGAGTACATCATCTAGAAATCAAGTATGTTGAAGTGTTATCTTTGCAGTACTTACGTGCAAGTTCAGGAGAAAAAACTGCGGGCAGAAAGCTATCTATGACAGGAAGTTGGTGTTTTTTTCCTGGTGAATGGATGATGTCAGATGGTCGTGAGTTTAAACAAATCACCACCACCAGTATTTTTAAGATTTTTAAGTGTGTTGCAAGTGCTCATGACCAACCTGGACTTTAAAAAAACAGTGTTTGGACTTTGTGTACTTGGTAACCCCACCTAACGCGCACTGTAACTATAGCATCCACACATAATCTATTGTCTCCTTTGCACATGCAACGGGCTGCAACGGGCGTACCTTTTGAACTTGTTGAGGCAGCAACACTTCTAAGCTCTTCCCATCCTGCCTCCTGGTGCATAGATGATCCCTGAACTTATTCAGTCATCAGCATGCAGGTTTGAAACTATAGCCCCTTAAGTGTGTGTGTGTGTGGACCTCTTTATATATATATATATTATTGTATAAACAGTTAGATTTGCACACAACCTGGTAATGATTAAAGTGATTAAAGATTATATGTAGGTTATAAGCCCGTGTGGCTGGGAAAATCAGTTCTAAATTCATTACAAGTGGTATATCATGGCTCTTAACTCAGTTTCTTATTGTTTCTTCACCATTCGCTTAGGCTTTGGGAGCCGAAATGTCCTTGCCTGCTGTGAAGTACATCGCTCAGAAGATCCGCCCAGATGGCACACCGTAGACACGAAAACGTCGCGCTTTCGAAAAGCGCAGCGGCGAAAAGGGGCAGCTGTTGATGTCCCAAGGATGTTTCAACTGAAATTGGGAACTGGTTGGCAGAAAGATGGAAACGTTTTAGTATGTTGGTGGTCTAAAATATCTGTCATTAAAATTCCAATTTGGGGATCATGATCCCCACCTGACTGTCCTATTTTTCAGGGGACTTGAGATCACGAATCAGCTATAGATGGCATGCCATAGTCTTCGCCCCACGACAAGGTGTCCTATGTGATCCCCAACCTGTTTTCCCAAAGGCAGCATGCAGATATGAACAGCACTACAATGTGGTAGTAGGTATATACCCTCTGGTAAACTAACATAGCTATAGAAAATCACTATTTTTAATGGGAAAATCCACTATCAATGGCCATTTTCAATAGCTATGTTAGTTCACCAGAGGGTAGGTATATTAGAATCGTTTCAACATGAGTGGAATGGGGCGATCCTTGGTGATGGAGTTGTGACCCCTCTCAGAGGGACCCCACAAGTTGGAAAAGATTGTCGGAAAAGTGGAACGGTCGGAATTGTAGCCAACAAAAGATGTGAATCTAACAAACCAGTGCAGAAGTGTTACATAATTTTACGAATATTTTTTTATTCAATCAACCCACATCAAGCAACGTGTGGGTTTGAGCAGCACAGATGATAGGGGTATGTGTGATGTATGGTCCGGTATACATACTTTTATTCCGGTTTATTGTTGGAGCCAATGAATTGGTAAATCTATGACGGAAGCACGGCCTTTTTTCAAGCTGGAACCACGAAACAGGCCATGGGTTTGCAAGAACATGGCCGAATGGCGAACCTTAAACATCCAATTGACACCCAGGAAATCTGTAATCCCACAATTAAAAAGCTATAGTTGGAAGATTTTCCCACTCTTTTAAAGAATCTTAGGATGGGTGGGAACGATACTTTATATATCCATTGATACATAGGACAGCCCCATGAACGGCCCCATGGTTAGCTAAGTTAGTTTATAACTATAGGTCAACTATGGCTTACGCTGGATATCTCCATAGTTGATGGGGCCTATAAAGGAACAAACATAACTGGGGTGTCACAGCATTGTAATCAAGTTATCCTCTGGTCATTTGCCATATGGAACCTTATCATTTTATTATTGGAGTCATTGTCCAGAGATTTGATCAATGATGGTAAATTAACAAAGTTCTTTTTTTAAATGGCCCAGTTCATATGTAAGTGGATCAATTATGGTAAATTAACAAAGTTTTTTTCTTAATGGCCAAGTTCATATGTAAGTGGGTAAATGATGGTAAATTAACAAAGGAAATGGCCAAGTTCATATATCAGTGGATCCTTTTCCATGATTTCCCACGGGAAAATCCCATGGGATCTTCCGGCCAGGCCCTTTGCAGCACCGCCTTCGGTCTCGGAGTCCGTGTATCAACGCCTCGTGGAGTCGCTGCGCGACTGGGCTGAGGCTCTCAACCAGGGAAGCCAGAAATTCTATGGATATACCCTCTGGTTATTTAACATAGCCATGGAAAATCCCCTTTAAATGGAGGTTTTAATGGGAAAATCATCCAAAATTTGCCATTTTCCATGGTTTTGATTGCATATGCTACCCTCTGGTAAACTGTTACATAACTATGGAAAATCACCATTTTTAATGGGAAAATCCACTATAAATGGTCATTTTCAATAGCGAACTGTTAGTTTACCAGAGGGTATATGGTGCTGAATTATGAATAACAGAGGTAACCCCAACATATATTAGTTAAATAATGTTGAAGAATGTTGAATACTTGGATTATGAATCGGGTTATTATGAGATGTTAAAAGGCCAAGTACTGAAATACCTGATTCTAATGGGAAATGTAAGCCCTATATCCCTGGCCAGGCTGCTACCCAATCATACAAACATGTGAGAAACCCAAGGCCATAAAGCCACTATCATTTGGGGATGGTTTGAATACAACATTTACGGCAGTTTTCGGGGATGGTTTATGACATTGGATTTACCATTTACCACATTGCTATATTTGGGGGTGAACATCCACATGTCAGCCAGGAATTTTGACCCAGATGACCCCAGCTGTAAACTCTCCTGAACTTTGCAGGTCTTGGAGGAACCACGGCATTTACGTTTGCTCAGGCCAAGGGATGAAGTCATTGGAAAGCCAGCAACAATGAGCAATGTAAAGTTGGGATATCTTAATGCATGCTCTCCGGTAATTTAACATAACTATGTAAAATCCCGTGTTTGTAGATCATTTACCTCTCAAACATGGTGATTCCCCCCATGGCGTGAAATTCCAGTATCGGGCATTCCGACTTGGAGTCAAAAAAATATGGAGAGATCGAGGTGGGATGCGATATTTGGGGAAATGAGGTCATCAACAATTCGGTGCAGTCACATCTTCAACATGATGAATGGTTTCAGAATGGCACCGGCCAATTCATCCCAGTTTGGATAAGGGTCCTATACTATACCTCTATTGGTTGCTGGTACCTGTAGGCATTCTTAACATAGATTTGGTGGTTCATTTCACACGGTGTTTACACCTCAGGTGCAACCCATCTTTCCATACTTGTTCCTCGTTAACTCTTCAGTTTTGCTGCTTGAATCGATTCCAAACCTCACTTTTATTCTCCGACATCGCACCAGTCACTGTGCCGGAAAAGTAGCCGACCAGCTTGAATGAAGTCAAAGTCTCATTCTCACTAGTGGTGCTGGTTAAATAGACAATTAAAATCAATTAAACCCAAGCATATCCAACTGTGAATATGTTTGACAGCCGACATCCCAGATGATTCCCGTTGCATCACCCATTGATAGGTCCAAAGCCACGGCTGAGCCCATGACGAGCATCCTGCGACGAAGTATGCTGGCAGTGCCTGGGAAATGATGGCGTTTACATGGGGATTTTGATGGGGATTCTATGGGGAAACTGGCATATCATTGAAATTGACACCAAGCATAATAAGCATGATATACATGTCATGATGATTGGTTTTTTGGACATTTAACGGCGATAAATCGGGTGAATTGTCAGGGTTTGGCGAGATATGCATAAGGGAATTATTTTACGCGGATACGCCTCCAGGACTCTGATATTTTGAAGCTGCAATGCGGGGTTGATTTTGTCTTGAAGCGTAAGGTCGACGTATCATGTGATGATTGATGTTGATTAGAATGATGGCAAATGGCTCAGTGGAAGTTCCGGTTGCCAAATTTGTTGTCAGGTAGACAGGTAGACCTTCAGAAGATTCCATTTGTGTTGGTGGATGTTGAATGTATTCTGCATTTTGCTGAGCGAGGTAAGTGATACATGAGAAGTTGTGGTAGACTCTTCCTTAGCTGGTTGTTTCAGTAAGTTTGTTCAATTCCTGGAAGTTGTAGAGCCGTCCAACATGTTTTGGCCATTCTTAGACTCTGAGGTGTCTATGCTAGTGCCTCTTGGCGTCAGTTCATTTCTGGCTGCAGGGTACTGGAGGGTTTTGAATTCCCATCAGCTCTCATCAAGAGCTTATTAAGAATGCTATTCTTGCGGGCTCTATGGGCTCACTCCTTGCATTTTTGTTTTATCCCAAAGACGGGGGAATTACCTTTTTGAGCTTCTGAAACTTTGAACCGGCTATTGATGATATTGCCACTATTCCACCCCCAAAAAGCAACATAGACTTGGACGATTCCCCTCATTTCCCTTTTTTTTTCTGTAAGAAACCATTGGTCCCATTAATCAATGGATTGGTTGATGGGAAAATTTTAACCGGAAACCATGGTTTTTACCATCAAATATAGAGGTTTCCGGTTTCGATTTTCCCATGAACCAATCCATTGAATTACTTATCCCATGAATCATCCCATTCTTGCTGGTTGGATCTCCCAAGCAGATTCACCTCATGGAAAGCTCGTGAAAACCTCATGCCGAGGCCTGCCGAGGGTGGCAAGGGAGCTTTAGAGACCTGTCTCTTGGATGACACCAGGTCGAACAAAGCATCACAAAAGGATTACCCTCTGGTAAACAAACATGACTAATGTGGGTAAAACAATAATAAACCACCTATTTTGGAATGGTTTATACCACCCATTTATGGTGATTTGGGGGATGGTTTATTATTGTTTTACCCACATTATGGAAAATCACCATTTTTTATTGAGAAAATCCACTATTTCTATGGCCATTTTCAATAGCTATGTTAATTTACCAGAGGGTATCCTCCAGTATATTGGCATAGAAAAGGAAATGAAACCCACATCTGTAGATTTTCCCGGTACCATTTTTGTTTCATGATTATTTATTGTACATCCTGATTACATCCTAATCGTTCAATGTATTACTGAGTCTCTGAGTTGTTTCATCTTCACGCATTGATGATCAATTGCTGGTAGTTGGCATGCTCACCGGAACACTCCACGCTATATAATCAGTGAAGTACTCCTTGTGTTTCGGGCACAATTTGAAAGGCCCCATCCGTTTGAAGCTCAAAGCTCGAGTCTACTGCAACATTTTCCCTGAAACCAATCCACTCATTGATGTGTTTGAAGTAACATCAATGTGGAAAACTGTGATCATTAGATGTTTAGCCATATCTATCCATAGGTCATAGGGGGTTGTATCATGTTATGTTATATCCCAACTTCTCCAGGCTATCAATATGGTCAGGCCCGTTTCACACCCTGCACCCACAAAGCAGGGGGGCTTGGCTGAGGTCGCTTGCTGCGAAGCAGCGACCAACTCTCCGCTCTGGAGCGAGTCACGCAAGCACAGTCACCTGAAGAAATCCGGGCAGATTATTGGTGGTGAACATGCCAGTCTTTGTTGCCACATGTCTTTTATATGTATGTATATTTCAAAAATTCTGTGTGTAAGTATGTGTGTATATGCTTGCCCTTTTGTATGCGCGTTTTTTTTGGGGCTAAACTGCGAACTAACTAGCTATGTCATTTGGGCACGCTGACCGACCTCACCGAAGATATCCCAAGATGGTGTGTCATAAGGGCACTGCAGCCCTTCATGCATTGTTTTTTTTCCAGCATTTTCAGCTTCGCAAATCTGTAAGCGTGGATTCCAACATTGGGTTTGGAGGGCAACATGGCAGAAGCCCGCAAGAGCATGTAGAATTTGCACCAACTGTTGGGCAACCGACTGGGTCACCATGTTTGACCCGCCAGTGATGTCCCTCAGGGCCTCATTTTCGCTGTTTTGAGTCACCCCTCCATAGCATTGATGCCTTGTTCCCACTGATTGATTTATTGAAGCAATAGAATCAATAGACGTAAATGACTCATGACATTTTATAGCAACACATCGATATATATATATATATATACTTATTGTTTGACCTATAATATAGAAATTCACTTTTTCCTACCCTATCATGTTCTATCATTTTTTTGTGGCTTCCATGGTCCCAGGTTTGAGGCGGCCGAGCAATGCCTGGGCCTCTGCGCCCGCCTGGACCCCGACGACGCGGCGTCGGGCGCCGCGGCGCCGGGCGCCGCGGCGTTGCTGCGCCTGGCGCAGCTCATGCTGCAGCTGCTGGCGGCGCGCTTCAGACCGCAGCAGGTGGGGGCCCCTGGGGTGCGGTGCTATATCAATGAATGGTAATATAAGTGGTGTATGATCTGGTGATATGAATAAAAGATAACTGAAATTGACTGAATATCAAGTACTGAACCATCAATGTTGATGGTTCTTAATGGTTATTGATGGTTATCAGTGGTTTTTAATGGCTGTAAATGGTCATCAGTGGTTATTAGTGGCTTTAAATGGTAGAAGAAACCATCTAATTTACTTGAGTATTGCCCCAAAATCGCGGGAGAGATGGGTATGTTTAACTGGTTGGATTATTCATTTTAACTTGATGATACTGGGCGATTGCTCGGGGATATGCTAGAAATACGGGGATCTAATTATGATATCATGGGTGGTGCGGGGGTTATTGGCGGATTGGAGTGTTTCTGGCAAGAGGAATGATAACGAGAAGAAGAAGAAGAAGAAGAAGAAGAAGACGAATAACAGAGATATCAGCAGAACAACAACAAGAAGAACAACTAAGAGAGCAAAAAGAAGAAGAAACAAGAGCTGAGTACGCAAACAAGGCAATGCAAAATTGCTCATTTCTGTAGATGATCATCCCATTAAAACCTCCATCATCCTCCATCTATAGGAGATTTTCCTATATTTTCCCCACATGTTCCTCTGATTTTCCCATGAAAACCTCCATTTCGGGGCGTTTCCCAGCCATCCCAGTGACCAAAGGTCCAGACGGCCCGCACCTCGCGGCGCCCGGTCGCATCGCGCCCCGCCACCGGCGAGGGGCTGCGGCTGCCGCCGGCGCCGCCGCCGTCGCGGGCGCCGATGTCGCCGATGTCGCCCAGCTCGCCGGAGGCGGTGGAGATGCCGTTGCCGGAGAAGCTCGGCAGGGGAAACATCCGGCGGGATTTCACGGATTTTACCCCTGAAAATGGATGGAATTGAAAATTGGGGGGATGATTCCAACGCGAAGGAAGATATTATAGCCATAGGGATGAGATATAGGATAATTAATTATATGATTTGGATGAATTATGACGACTTCATGTCGCGACGTCTCTGGATATGATGGGATTCTGTAGGATTTGGATTGGGTGAACTATTGGCAAGATGGCCGAACTTTTTAGGTTAGGTAATTATACTCGTACGCAACTGACCCAGAATCCTGAAAGCTAAGCCACCAAATGCTGCTGGTTGCTGGCTAAAGCAACCGGAATAATTTTCTGGTCGTTTGCCAAACGTCGGAATATCTACCAACTATCTTTTGCGCAGAGTATCTATGGTGATATGGGGCTATATAAGCCAACCAGCTTGTGAGTTGAGTCCAGTTTAACGGAGATGATTATGCAGGCCAAACCAGCGGTTTTGCCATCAACATAGGGAGTTGCCGATGATCATGTGGTTGATATTATCTACTTATAAAACCAGCTGTCGAAAAAAACCTGCAGCGTATCTAAGGTGGCCATAATGTGGCCATGTTTCGGGAAATTCATGGGCAAAATCGCTTGAAAGGATGGGATAGATCATCAGTCTACTGCAACCAAGGGGTGCCAACAGACACCGACAACCGAAATGGAGGGTGTTGTTGGTTCGTGTTTTGCAATGGTTGCGGTGTTTTCAGCTGGCAGGATGTGAGTGTTACGGACTGCAAATGACCGATCCCATAGGGCAGGGGCTGTGAAAGGATAACTTGCCAAAAACTGGTTGGTTCGCTGATACCATCACTTGGTAATGACACTATATTTTAATGCCAGTATTTTTTTCCGATTTTTTCGCGAATGGTCAGCAAAATGAAAACTCGCTTGGCCTGGTGTGTTTTCAATACTTTGTCCTGGTTCGTTTCTGGTCTTAATACCTGAGGACGGTGCGAAAGCAAATGGCGCAGGGACACTTGCGGCACCTGGGGCTGTAGCCAGGGTGCCTGCAATGGGCGGGTTCGAAATAATTGGGAGAAATGGTAGTGCTGTCGGTGTTGGTGCTGGCTTGAAGGGACATCACAGATCTTTGCAAAATGATGAAATCCATCATTTGGTGAACAGATCGCTTGCGTACCATGGCTACGTGGTTCAAAATAGTAAAAGATTGAACATTTTGAAATTGACTTACCAATTTTCAGTCGGTCTGATCCCTTTTGAGTCCTCGAAAGCTTGCCTCATTCAACTGCTTGCATGCTTACGATAGCTGCAAAGGTTCCCTGTTGATATTGACGGGGCAAGAGCAGATCAAACACATTCAAACACCTGGTATTGCCTCAGAATTTTGATGTTTCACTATCTCTCAATGTATACCCAGTGGAATGATCAACCATTGTCATCTAAAGCACATACTCCGACTACTAAAACATCATCTACTCAACTAGAACAAAATGATTCTTTGTCAGGTTTGATTGCAACATATTAAAGACATATTGCAAAAATCAAGCCAATTCCCTTGCAAGATTGCCAGTCCAAGTGGTGATCGAGGCGTGCCATGTTGCCCCATGCCCAGCTAGACCTGGTAAATTTGGAGGGCCACGACTTGCAGGTGCCTTCGACGGTGGAGGGAGCGCTATTCAGGGAGGCAATCAATATCCAATTGGAGAGTTATGGAAGTATATGGAAGTATGTCATATAAGAATACATACCCTCTGGTATATTAACATAGACCCTGAGAATAGCTGTTTTCAATTTTTAGAGGAAACTAATCTTCCAATTCCTATCTGCCAGGTTCCATTTGAATTTACCAGATGGTAAGACCCCTTCTAATCGAGCATGATTTGATGTTGTTTTCTTTGCCATGTCTACCCCAATGTTGGATGTGAATTTTAGGGATATTCCACGACTTGGCCGGATGAACCCTGGTCAGATTTGATGCCACCCAACAAGAATTAAACTGGTTCCCCAAAAAGATGGGATGCTACCCAAAAAACTAGTCAGAAGATTTGCACAAAAAATAAGTCTAGAGTCTCATGTTCTTTTGTTCCAAGTTCGGCCACGTCGGATGCTAACCACCCGCCACACAACAAGCTTCATGCATGTTTTTTTTTTGATTTTCTTTCTCGTTCTTTGATTATGTACCCGTACCTCTGAGTTCATGAAACATATGTCAGAAAATCTTGGGTAAGTAGTACTGGTTTCTACTTAGGTAAGTAAAATTAAAGTAAAATCATGTAAAATCATATGGGAAATGACTGATCACGTGATAAATCCATATGTTATATTTATATATATATATATATGTGTGTAACTATATATACATGTAATCCCTGCTTGTTGTTGAACCCTGAGCTCAAAACCCATCCGCATCTCAGGAGGCCTTCCTGGAAGGCGCCAGCCTGCGTGACTTGGCGGACCGACCGACCTGGAAAAGGACGATTCAATGGGAGGTTTCACAATGGACCCAGGAAAAATTAGAATAGAACCATGGTCCATGGTGTATTTATGTTTATTTAAAACTGATTTGCATTGGGAGTTTGTCAGCCAATGTGCCAGATATCAACAGGTTGATTTAGGGAAATATGCGCATATATGTGCATTGGTTTTTGCTTCAAAATCTTGGGGGATTCATGTGTTGAACGTTAAGCACTTTCTTGGAACTATAATTATAGGTTTGCCTCTCCCTATTGATCCACAAATACATCCTGAAGTGCTGCATTTGGTGGGGGAGTTTCCGCTGGTGCGTATAAATCAAATTAAATTCTCTTCCACAGGTTTGCAACATGAAGGCAGAGGCTCTTTTGCCAGGAGCATACAGTGCTGTAAGTAAGCTGCAAGAGAGAACGCATGTAAACCTGTACCAATATGCTGTAGAAACGTTTCTATTTTCCATGGGGTTAAATCGGTAGAGCCCGAATTGTGTTGACCCGATCACCATATCTCTAAGCGACATGCTGACTCGAGCTTGCTTCCGTTTCAAAATCTCTTGCCCATTTCTGGGGTGGGCCAGGTGGCATTGCTACAACACAAACTACTTGCCTTGCAGTACCGGATGGCACAAGGCGAAGACTGAAGGCTTCCGAGAGTTCCTGAGCAGCTCCTACGACAGCTGATGAGGAGATGGCCCAGATTGGTTCAAGAAAGGTACAGCCTATAGGCTTGTTTTGCACAAAGCTTTCCCCGCTGCAGGGTATATAGCCGAATGCAAGTCATCCATGGTATTGCCGAGACCCTGCAGTTTGCACGTGTGTCACAGGTTCATACACATCTCAGTGAGTGTGTCTTCTTTTCGTTGGAAGTACCTTCTCAGGAATGGATCCATAGGATAGAAATGTGGGCACGTTCCCAATGTTTTCGCCTTTTTTCCATGGGAATTGGTTGTTCGTGAGCCCTGCAGTTCCCAACACATCAGTGGGGACTTCCTTGAGTCCAAAAAAGTCATACTTGGCAAGGCTTAGCCTAGGGGTTTCTTGTGCCCCTCCTACAGGGTCAGACTGCTGCTCTGGCCGCGAAATGTCTTTGCCGGACTTTGCTCCCACCTTCATACTTTCCCACCATAGCATGATGTGATGAGGCTCACAGTTTCACTGAAACTTGCCGAAGGTTGCAACCCCAAAATATGAGCATCGCTGAAATGAGATGTGCATTGTCCTGCGAAATTTCATCCTTTCTTCCCAGTTTCTCCAGTTAAGCCCATTTTGATCATTTCTGCTCTCATTTTGATCATCACATTGCTTGGTTTCCCCATTAAAATCCTATATTATCACAATATATACCCTCTGGTAAACTAACATAGCTATGGAAAATCACCATTTTTGAGGGGTAAATCAACTGTAGCTGGCCATTTTCAATAGCTATTTTGACATAACCAGAGGGTATATCCATCGAATTTCCCGTTTCTCCCCTTTTATCAATCCCAGGCAAAGCGCTGCTCCGGCGCTGTCGCTTTGACTTGGCCAGCCTGCGTGCCCTGGGCCAAGTTGTTCGCCGAGGGACTGGGGACTCGTATTGTAGGGGGCGATATGCTACGTATGGTGAATATAAATCTTGGAAAACTTCATCAGTATATAACTTATATAACCATGGATATGAACTCTCTATGATATTTCATGGGATATTTTTTGTACCTATTGAAAAGGGTCGATACTTCTTGGCACCACATTTTGGGGATGAACATCCAGCTATTCCCGGCGATTTGGGTAATGGAAGAAGGGGTCCAGGGATTTGACCCCACGTTGGGAGAAGAACAATAATTAGGAGAGAGAGAGAGAGAGTAGAAACCAACAATAGAAGCAACAGAAACAATAATGGAAACCATATAAACCATTCATTTCCCAAGAATCTCCACCAATAAAAGGTGACTGGCCCTGGCTTTCTAGCCATATTCCCGGGAGGATCCATTGAGGGTGTACTCGGTGTACCGGTGTACCCCTTAAACTCTGGTGGCGTTTCCAAAGGATTGTGGGGATCTGTACAAAATGAGGTGTTTCTCAGAAGATCATCTTTCGTAGGGCGTGTGTCGTTCGGGTTGCGGACAACATGTTTTAAGAAATACAAAAACAGAAAAAATCGTGTCAAACACCATCCCCTTGGTGCCAGGGATATCATAAAGTGCTCTGTGCCAACAGATCATCTTACAGTAAACATATACAACTGGCTGATACTGGCTAGTGGAGGTGGGCTCATGATCCCGGATGAAACCAGCAACCAAAGTAGAACCGGAGCAGTTTCCATCATTCTCCAGGCGAAGCGAATTTGACCTCCGCCATTCTGACAGAGGCGCGCTTCTGTCGTGCCATGATGGACGGAGCACAGCAACCCGGCAGTTGTGCCATGCTGGGGAAAGTTGAAGAAAAACCCTGAGAATTTGGGGCAAGGTATATTTTGGAGAAATCGATCTCTCAAAACATGTGCGGCTGATAAATGACAGCAATACATACTAACGGGGATCAGGGGGATACAATGGGGAGATCTTCAAGGCTTGCATTTTGACAATGCCTATGAAGGAGGAAGGGGGCCTTGAAAGATAGACCCATGCACAACACAGAATCAATGGGTGAATTTGTGTATGCTCATGATTGCTCATGCTGGTGATGTCCTTATTTTTTATGTTTTGTGATGTTGTCCTCTTTTGAAACTTGGTCACATCCCCTTTTTGAAACCATCCAAAAAAATTGATCCTGGGTTGGCCCAAAGTCCAAGGCTGGGCCAGATTCAGGGCGCATCCTGTGACTTTTCCGAAGCAAGCATGAATGGATCCTCGGCCCGAGTTTGCTGACTGATCTCACTGGATTTGATGGAAAAATCCCGGGTTACAGGTACTTGTACACCATAAGTTTGTCTCGCCTTCAGCTTTTGCTGAACGGGGGGAGATGGCGATGGAGAGAGAGAGGTGATCCTGCACCATTTGGGGAGAGCAAAGGCTAGAAAGAGGTTAATCGCAAAAAGAAGGAACCTTGTCATAGGGATGTCATGCAGGTACAGTAAGAGTTCAGGGCAGCCTGTTTTGAAGGCAAGCCCTGTCACCTGTCATGTGGAAAACTGTGGGTTTTTGAGTGGATGTACACGGATGTACTGTACCCAGGTGTGCGATCTATACGCTGCTACCACCACTGGATTTGTTCTGTCCTTGTAATGGACAGGCACAAACAGCTCTTCTCACCCATGTTTTTAATCTGATGGTTCAACTGCAACTTGCTCTGCCTGCAGCCGTCGTTTTTTTCACAGATGAAAGTGTTGGGAAACGCCTTCCATGCAGCGGCCATTGGGAAGCTATGCTGTCCGGAAATTTGTATCCATGTTTCTTCACCTAAACATGTGTTTGCCTCATTGAACCCACAGTTTTGCAATTTGATCATACTTACTAGTAGCTCAAAAACCAGTCCTGTATGCCCACTGTTACTTCTACTCAGCATCACAAGCCCACCAGCCTATCGATTTTTGCCGGCATGGGTGAAAACGACCAATCATAATTACCTCGTCTACATTCATCTATTCAGTGCAGCTTTCATCAAATTTCAAACACACATTCAGACGGCACAAGCATCAGATATCATCAGATATCATCAGATATCATCAGATATCATCAAATCTCAAAGAAGCTCTCAGATTTCATCACCATGAATTCATATCCTTATGTCTTCCGGAAAAGAACAAACAACTTGAAAGATCCATTCCTCGCCACCTGCGACACCATGGCCACCCCACCTGCCACCGTGCCCCCGGTGCCCGCGCTGCCCGCGCTGCCCGCGGATACCGCCGCGGCGGACGCGGATGCGGCCGGTGTGGAGGCGGAGGAGGCGGTGAAGGTCTTGGAAGATGCTTGGAAAAAAAAACTATGGGGATTTAATATGATTTAAGACGGTGAAGAAGCATTTCACCAAGAAACTATGGAAAATAAAATATGATTTAACCATCCAACTATGGGGGTAGAATGGGTCGTATTTCACCAATGATGATTTGGCTGGTTGAAACCAGAGTTTTGGTGAGAATCGCCGGATGGGATTGTCATGCTGGTATCCAGTCGCCAATGAGAGAAACAGTTTTTGTTTTCAAGCCTATGGATATGTATATATAATTAAATATTTGTATATATATATATATACATAATTGTACATATATATATACATATACTCCCTATGGATCCAAGTACCTTCTTAGAAAGTGTATGCAGTATGATTTTGGGGGTGTGATCCCAACATATTCCAAGTGACTTTCCTATTTTTTAGGGGGTTGAAACCCAAACCAGTTGTTAAATGCCCCACGGAAACCCTGCAAAATAGGAAATTTATACAACCTGCAAAGATATTGGGATTGCATAGAAATTTAGCGAGGAAAATATGGTGAGGTTTATAGGGATAGGCTACCATTGAGAAGTATTTTGTTTGAAGATTTCACCATCAAGCATGGAGACTTTAACCATCTCTAGATGTAGGAAAGGTAGCCAATGAGACAAACCACTGGCCCCTGGCAATTGGTAATGATGGCTAACATGGACTATTGGTAATTATGATTACCTTCGTGACTGAAGGCCCTACCACTGCCATCATTGAGAGCAAGTAAAGTTAAAATTACATCAGCCCAGCCCTGAAGGCCTTATCCAAACCTTGCTTAGGCAATTGCACTACCACAATGCCCACCATTGACCACGATGTGGGATCATTTTCCTTGTGATATCATCAATATCATCAGAATCATCACAGCTTGTGAGCAGCATCATCTGGGTGTTTTTCAAGGTTGGGTTTCTTCAGAACCATCAATGATATGGTGACACCCAGAAAGATCAGAATAAAAAATGAGCTGATATATAAAGACAAGTAACTTCCCACTTTTCCAGTAGAATTTGACCGTTCTATTTTGTTGGGGTTGTAGGCCCTCAAGTAATTCAAGATAGCTATTGAAAATCATCAGTTTAAATTAAATCAACCAGCAGCTGCCCATGTTCCATAGCTATTATGCGAGATTACCAGAGGGTAATACCTAGGTTTGTTTGAAAATAGGGGATTCCCACAAATAGCCATTCTAGTAGAGAAAATGATTGTCATCCATTGGAATTGGGTGTTTTCTCTAGATTTTCAGGCAAACCCACCTACCCTCTGGTTATTTAACATAGTCATGGAGAATCCCCTATAAATTAGAGGTTTTAATGGGAAAATCATCCAAGAATTAGCCATTTTCCATGGCTATGTTAAATAACCAGATGGTAAAACCCACCGAAAGATGGAAAAAACCAGCCTGGCCGCATGGGTTTGAAATGTTGACCCCAGGAGAAGATACAGACTCCAGCGAGAGAACGAGTTCCCACGCCGCTGGGTCTGCCGGTATGGATGGGGTATAGCTCCCCCCCTCAGTTTTGGTGATTTTGATGGGGAACATGAGATTTTTAACCGGATGGAATGGAAACCCCAATTTTCAGACAAACCCAACTGGAGTTTCGGGGTGTTTTGCCTTGTGAATCCTTTCCCCCGATGGATATGCATGCCTTTTCTTGGTTTGTTTGAGGCCCCAATTCCAGAAAAGATCCAATACTAAACCTGGGGACCTAGCACTATTTAATACTATATGACTATGTGACTACTATATGCATAGAATTTTGCAACACGGCAAACCCAGAGCCATAAGCCATCCGAGTGACCAACCATTTGGTGGTTGCTATAAACATCGAGGGAATGTGTCCTATTTCATTCATTGGTTTGGGGGTACGAACCATTTTGGAGAAGTCTGCTTACATGAACATTTAGGGGTGCAATACCTGAGGTTAGCCCAGCTTAGTGCTGAAATATGACGAAATATGTTGTATCCACAGAAGTCTAGTTGCTAGTTTTGGGTCTCAAATACCCTCTGGTAAACAAACATAGCTATGGAAAGTCACCATTTTTAATGGGAAAATAAACTATTCCTATGGCCATTTTCAATAGCTACGTTTAATTACCAGAGGGTATGTTTAAGTTCAACCGCAAAAGTGGGATGATGATCCCACCTGACTTTCTTAATTTTCAGGGGGTTGGCTCAACCACCAGATGGTCATGATGCCTTCGCCGGCTTCAGGTACCCCTTGGCCAATACGTTGCATGGTGGCATCCAGGAATGGCCGAAATCGGGGTGTAGGCCCCGTCTCTAAACAGATGGGATTATAGCAATAGCGCAACTGAGGAGGACCATAAATTGAGAACCACATATATGGACCATTATTACCCAAATTTAAGTTGTTCTGGGGTAAATGGCCCATGTTGGGGAATAGTCATCAATCCACTCATGAGGATTTCAGTACCCACACTGGCACAATGTATTTGTAGCAGAGGCCAATCATGGCAGCGCATCGGCTCAGGCACAGTCCACGCACGAGTGCCTTGGACTCACGTGGGAAGAAAGTTCCAAGTGACGTTCGGAACCACCCAGCAGATGCGGCATCACATTTCTTCTAGAATGACTTGTTGATGTTTTTCTTGACCTGGAATAGCTTTCTTGTATCATGAGCCTTGTTGTGGGCACAGGAAGCCAATGTTTTGTCACGTTTTGTCCATTCGCAGAGAAAAGGTGCAATTGCCTCCGAAGGCATCCCTTTTTGGTGGTTTTAGCCCTGGTTGGTTGGCATGTTGACATAGCGGTCCTAGGCTTCAACGATGCGCATTTTGGGGTGGCGGATTTCCAGATGCGGCAAGCCGCGTTGACCCAAAAGATCCAGGGCTCGGCACCTGGGACTTGCAGCCAATGGGGGGAATGGCCTCCCCATGATCCCAATGAAATCATGGCTACTCTCTGGTAAACTAACAGTTTGCTATTGAAGCCATGGCCATAGAAGTTTCGTGGATTTTTCCATGAATTTCATGGTGATTTTCCAGTTCGCAAACTGTTAGTTTTCCAGATGGTGAAATTTGGGGGACCATGGGAACCAACATTTTTTGCAAGGCCCATGACCTTGACAGATGAGGTGTCTCCCAACGGGAACAGCTGTACCTACACGCGGATGTCCGGCGCTGGAAGTTTTTGTTTCTTGGCTTCAGGCATGCGCCAGAGAGGACCAGAAGGGGCTTCTGCGACTTTCGCTTGCGTCATCCTGCTTGCATGGCTAGTGAGGACAACTTGCTACTTCAATGATGCCGCCCCAATGATCAACAGCCGAGGGGTCAAGCAAAATCAGGGGTCGACATTATAGTCATGCCTTAAAAGATAGGTAGTGACACACATCACTTTTCTGCATCACACATCATCACACTATTTTCACTCAAAACTCAAGACTCAAATACTTGCAGTTAGAATATCAATATCCCATTATATCCATAAAACTCCATGAAATTCCCATTTTGCTCCGGAAATCCTCCATATGTTTCATTCTATCTCCATTATCCCATTATATCATTTGATATGCATCCCATGTATTCTTGATATCACCATTTTGGTTGGTTAAATCGCATTAATGTTGGTAAAACAAATCCATAATCATCCCCCAAATCACCATCAATGGTTGGTATAAAGCATTCCCAAATGGGTGGTTTATTATTGTCTTACCCAATTTTATGGGAAATCCTCTATAAATGGCCATTTTCAATAGCTATGTTAGTTTACCAAAGGGTAAATCGCATTAAAGCACCATTTTTGGTTAGACCATCATGGCCGACGACTTCAGGTGCCGACGGCAAGGATTCAGACTACGGCCTGGCCGATGACCAGCTCGAAGCGAAGAATCGCACGGCGTCGCTTGGGCGAACGGTGCGGGGTGGGGGTGATGGGGGGGGTTGTTGGACACAAAACTTGGGAGAATGTTGGGATAAGATATATTTTATATTTATATATATATATACATATTTTATATCATCATCATCATCATCATCATCATCATCATCATCACCATCATCATCATCATCATCATCATCATCGTCATCATCATCATCACCATCATCATCACCACCATCATCATCATCACCACCATCATCATCATCATCATCATCATCATCACCATCATCATCACCACCATCATCATCATCACCACCATCATCATCATCATCATCATCATCACTACCATCATCATCATCATCACCACCATCATCATCATCATCATCACCACCATCATCATCATCATCACCACCATCATCATCATCATCACCACCATCATCATCATTATCACCACCATCATCATCATCACCACCATCATCATCATCATCATCATCACTACCACCATCATCATCACCACCATCATCATCATCATCACCACCACCATCATCATCATCATCATCATCATCATCACCACCATCATCATCATTATCACCACCATCATCATCATCACCACCACCATCATCATCATCATCATCATCATCATCATCATCATCGTCATCATCATCATCATCACCATCATCATCACCATCGTCATCATCACATCATCATCATCATCACCACCATCATCATCGTCATCATCACCATCATCATCATCATCACCACCATCATCATCATTATCACCACCATCATCATCATCACCACCACCATCATCATCATCACCATCATCATCACCATCGTCATCATCACATCATCATCATCATCATCATCACATCATCATCATCATCATCACCACCATCATCATCGTCATCACCATCATCATCATCGTCATCATCATCATCATCGTCATCATACATCATCATCATCATACATCATCATCATCATCATCATCATCATCATCATCATCATCATCATCATCATCATCATCATCATCATCATCACCATCATCATCATCGTCGTCATCATCATCACCATCATCATCATCGTCGTCATCATCATCATCATCATCATTATCATCATCATCATCGTGATGTTTTCCGGACTGTGGTCAGACAGGATCAAACATGGTTCATCTTATGCTCATGATCAGGGCCCCACTCTTCCAAGGCAAAGTTCCAGCCCGACAGATGGCGACACCACTGCAGGCTTTCGTTGCTCGGCATCTCCAGCGACCTGACAATGACCCCGCCGTAAATGATGAGTTGCACAGGGAAACATGCCAAAATCCATAGGATAATGGTGGTTCATGATGGTGAACAGACAAAAAAAGACTACAATTACCCATGTAGCGGGCGAGTAGCGAATGATATTTGAACAAACTGCTTACTTCCAGTTTAGGATTGATTCTGAATCTTGACCGGACATGGTATATCGGTATATCTATAATTATCTATATATATATATATTGTCCGTGTTTATGATGACAGATGGGATGAGCCAAAGTTGCCGGCGCCCGGGACCCAGAAGAACTGCTTTTGCTGTTGGAGCCCAGGCCATGCCCTTTTGACAGCAGTCACACCCATGAAGAATTCGAACCCACTAAAAATCCATCACCATCCATTAAACTCACTTATCATCAATCATCCATCTAAAAAAGAAAGCCATCTAAATCCCTATAAAATGACGCAGTTTTGACTAAATTTCCTTGAAATCCCCATTGAAACATGCAAAAATCCCTCAGTTTCCTCACCTCAAACCCTCCGCAGGCTACCAGTCGCTTCCAGGGGAGGCGGCGCACGCCACGCTGCCCACCCTGACCGAGAGCCGCAGCACGGAGGATGCAGCAGAGGACGCCTCGCCGGGAAGGGCCAGCACCAGTGCCTTGGAGAAGATGATCTTTGGGGAAGGATTTAGAAGATTTTAGGGAAAAAACTTGGAGATCTTCGATATTTTGGAAGGATTCTTCAGTTTTTTGTTTCAAGAATGAGTTTGGATCTTCAAATTGATCTTGTTCCAAAATGATTCGGATCGTTATTCCCAATATAAACCCCAGAGGATGCTGCTTGATTATTGGGTTTACACAGCATTGGGTGGCTCTAAGATTCACCAGACTCAATCTTTCTTGACCTCGGTAAACTTATATCTTGATATATCTTGTTGTTTGTTCAGAGCTTGCTTAAGTTGATGAACTTTTGCAGATTTGTTCCTTGTCCAGCCATGTTTATTGACTTGAAACCAGCGATTTTGTTGGGAAACATTGGGGAAATGTATGAAAATGCTGGTTTGATGTGGGGTAATGGAATTGAAGCAGCCCAAAATAGGATTTGCTTCAATCATGAAACCTGGCATGGGTGGTTTGATACAGTATACTGTACCGTATACTTAAATTTGTTGCCATTTTCATGGGACTATTGACGATCCAGCTGAGAATTTGATTTCTTGCATGGTATCTGGAATTTCAAAGCTAGTTTACTGGAGATACTGGAGGTTCAACCATCTAAGAACGGGGGTGCGGGGGGAAGAGTCCATGTTTTTGTTGCCCAAATCGAAGTGTTTGGAGCTCTTGCTTCCCTTCATCTCTGTGTAAATCCGTGTAACCATCCTTCCAGCATCAGATAGTCGTGAAAAGGCAATGAGAGATACGAGCAGGAAAGGTCGATCGAGGGGGACCCAGGCATAGGAACCAAGCCAACGAGAACGAGGATACGATGCTGATATGATGTAGGAGATGGGATCGTTCTTCAATTTCCCTTGTAAACAAGCAGGATGACACTTGTCTTTGAGGGAAAAGCTTTGGTGCTTTTGTAGAAGCACTCACTCGGAACATCGGTTGGTGATGTGATATGTGCGAAACAGGGACATTCTCAGAACAGCGATTGGATGATAATACAAACAAATGGCGATGAGACATGCAAAGTCAATTTGCTACCATGCATGGAATGACGGCACTTGTTGTTCATATAATTATAGACGATTAGTTTTGCTGTTGTTTCTTGCCAACTGCCAAACACATAGGAATGCATGTAGAAGCAGGCGTTCACGCATACAAACATGATTTCCCCCACAAAAAACTCTGCATTTATAGTGGATGTCCCCATGATTTTCCGGTGATTTTCCCATATTTATGGTGGGTTTTCTAGCTTGCCACGTTTCATGACACCAGGTCAGGCAGGTTTTTCCGGGGACCCTTGACCTCGCGGTGCCAAAAGCGCGGAGGTAGTGCATGCAGTTTCAGCGCACCGGACGACCTGCGGTTTTCCTCCTACCGCCCCGCATCTTCTGTGACTTGGATCATGGGCTCAGCTGATGGGTGAGGAGAATCCATAAGATGTCCACCTAATATTGATATAGTACCTAATGTAAAATGATGATATTAGATGGTAAATATCAGTCCATATTACTATATATTACTATGGATATTAGGTAACATGGATTCACATTAAATCATTAAGACATTCGTAGTATTATATTATTAGACATCCACCAAATATTGATATACAAACAGATACAGTAAGCCAAAAAGTCATCAATGATTTAGAAGACTAATATGCTGTTGAATCTCTTGCGCAAATGGTAAATTCCATTAAACATCCCAAAAAAAAAAATCATGCTGAAGTAGTGGATGAAATACCACGTATTTGAGACCGCTTCTGTGGTGGTCAATATTGGGGAGATGGGATTTAGGGCTTCTTAAGCACCAAGCAACACGAAAATCAGGGTGAATCTGCACTATCTGTTGGGGAGGTCACCTTGGAGGGAAAAAAAATGACCACTGCAAACCACTGGAAAATGTGAGGAGAAGACTGGTGAATGGCAGGTGGAAATGGGTATGCAGTAATTGTGTTTTTTTTGAATGGTAAGATTAACCATGATTCCGGATCGTCGTTGGGATGATTCTTGAAGCCACATGGGTCAGTCTTTTGCCACGTGTCCCGTGTTTCTCTTGAAGGCACACGTAATCACCCTTGGCTGTGTTCAATTTGGATGACAGCCAAACCGATGAGTGAACTACTGTATGTGCAAAATGGATCACAATGGATGAGAACCAACTGATACTTCAACCATGGTGGAACTGAAACGGGTGACAACTAAAATTGGAAAACGTGTAATGTGGGCAATCCAATAACAAGCCTAACATTTGGGGATGGTTTGTACCACCCTTTTATGGTGATTTGGGGGAGGGCTTTCGCTTCTCAAAACCTTGGGGATGGTGACCACGGAGATGTGAGGATGCCGCTGTATATCATATCAATTCATATCATATTGTCTAAAAGCTCTCCAATATTCCAGATTCATATCACCATGTACAGGTTTTAAATGACATCACTTTTGCAGATGGCTCATATTTTGATATCTTCGCCAAGTCCCCGGAAGAATGATGATTGGGCAGCCCAGGCCACCCCGTTTAGCGCACCCTTTTTGGATGGTCCCCGACCTCGTCGTTTTCGCGGCCTGCAGTGCCTAGAGCGAGTGCCTTTGGCATCCTTTGGCTAAGGGTGGTGTTCATCAAGGATTTTTTTGGGGAAGGATAAAAACGGAGGTGTGAACAACTATATTAGTTTAGGGGATATTATACTTGAATCATATTTTGGCTGATCCACTTCAAAACAGGAATAAGACCCAGATACTTACGGTAAATGTAATTGTTTGGTGTATTGAACCATCACAAAAGCAGTTTACTGTATAAGAACAAACTGTCTAGAAAAGGTTCATGTTCTGTTACCACATGTTGCCGAAAAATGCATTATTCCGGCTAGCAGTTCGCTCTTTTGCAGGGTATCCAAGATAAATATAAAGATCAATAACTGGCATGAATATTGACCATCCTAGCTGAAAGTTAACTCGTGGATATTAAAGATTCATAACATACAGATCAATTATGGACCCAGGGAAGTGCTTGCTGCTACCTTTGCTTGGATGATCAACCCGTCAGACTGTGCTGAAACGATGTTCAATCTACTTAAGGCCGGGGCTTGGGATTTTTGTCATGTGCAACGATGAATTTATGATATTATAATGGGGATATAATATCCAAGAGTTAATTTTCTCATCCCCTCATCCAGCGTTGTTTTTTGCTGCAGCATTTGTACATGCAACAGCCGGAAACGATATTTTCGTACATGCCCCACCACAGATGCAATTTGCATCATTCTACTGGTATCCTAGGCCATGAATCATTGAACTCGTGGATCTGGTGGGAAAACAGAGGGGTCAGTTTGGCAGCGTTGAAAGTCCATTTGCCATCATTTACCAATGTGTGGTATTTTTGTGGTGAGGAACCCCGAGCACCCCTCTAGTTTCATCAAGCAGTGGGTTTTCAGGAGATAAAAGTGATCTGACTTTGCAGCCTAGTGCTACTCCTAAGTGCAATCCCAAATGACTCACCAGAGCACAACGGGAGTATCCCAGTGTCCTCGCCCAACCCAGGTCAAACAATGCTTCATGTTGTCGGACTGATGGAGTTTTGCGGACAGAGCTCAGCGGAAAAGTCTCAGCCAGTCGATTGTTTAGGTCCAAGGAGTTGATTCCATGGAAAGAGCCAGACTTGACATGTTTTCTTGGGATAGACAACAAACCCTCTTGGTGTGGCTGTGTTTCTTTTCATGCTTTTGAGGCCAACCTAGGCCCAAAAAGTGCAGAGTCAAGCGCCGATTGGGGCTAGGTAGTTTGACTACCAAAAGAACCGAGGATGGCTCTGAAGTTGATGTAACTGGGAGCTCCATGTTTACCAGATCAAATGCAGAAATACCCTTCAGTAGATCAACATCACCCTGAAAATAGCCATGATGCGGTGGAAACTGATCTTCCAACCAGTTGGGTCAGATTCATAGTTTTCTGGCTCGTCCGGATTGACTTGCACAGTCTCACTCTTTGACTTCTCTGCCGGATTGCATCTTCGAACCATTTCCTATTTGGCAGGTTCTATTTCAGTTTGGGGGATGGTGAAAACCAGATACTTATGGCAATGGAAATTCTTTGGCTGCTGGTTTGGCATGTCAGCTCACTAGGTTGTGAAGACGAGTAGTGACTCTTAAATTTTGTTCTTTTACACTATATTCAAAAGCCTTGCTCAAGCTGTGCCCATGTCAAGGCTCGTAGTGGTTGAGCACAGCCCGGCCAGTGGAATGTCAGTATAATGCTATGATAATATGAGCTTCTATATGCAGAGATATTATGCATGTGCGTCTTTGTATGTGTATATATATATATATATATATGCACATACGTGTGTGTGTGTGTATGTAATTTTAATGTTTAGTTTCTGCGTTCGATTGGTAGCTCACTCTCTCTGATTGCATGTGCGTGCCCTCTCATGCAGATCCCACATGCTGCCATCCACGGTTTCAGCGGTGGTCACCCCGGGCCAAGTCTGCCAAGTTGGCTAATCAGGCTGATCAGCTTCGGTCGTAACCCTCTGTGACTGTAACGGTATGATAAGCAGATAAAGCTTACACTACCTCAAGAGGATATATTGGCATATGCAATATAACTGTTCATCCTACTTTGTGAGCGGATTCACCATACAGTAATTATCCCACTTGTGCCCTTTGGTATTCAAACATAGCTATGGAAGGACCCATGTTTTCATATGGTTTCAAGATATATTTCAAGAGACCCTGATATGACACTGAAAATGGCATCTCAGCGAGGTTTTCGTGCTGAACCTGGGGTTGTTGGAATTGGAGGGACGACGACGGAGCAGAATCCTCTGCAAATGCAGGGGCCGGCCGTTTCACGAGCTAAGGTACCAGAGCATGCGGCTGAAAAGTAGCGGTTAGCTGGAAGTACTACCGGTAGTCAGCCATGTTCTCCTCCCCTCTTGAGATTAACAAGGGAAAGAAAATCCCGGAAGATTTTTGTTCCCAGCCATCATTCTTGCAATTGTAACTATTGTAACCACGGGAAAATTGTGGGGCAGTTGTGTCTACACGAGCTCTCAGATATTTGTTAAGCAAACATCCAGCATAAGTCTTGGGACCAGCGACACGGATAGATGGGGGACATTTTGCACAGCTCGTAGTTGATGGTTCTTGGCACCATGGCGTTCCAACACAGGATGCTAGAAATGGATAGAAATGGTGGTTTGAGTGGATTGACACTGTTTCACCCTATCTTGATCTTGTGAGCACTTGCATTCCAAACATCTTGGGCCCTGCGGCCTCGAATAAATTGAATTAAAAGTGCAGAGTGAAGCATCATTTGGCCCACTTCCACCTCCTTGGTGGTGCAGTTCCACTCGGCAGGTTGGTAGATGGCCGTGACTGGGGGATGACATATCCAAACTTATATACCTTGGGGACCCTTATGGGGGTTAAAATCGGGATTATAAAAATGTATGAACCCATTATAGAGCCATTTTATAGGGTCAACTTAACCACCAAAAAGATGCCGAAAAGTGTTTCCAGGATGTGATACTGATAGATGATATTTACTTCACATGTCCATAAGAATGTCTAGACCTCTTTTGTTCAAGCCAACTGCAGTCGCCCAGGTGTGTTGATGCGGACCTCTCAGTTGGCCAATGCGAAGTTTCGCCAAGCTGTGATGCAACGAGCCACTGGGAGTCCACGGTTCAATCCCAATTTCGGTCCATTGAATCGCCTCTTTTTTTAGGCTCTGGTGCCTTAGTGAATTGTTGGGGTCAAAATTGGGTACCCCAAGAATCAGATGGTTAAGACTACACATAGACGTTCCAATTTGTGGTCCCCTCATGTTCAATCCGTAAACTTAGTTGTTCAATCCCCATGTTTGTCTATTGAATCACCTTTGTCTATTGAATTTCACCAGACATGAATCAATATTTGGTCTATTGAATAGCCTTAGTCATACCTTAGTTATGTCACATCCATCATAAAACCCATTGTAAACCAACTTAGCTATCTATGGGGCCCCTTGGCTGGAGGCCAACCTCGGAGGCTGTAAGTTGTCCGACGCCACCTTGGAGGACTGGGTACCTGCGGTGGTGTCCCAGTTTTGTTTCTTGGTGTATAGATGTTTAGAGTGGCAGATGAAAGCAGTAAACCCTCCAGTACCATCCATTTTGATGCTTGGCAGCTGGTTTTTATGGGCAGTTCCATGGCACCTGTTTCATGGGATGATGATCCCATATCCCATATACAGTGTATATATATATATATATTTATTTATTATATAGACATATATATATATATATATGTAAATACATCATATTATTGATCTCAACACGATTTAGCAATCGATGTGGATTGCAAGCACCAAATGCTGCTCATTGCTCTGTGATCGTCACAAAAGTTGATTGGTTTGAACTTGCAATGCGTTCCGGATCTTTTTCGAAACAAAGCCCGTGACCTGGATTTGCTGCAGGTCATTGGTAAAGTTTCCTGTGGGTGAATCCTTCGAAAAGCGAAGGGGAACCTACTGGCAATATGTTTTGCTGGCACTCTTTAGCAACTCCAAGCGATTCATGATAGTACGATCATGGTCTGTCAATGGGTATTTACGCAACCCAGCTGAGTGCAATGTATGATCTGCAAAACGGTGATTCCACAGTGGTTTTTATCCAAGAACAAAGCCATCCCCAATGTTGCAAATCGATGCTGAACTAGCCATGAGTTAAAATATCTTAGTACCCTCTGGTAAGCTAACATAGCTATTGAAAATGGCCATTTATAGTTGATTTTCCCATTAAAAATTGTGATTTTCCATAGCTATGTTAGTTTACCAGAGGGTATGGAGAATCGTTCACCCCAACAACTGGACATTGCCCCTTACCCTATTGAATTCACCGGACATCTGCAGGATGTGGATTTGTGCCATGGCATCCTGAACCAGGCCGTTCTGGAGAACACCAACCTCCGCAATGCCCAGCTGAGGCCCGGGTGGATGGTTTCTGGCCTCAATGTGACGTGAGATTGTGGGGAATCCCCAATTGGCCACAAGTTTCTATATCATTTTCAGGTTCGTGAATGATTGTATTTCAGCCAGAATTGAACGGAAATACTGCTATCTCAATTGGCAAGTGGTTGTTATAATGTAAGAATGTATAACAGGAAGCCGACAGTTCCCGTAGTTCTCCCATTTACAAATGGTTACTACAGCACAAATTATAGTTGTTGACCAACTAACAGGCTGGTTATAGCAACCCCCAAACAAGTCATAGGTGACAAGTAAAACCTACACATCATCCCCAAGTTCTGTTGTCCACTTATTGATTTGGATCTTCCTTGGAGGTAGTTAACAAGTCATCAAAGTCACTAGATTGGTTTAAGGGAAAAATTACAGCAAACCCCTATATTTAATGGGAAAATCCATGGTTTCCTGTAAATTTTCCCATTAACCAATCCATTGACAAAGGGTTGGTCACCGAAAAAGATCATCCCGGTGACGACCGTCCTCCGCGGCCAGGTATGCAGAAGTGCGGAACACCACCTTCAAAGGTGCCGCTACAGCGGGCTCGGGACAGATAGGGACCCAGGGTTCCGGGGGAAGTCTTCCAGACATGTTTTTCTTTGCTGGGTATCGTATCATTATTAAATGTTATTAACTATCAATGCATTAATATGGAAGATATGACACATAGTCAAGATTGTAAATGCCGCGAATAAAATGAAATCAAAGGTCCATGCCTTAGGAATGTTCAGTAAACATAATTTTGATATGTTGTGGTCTTCGCGCGTGATGTTGCTTGCCCTATGTTTCCAACTGGGTGATAAAATTTTGATGCAACATTTTGAGGTTTTGGTGTGGTACCCTAGCCGTCCTTAACACCCCTCGCGAGAAAGCATAATGGATATAATGGAAGGGGTTCTGTATGTATCCCCATGAGGTTTCTGTTGTGTCGTATCCCAAAATGGTGACATTTCTTGATTCCCAACATTGGCCATCTATAAGCCATAAATTCCGAAAACTGCCCTGGAAATTCCACCCCCTTTGTTGTTTGAATCCACACATATTTAAACTCCATCAATCTCCATCACGTTCTATTTATACGATCTCCATTAAATTTTGAATCCCTTATTATCCACAATAAATGTCCTCATGTTGAATCGTTTTTCTTGGTACCTAGCAGTTCCACAAAAATCCGTGAGTTGGTGAGGCTGCAACCTGGAAGGTGTGGACTTTGCAGCGGCCGATGCTCGACGGAGCGAATGGTGTTGCTGGGTGAGTTTCGTTGTGAAAATATCAACATCTTGGGTGAAATCATTTAGATGAAAAAGGATTACAGTAATGATTACTGCTATAATATGCTATGATTATATGGTTATGCAAGTCAATAAGATTTCTATCACTACGGCTGTTCAATAATAATGATTTATCCACGTTTTTGACCACCTTGTCATATTGAGTGGAAAGTTCCACATATACCTGCCACGCATGCAAAACATTGTAAAACCATTGAATCGGCTCATGAAACTTGCTCAACCAGAAAGGGCCGATAGGTTCCTGGCTTGATTCATCTTGATTCTAAATCACCCAATTGCCAGGCGACCCAAAACAGCCACGGGCAATGACACCATCTGAGGATTTGCAACAGGTCACAATGATCAATTGCCAGGCGCGAGGATGAAAGTTATGAGTAAGCCCGATGATTCGCGGGCTCGAAAATTACCTTTCTGAGTTTCAACATGTTTCAACAAAAGATGAAAGAAAAAGTTGCATAGCCAAGTAGACTGGAAGAAACTGGTAAGAAACAACAATCTATTCAAAAGAGCGGATGTGATCTATATGCATTTACACATACATGGAGACAGCAAACAGAAGGGTTGCTGTGAGTCTTCATAAGCCATTGACAGGCGGTGCGGCTCCAACTCTGCAAGAGTCAGTTGATCCAGGCACAATGAAGCCAGGGATCTAACTTTGGCCGGGAATTGTGGTAAATATAGGCAACATGTTGGAAGATTGGGGCAAAGTTGCTGTTTTTGGATCGAACATATGTACTTTTGATGGAGTACTTTTTGGAGTTCGATGGGTAAAATGTGTGACTCATCGTTTCCTGTTAGTTTCCTGTGAAGCAATGCACTTGGACCAGGGGAAAGGTTGAAGGGACAGTTGAAGAAGGATGTTTCTGAAACTTGGGCTGCCACGAGAAACCAAGAGTTTCCCTTTGAAAATCCGTCGAATTGGGACGATTGTTGGGCGTTGGGGTCCGCCTTTTTAGGAAAGTTCATGTTAGGAACCCCCCCAATTTTTGTTGACATATTATATATATATATATCATCATAGGTTCCATTCTATATCACCATGTTTGTCACGTTTAATGGAGTGGTTCTTAGGGCTCACAAACATGTCAGCAATCCACAGGCCGTTATCAAGAACTCCAACTTGCGCGGGGCCAGTGGTGCAGAGGCAGTCACTAGCCTTCATCGGGTCCAGATGCGAAGGTTGGTATACCAGGCCCTCAAAAAATGGGGAATTTGCAGGAAACCCTCATTTTTCATGAGAAGAGCCTTCTGTTCCTGCAGAATTTCCCTTAAAAACATCCGAATGAAACATGAATTAAGTATCAAACGAAACATCTATGCACAAAATATGCCAGCAGACGAAGCTCGGGCAAAGTTCCAAAGGTTGGGATCCTGGCACCCAGGATTTCTCCACCTCCCAGATGGATGATGTGGTCCTTTCAGGTGGGGTTGAGGTCAGCATCTTGAGGCCAGAAGTAGATTGGTTGTTCAAGGAAAAGGTTATGGAACGCTTGACGGAATTGGCTCATGAAGATTTCATGAGTTGTTTGATTTGTTTTTGATTTTTGTTTTGATGGAAAATTGGTTGCTTGACATGTTCCAATTTCGGCGGAACAGTCGTGAAACCTGGTGGCAGAAGGCAGTGACTTCAAAAGGAGCATTTGGAAGGGCAGCAAGTTGACCAAGGCTGGTCCGGTCCAGTAATTTGTAGGGAGCAGTGACCTGAGCTAGGGGTGTCCATATTCCCCACTAGCCATGGGGGGCCAAGGAGCTACAAAATTAAGAGTTTGCCAACCATCTGAAAGTATTGGTGAAGGTGTTTTTCTTTATAAGGGGCACCTGAGGATAGCCGTGCAACGAAAAAAAATGCCACTGGATCTATTAGGGAAGGGATTGGAAGTGGACAGTTGCTTCAGGGATCCTCTTGCCACTTCCAGGCTATCCGCCACATGATTTTCCCAGAAGCGTCATTTTTCCAATTTGTTCCCATCAAATGTTTCCCATCATCCATATCATTCCCACAATTGTCTCATAA
Source organism: Symbiodinium sp. clade C Y103 (assembly GCA_003297045.1). Classification (NCBI taxonomy): domain Eukaryota; class Dinophyceae; order Suessiales; family Symbiodiniaceae; genus Cladocopium; species Cladocopium sp. clade C. The sequence goes on from BGPT01000417.1 coordinate 119,459, forward strand.
CATTCCGTCTAAATCCATGAAACATGGCCCTGTTTTCCCATCATCTTTCCACTCATGTTTGCCATGACCCGTTGCCCCACAATAGTCCATAAGATTCCCTATAGATATCCATAGATGTTCCCGTTGTTTTCCCTATAATTTCCATAATCGGATCCATTCAACTTTCCATGATTGCTCCGCCAGAGTCCCATCCTTTTCCCATATGATCCATATAGATTCCCATAGATAGCCATTGATATCGCAAGATTCCCATTAACTATAGATATATCCACCATAAACCCCGTAGTTAAGCGTAGATATCCATAGATTTCCTTTTTTTTCCAACGATTTTCACTGGATTTGAGGTACACCTGGACAACTGCGCCCTGATCGGCGCTGACTTCGCCACCCTGCGAGCTGAGCGTTGCCTCCTGGATGATGCTGCGCCTCGGTGATGGGTTTTTCTGCAGTGAAGTGGATTTACTGTAATCCATGGATTGGTTAATGGGAAAATGTACAGGAAACCATGGATTTTCCCATGAAATATGGGGCTTTCCTGTAAATTTTCCCATAAACCAATCCAGTGATGTAACCATTCTTTAACCATGAAACATGGTGATTTAATGAATTTAATGGGAGATTCAGAGGATTTAACAGGATGGATATGTATATATATATATATATTAATGAACTATTGGACATGACTTATGGTGGGTTCCATAAATGGGGGATCCCCAAGAGCTGGATGGTTTAGAGTGGAAAATCCATCTATAAAATGCATGATTTGGGGGTACCTCCGTTTTAGGAAACCCTCAAATATGGACTTTACCATGACACATGGAAGAATGAAGAATTCATGGATGATGATACCTAAAATACCATGGAATTTTGGTGCCAAAGTGGATGGAATTCATGAGACATATGACATATGGTTTTTATCGGCGAAAAATGGACGAACAACATTCAGAACTTGTACCGCAAGGGTTTGGAAGAGACAAGATTGTGCCAACTTTTAGTGCAGATCTCATTCTTGAGTTGTATGCCTCCATTTTACTTCCCATCACTGTTGCGAGAATTTCCCGGAGTGGAACCAGGGACCAGCAGGCCAGCGTGCTGCCAACTCCGCCCAAGGACTTGAGAAGTAGCAACTTCCAAGCGGAAACCCGGCTGCCTGGGTTTTGATGTGTGCCATGTTTGTTCTTTCCCAACCCTGGTTGTGCAGGTAAATGGGAAAAATCCATGTTATTCCTTGCCATATTCACATGAGGGACGCATATCCCCAGCTGAGATGTGAATGTCGAGTTGGGGACCTGGCATCGCAGAAGGTTTGGTTCTGCCTACCTTTGCGGTCCCTAAATTGGCCAAAATGTGTGCAGGGTATCTAACTATATGTGTACTGCGTAAGCATCTAAGATTGGCAACGTTTTTTGTATCCAAGCCTGCCTAAGCCTAAGCATATCTAAACATATCTATCATGATCTACATCTAGCTTAGGATTATCCAACTAGTCACTAATTAGTCACCATACTATTCACCTCTAAGTACAAGGGAGATGTTCAAACGCGTGTTGATGCCACGTCGAAGCTACTGGTATATACTTTCTGGTGTAGTCAAACATGGCAATGGACAATTCCCTGTTGAACGTTCGATGTCTTTCCCATATTTCTCGGCTAGAAACCTCCATCTTTAGGTGATTGAGTTCCCATCATTTTCCCAGGCGATTTTTGGTCGTTTCCCCAGGCGCAGCTCAGCCTCTGCAGCTTCTGCCGCTGTCAGCTGGGCATGGCCCAGCTGCAACGCTCCGAACTCAACGGCTGCGAACTGCAGGAGGTTCGCGCGCCAGGCGCTGGCGATTTTTGCTGGGAAAAGTATGGAAAAGTGGGGTTGAACTGTGATGTTCATGGGATTTTATATGGATTTTATGGAAGTGTCATGTGTAGAAATGTTGTTTATAGAGGTTTTTTTGTGGGGAATTTTGGGAAATGAGACGACCTTCAAACACCCTTGAAGGGACAAGAAGATGAGCAGTATGGAAGACCTCTCGGCTGCTCGTGCCCTCGGTGTCCTCCCAAAACGTTTTGTGCACGGCGAGGCCTGCGATTGCAAGGGGCCAAGGTGAGAAAGTCCAGTTTGAAGAATCTGGTGGCAGAAGGCTGCACCTGGCTGGACGGGTCATGTCGAATAGAGGTACCGCAGCAAACTCTTCAATAGGTCCAAGCATCGCATGGGAGCAATGCCTGAGAGTAGAGGTCTGCAGCATATGTGCCACGATCCGATACATTTTTGAAAGATATAGCTGTATCATGCTGCATGCTGTATGTTTGCACAGCTCCTGATACACTTCAATTCAATGGCAACGGTACGACTGAATTTGGGGAACCGGGGGCTCAAATTTGATTGGTGTCTTGGTCGGTCACAGGAGGGTGCAGCCCCATTTTCAGCCGTTTTGCTGCTCTCAAAGATCAACACAGATGTTCGAAGAGATCAAAATCTGACTTTAAAAACAATATCATTTTGTTTGCTGAATGGCTGGGCAGTAATTCCTGAAAAGGTGTGTCAGCAAGCTGGCGGCAGAGTTGAACTGGGTGAAGCTAAATCAAATTAATCCACCATGAATGGCTTGATACTAGAATTGAAGCTTATTGTTTCTTGATCATCAGACAGAATAGTTGAAACAACATCAAATGTCCTTAACATATCCTTATATATATGCATAGTTATACAATAAATCTAGATGTATATATGTATAGCACAATTTATAACTTAGACTAGGTGACTAGATGTAGTAAAATACAGTATACTATCTATAATCTACACAAAATCCGTATGATAATATTATGAGTGATTTAATATATGGACAAAATATATAATCTCCATATCTATGTAGTCTATGTAGTATAATAATCCTATATAATCCTATAGGTATATTATATCCATATGATGACCTTGGCCAACCGGATCTCCCCCATCCTGTTGAGGCGCCATCCTGGACGATGCCTCCTTCGTGGGCGCGGACTTCGATGGCGCCCAGCTGGCGAAGTGCAGCGCCAAGTCACGTGACGTCGGCGTGGGGCCGGGGGGAAGTGCCTGGAGAAAGCCATGGGAAAATGGTGATGTCACCATGGATCTAGTGGGATCTATATACTGGGATTTAGTGGGACTTAATGATTTGATGGAAAGAGATGCAGAAGTTGGATGAACTTGGATGAAGTTGGATGAAATCCAATGCTTAACTATCTGAGTGATTAAATGATGAAGCACCTTTTTCTGCATCTTTTTGGTGGCTACCGCAGGCAGTCGAATCTGGGGATGTACAGCATTTGGAGGTGTGACTCCACAAAACATTGGTGCTTGATCTGTGTTTGGTTGGGGTTCTGGATCAGGTTTGAAAGGCCTGATAAAGCTTGGGGAAGAGAAGAGCTTATTGGCATAGAATTTACCCTCTGGTGAACTAACATAACTATTGAAAATCACAATTTTTGATGAGAAAATCCACTATTTCTATGGCCATGTTCAATAGCAAACTGTTAGTTTACCAGAGGGTAGGGATGTGACATGATCTGACCACCAAACCAGTCAACTCATGGCCAGCTGCAACGCTGAGCAGCGCCGAGGAATGCCAATTTTCAGAACGCCAAGATGACGAGGCCCCCGGGGATTTCACATGAAGTCACTGGGATCAATGGACTGGTGATTGGTGATTGCTGATCGTTTGATGGGTCAGCTGGGGTTCTCTTAATTTCTTCATTCATGCTGATTTTGGTTGGGAACAGTGGAGGCTTCACTTTTGGATTTCCTGGTTGAGATCTCTACGCAGGGGCACAGGCCAGGGGTTCTCGACTACAACTATGGCAATAACCTCCAGTTGGGATATAACCCCTCTATGGTTTTATAACCCAGGTATTCTTTCCCCTGAAATTCCAATGATTTATTTTACCCACCATAATGGTGATAGTCCAAAAAATTAAGCCAGGGGTAAAGTGATTCATTTGGGATTTTCCAGGTTTCACGTTTATACTTGAGGTGAGTCTGTCCAATCTCCCCCAACTTTTGTCAGGCCAAGTCGGTTGGCCTCTCAAGTCTCCAGTTTCTTTCTTCCACCCCATAGTTTTTGCTGGACAGATCCAAGGATTGTTTGTCCGTTCAATCCTCGGCATGATTGCTATTTGGATGGCTGGCTTTTGTTAGGGTTGCAGTAGTAGATGGTCTGACCACATATCACACTGAAAGTCAAAGTTTCAGTAGGGGATCAAAAAACCGGCAAGTCGGGTATATCAATTTTGGCTGGCTCACACCACATGAATCTCGAGCTTGTGTTATATATATATATATAAATTAAATGTACTGGTTGTTGGTTAGTTATTCCTTTGTTCGCCCGGTTGCTATGTTTAATCGCTCGAAATTTCCGGCAGGATTCCAAAAGATGCTAAACCTTATGATCCATCCCAGTTTCCAACCAAAAATCTGCAATGTTTGATTCGTTAAACGTTAAAATTGGGTTTAACCATTGCAGGGAACTTAATCATCAAGTTAATGTTCATATCTGTAATTTTATCACAGGTGTTGTTTTTTTTCTTGGCTATTGCCCTTCCATCCCAGCCACCCCAGGGTGCAGATGCCAAACCTCCTGGCCGTGGCCTCACGCTGGGATGGCGCTGACCTGACCTCGGCAGAGCTCAGTAGGGCGGAGCTGGATGATGCCAGCATGGCGGAAGCTGTGTTGAGGTCTGGGCTGGTGAGTTCTGTTTTGGGTTGACGAACATAGCTATGGAAAATGGACCGTTTATAGATGATTTATCTATAGTTGATGGAGATATAGCTATGATATATAAGTATATAGGGGGGGTTGACATGAAATAACTATAACTATGGTTGTAACTATGATAGAACTATGCTTTATCCTGGTTTGTCAATTGATAGGGGATATAGCTATGATATAACATATAGCTAATTGTTGGTGGGGATATAACATGAAATTAATGAGAAAAACCAACTGCCCTAGGGGATTGAACCAAAAAGAACATGGATTTCGATTTACTAAAGTTGAAATTGATGAGGGTTAATGCCTAACTTTGGTTACTTGTTGGGATTATGGGTGATATATAGACAAGTTCACCCAGTAGGCAGAGTTCCGCGCTGATGGGTTGGTAAGCAGAATAGGTACACTTATACCCCCCAATGATAGCAATTTCTGAGGTACACTTCTGCCTACTGGGGTGCCTTTATTTATATGTTGTCTATAGCGGAATCTGCCTACTGGTGCCTTGTCTTTGGGGGTCCCACCATTGTGTATATATCTGTAAACTATTGTGGGAATAGACAAGCATTTCCAGGATGTTATGTAGATGATTTTTACACCCCATTGTTTGCATGAATACACATACTACCAGCACACTGCAGTAAGCAAATGCAACCAGGGAATTCGCAAAATTCCCCGGGGAATTGGCCATTTGACTATTTTCTTGCGTCTGTTTTTTGTTGCAAAAGTGCGAGAAAAGAATATCTGAAACCAGATCTTGGTTTTTTGTGGTTTTTGTGCCTATCCTTTTGTTTATCAATTTTCCTTCTTGGGAATGTCAAAAACAACGAAGATTTACGATGGGATCGTGGATTTCTGGCTTTTAGTGGCTCAATTTCTCTGATCAGTCCCTGCAATTGCTGTGTCAAGCATATTTTTTTCAAATGTCCACATGGAGTAAGTGAGTAAATGATAGTAAATGTTCTCAAGACAGCTCAAAACTTTGCCAAGGCCCCACAAAAAGGTTCATCTACCATGACAGGCCCCCAAATATCAGAGGTATCGTGCACAAAGGGCTGCAGTAAGCAGATCCACGATCTGCTTACTATTGTAGGTAGGGGTGGGTTTCTCCTTGGGCAGGTTTGTTTTTGTGTTGGGCTAGGCTAAAATCTGTGGTTTTTC
>BGPT01000417.1:127305-163275 GCA_003297045.1 Symbiodinium sp. clade C Y103
TGTGCCTATCTAGCCCTTTCTTTCCATTTTCCTGTCTGGAAACGAATAAGTGAGTAAATGATAGTAAATGTTCTCAAAACAGCTCAAAACTTTGCCAAGACCCCACAAGAAAAAGGTTCATCTACCATGACAGGCCCCCAAATATCAGAGGTATCGTGCACAAAGGGCTGCAGTAAGCAGATCCACGATCTGCTTACTACTGTAGGTAGGGGTGGGTTTCTCCTTGGNTTTTGTGTTGGGCTAGGCTAAAATCTGTGGTTTTTCATGGTTTTTCTAGTTTTATCAGGATTGATTCAGGATTGTACAATGATTTTGGCACATTTTTCCCCGGGGAATTGGCCATTTCACTAGTTTCTTGCATTGTTTTCTTTGCAAAAGTGAAGGGAAAGCATATCTCCCACGAACTGAAGCGATGTATATACTCCCAAAAGCAAAAACAAGAATATCACACCAAATGTTTTCCCACACTTCTGAGGTACACTTCTGCCTACTACCCCTGGTTGTCCAAAACATGCCAAAATAGGCCCCCCGTTGACCATGCTCAAAACACCCCAAATCGGACACATTTCTAGGCAGTAGTAAGCACTAAAATCTCTGCCTACCAGGTGACTTTGTCTATAAAAATGATATAACTATAGTTGATGGGTTTACCTAGGTTCAGTGTTGGGTTTGTGGTGATGAAAGAGCTAGAGTTTGAGGGGGTTATAAACAGTTCATGCCACCCTCCAGTAGCCAATATAGACAAAGAAAATCTACCAGGGAAGTAGATCATTTCCGAAGCCGATGGATTTCCATAGCTATGTTTGTTTACTGGAGATTACTGGAGGGTAATTGCGTTGAGATGATGGGTCATGTCTTTTGGCAAAGTCTGGTGTGAATTTGATGGACAAAATGGACTAACCAAAGTAAAAACAAAGCATTTTCAGTACTTGAATGATTTCTTTTGGATGATTTTCCCATAAAACCTCCATTTATAGTGGATTTTCATGGATTTTCCATGGCTATGTTAAATAACCAGAGGGTATTATATGTGCTTTCCCTCAACATATCTACGACTGGCTAAAAGGTGGGGTCGACCCATCAGGGGCTCTGGGAAAGAACCGTCAGATCTGCACAGCTTTCGTCCTGTGCGCTGCGGAACGCGCAGCTGGCGGGAGCCAGCTTTGCACAGGCGCAGGGTGGAAACCTAACATGGAACCCCCAAAAAATGGTTTCCAAATCCATAGAGTTTATGGGATTTTATGGGACCCCCCTGGCTGATGGGACCCCATTCCCATAATTTTGCCATACGGAATAGGGGAATACCTAGGGGTTTCCTATAGATTTCACCAACCAAGTACGGAAACATCATCTTCCTAATGCAGTTGTTGGGGGTCTGTTTGATTTCAGGAAAAATCAGGGTTTGGGGTGGTGGTTAGTGAATGTGCCATCATTTGTCGGGCTCATTTAAGTTGGGCAAGTTGTTGATGGAGGAGTCGTTACAGCATGTGAGATTGGAATTTGAGCAGCCAGAACTCGGACACTACAACTACTGTACCAATTGGGGTTTCACATCCCGTTGATATGACAAACAAGAATGGATTTCGCCAACAAAAACAAATGATTAGTTCCCAGGAATGATAAATGAGGTGCCAAGGAACAGTTCAACTGCCGTGGGACCTGCAGCTTGTGGCATTTTTGAGCACAATACACGAACCATCCAGTGCAGAAACCAGTGGAAAATCGTGGGGATCCGATGAAAATGACCATGTTTATCCATTTTTTGGACATGGAAAACATCTGAAAATCACAATTTTTCATGGGGAAAAACGACATCCACGCAGCCAGCCTCGCAGGCCAAGGCCGACTGTGCGGATCTCTCTGGAGCAGATCTGCGAAATGCGAAGCTCAGCGAGAAGTGATGTGGTTGAGATCGAGATCAAGTATCGTATGGTGAGGAAAAATTGTTGAAAAGTATGGATCGATATATCCGTACAGTATGCGAGATTGATGGAGTCAGCGTTCAAAACAGTACCATAGATTGAGTTGTATACCATAGATATCCATAGATTATCATAGGTATACTATTGATCAATATGTTGTACTGATATAAGATCAACATATCAACATTGTTATAACTTGTGGTTTGGCATTTCTTATAGCTTGAGCCATGCACGCAAGTGTATCAGCTTGTAAAACAATGCGTTAAACATATTGGCCGCTGGCCGTGGTTTCTAAAAGATTTAGCTAGCCATTGATACTAGCTATGATGGTTTGTTAGAAATGGTTAAGGTACCCTCTCGAATCAAACATGGCAATGGACAATCCACCATTTACATCCATTTACTGTATACATGATTTTCCCATCTAGAAACCTCCATTCATAGGGGATTTTCAATTGCTACGTTTGATTTTCCGGAGGGTACATTGTTTTCCGCAACAGAAACTGAGTCGGTCCGGCTGATGTCTCAAATCTTCGCCCAAGGGTCGTCCCCAGGACTTTGGATTTTGCGGACTTCAGCCAAGCCAACCTGACTGGTGCAACGCTGCAGAACTCCAGTGGCGCATCTTGGAGACATTTGTTTACCATTTTTCACAGTTTCCGCAAGGGTAGCATACCATGGATTTGTACCTTAAGATATGGGTTTTTTCTGTTTCCCACATTTTTTTCCATTGAACCAAGTTTGGGATGGCGTTTTTGGTATGATGTCCGGTCATTCTAAGTTTGGGAAAACGATTTTTGATGATTTTTGTACGGTGTCCGGTCATTCTAAGTCCAGTCATTCTATAAGTTCAGGGCAGAAACTGTGGAAACCCGTCCATTCCAAGTTTCAGTCCGTAACTCTATCGGATGGGACTTTGGGATTGGAAGTTTGGATGGGACGTTTGGCATCCAATGTCCAGTCCAACATCGGAGTGGTTCCAGGGAAATAAAGGAAAACTCCATATTTCTGACAGGAAAATCATAGTTTGCTCCAAGGTGGACCTCCAAACAACAGCTAAGTTGATATAGTTCACTTGGTAAACCGTTGGGTTCATTGGAGCCATAACTGGTAATATTCGTGGGGCGGACATCACCTTGGGTATGATAAATCAGCCAGAATTATTCAGCTTCTGTGTTCTATCCTCATTGTTTGATGTTTTGATGTTTTTCCCCCTTGATGTGGCTTATGTTCATCCCATGAATATCGGTAGTATTCGATAGTATTAATCGTTCGAGCCCCTGTACAACCTGTGGTTCCCCATAGATTTTCCCTGGTAAATATAGTATTCATGGTGTTCATGCAAGAGACCTCCTGATAACAAGTAAATCCCAGGGTTATTGCATGATTCTCCAAGTATCCACCCATAAATTGGCAATGTCAATCCAATTTCCACCCAGAAAACCCATGGTTTCCGACCGATTTTCCTGTTGCAATCCACCCTTTTCCTACCCAATGTCCCACTTGGAGGATCATCCCGTTTAGTAGCTGGTTAATAAACCTGCTTACCAAGTCCACATTCAGTGGGTTATTTCATTTTGAACTGGCTGAAATAAGCCCACTTACCCACTAACCACTTACGAGTCATGGGATGATCCTCCAAGTATCCCCAAACCCATTGGTTTATCATATTCTGCTGTCCTATTGAAATGGCTATGTTGCCCTATACCAGCCCTAAATGGTTTATTCATGTTTATTCTTATCTTTCCTAAGTGGGATTATCCATTATGATCCTGTGAATCCTTGATATTCCCATGTTTTTTCCCCATGAGATTCCATTTACAACTCGCTCAAAAAAGCCCAGAGAACCCACCCACTATCACTAACCACTGACGAGTCATGGGATCTCCAGCCAGGATCACACCATCCTGAGCTCCTGCATCCTGGACTGCGCTCAGCTGGGCGGCGTCAAAATGCCTTCGGCACAGCTCATCGGAGCGCGCGCCGGGCAGCTGGTGCCTGGGCGTGGAGAATCATGGGAATATGTTGGAAATGGAAGGTTTTTTTAGTTGGAAAAGCTCCATGAATACAGATTTCAGTGGGAAAAGCCCTTAAAAAAGGAGATTTTGGTGGGAAAAGCTCTTTAAATAGAGATCCCACATTACCCGTAAAAGTTTCGGAGCATTGACATATGTCGCGCAGGTTTGCAGGTCAGGCGCGAGAGCCGCAGCACAGGACATCGTGTTGCTCAGAATGTTTCCTCATCGCAAGACAGCAGATGAGAACCTCAAACGGATGAGGAACAAATAGGAAATCTTCAAAATGGTTCTTTGGCATCTCTGGGGGCATTGAGTCTGGCACCATTGGGTGGATACAACACGCTCCAAAGCTCTGGCTGTGTTGCTTTAATCCGCAAATCCCTTTTGAACGGAAGGTTTAATGGGAAAATCCTTTTTCAACGGAGGTCTTAGTGGGAATATCTCTCAAAAAAGGGGTTTCAAAAAGAGAATCATTGAAGGAAATTGTTGAAATATAGTTACCATTCCAATTAGTCGATGCAAGTGATGGGATTACTCGAGGTTTCTACTAGTTTATACCACGATTTTAACCGGACACAAGAATATGATGATCAATTTACCCTCTGGTGTCATCGAACATGGCTAGCCGGGAAATCCCCCAACTAGCGATGGAGGTTTCTACCAATCTTGGGAGGATGTTTGCTTCTTTTGAAGTTCTCATACCGCCCTGAGTTGGACATGCAAGAGAAAGCTTGGCATCATCAAAGATGAAAACTCTGTTTTAAACCATGTGTATTGCCATGCCAGATTTTAGGGCCAAAACAGTCAATTTGGGGCAGGTAATTATCTCTTTCACTTTTGTTTGTTGGATGTGTCCTAATTGTTGGTGGTGGTGCCTTTGTCCACAGGCATTTTTGGGAGGTGATGGCGTTTTTCTTCGTTTCCCATATCATCGGATTGGTTTGATGCGAAAATCTAGACTAGGCTGCTGATATCCCCCGAATTTCGGTCAAATCCCCCACAAGTTTTGAAATTTTGATGTCGTATTTGGAGTTGGTTTGCCGAGATCCTGGTTGGTTTAGGGGAACATGTATATAAATGAAACATAATGAAACCATTGCTTTTCCTAGTGCCTAGAGAGATTTCAACCGCAATTTGTGCCCTTCAATCCAGCCATTGAATGTCATGTCATATCTATTGGTGAAATCCACGGTTGTAATACTCAAATCCGGGACATTGATGCTTAAAACACCAATTTTTGATGATTAAAACCCCCAACCCGTGATCTCTTGCCGAGGTGCTACGCCGCGCAAAGATGCCGGGGGCAGACCTCAGTAAGGCCAGGTGATGGGAGTGATGGACCTGGGTGTGTTTAATTATATTGTGGGGATTACCCTACAGTAAATTAACATAGACCCTGGCAGATAGGGGTTGGAAGATTAGTGTCCACTAAACAATGATTATGTTCAGGGTCTATGGTAATTTGCCAGAGGGTAATATCATGGGCAATCCAGATCCATTCATATCAATATCCATCAGTATCCGTTAATCAAACACATGGATTTGGTGGGATTGATCAATCTCAGGGTTATATATATATATATATTTGATGATATACATACTAATATACATACTAATATACATAAGAATATATACATAAGAATATATACATATTCATATTTATATTTATAGTAATAGACATATATATACAAATCTAGATGTATGTATTGAAAATAATGTACATATATAATATTTGTATAGTGGATATCAATAAATGTGCATGTGAATATGATGGGTATAAGCCTGGATTGGCTGAGTCGATGATTCTTCTATTTTCCCAATGGCATGGCCCCACGATGGCAGGCGAATCAATTAAGGGAATATTGTGGGGGCGTCTGCCAATAAAAATTACAATATAATCTTTGGGTAACCACCAAACGAGGTGTTTGATAGATTTTATGGTTTTGGCACTTAAAATGATAGTTCACCTGGCTTAAAACCAGTGAATTCCATTTGTTATGGTAGATCTATCCGTTGTGAGGGTTCCCCCAACTTTTACCTCATCGGGGCCCTGTAAAAAGGGACCGGGAAAACCCAGAGGAACGGGGATCAGGACCAAAGAGACACCCTGCACTGGTCAGTGTTAATCCAAGACTGACAGACCTCCAGTTTATGAATAGGGGATGTTCTAATTGTAGTGCGGCGGTGCTTTATCACTCGTTTGGGGGCAACCACCTCAATTCTGGACATGATCAAAGTTGTTGTGTTGCCACCGTAGCTTGTCGCAGAGGCATGTTTTCGAGCTTTGGAAGCAGAAGCGTTGGAACTGCAAGGCGCAGTGTGGGATCAGGACTAACAAACCTGGGGATGTTCAACCCCCATGCGTGTTTGCTTTGGTAGCTTATCTCCCCATAGTATGTCTAGATTGATCCATCAAGATCATCAAGTCAAATACACGAGTCACTCAAGAATAAACTAGGTATCTCTGAATCTTATCTAATGATGACTCTACAATGTTTAACATGCGAAAAGGTCATCAACAAGGCATCAATGCGGTTGGCAAGGTGAGCTTATCAACCGTAATAAGTTGGTTCATCTTCACCCATGAACGCTGGTGAGAGATCCCCCAGTGACCTAACGGTCGACGAAGTTATTTTCACCAAGTGTGCTGTCATAAATCACCTATGAAACATCTCTATTTTTGTAAGTTAAATCCTCTGTTTTTTCTGGTCGAATCCCATGATATAAATGATATGAATCACCATTTTTGTTGGTTTAAGTTTAATCCCATTAAAATCCCAAGTTGTTGGTTGATTTCATGCGGGATTTGCCACGTCATCCCGGGTCCGCTGTCTCGTCTCTGAGGCGGTTTCCTGACGGGCACCATGTTGCCCGCAGCGCGCTTGGTGGCGGCAAACCTGCACGAGGTCCATATGGGGTCGTGCTCATTGAAGAACCAGTGGGATCACATCGGGTTTTTTGAAATGGAATAATCATGGGGAATATCAATGTTTTTTTTAATCAATGGATATTCGCCGGATCGAGTTTAACGAAAATGATATGTGTATGTATATGTTTGTAAATGTATATTTGGTATCCACTGTGTTTCAAAAGGGCATTCTGTTGAATGTGAGCCAAGATTTTTTTCTCAAAAGGACATTTGGTTGGTGATGTCTTTGCCATGAAACATGTGGGTGAAGAAAAAGAATTGTAATAAGTATTTGTCGCTTTCCCACAATTCATCATGACAATAATGGTGAGATCAATGGTAATAGAATGATGGCAATGATTTTGTTTTTATCATAATGTTGATGATGGAATGTCTGATCGTTACTGTTTCAAGTGTCAGGATAAACCAAAGGCTCATGCCGTTGATGGCATTGCTATCTTCAGCCTCATCAGTGATGGTTATCGATGATTTTTGTTTGTATCTCCAGCTCTGTTCCAGTAAATGAGCCTGAGTCTTCCAAATGATTCTAAGCACTGCCAGGGAAGCAACTCATTTAACCTGGGTCTCCCACCCTGAACAACACTCGCGGAACTGGCGCAATGGGAGGTGGATTTGCGGGAAGCACAACTTCCAGGCGCGAACGTTGGATGACCTGTTGGTGTATCCTTTGTTGGTTACACACCCAGGTTGTAGTCCGTATGGTTACTGGTTACTGGTTAGCTCTATATCTCCATTGCTGAAATATATGCGGTACATTTTGGTGGCTTTAACCTCATGGTTTTGCTGGTTACACCATCAATTTTGGATGATGAACCTTCCATGTGTTATATTGTTCAGCCTCAGGGATTGGTAAATGTCCTGCTTTGGGGACGTGTTTCACATCATTTTCAGCCGCATCTGTTGGAGATGAACTATCCCCAATAGTGGGTGATGTGCAAAATTGGGACATTTACCAAGCCATGAAGATGTCCGTTACTTATTAAACGATATAAAATGGTTAATATGGTTTAATATGGTTTAATGTGGTTTAAAATGGTTTACTTATTAAGTGAAGGAAAACGAAGAATGAGTTTTGCGTGGGACACGATGTTCTCCCTTGGGTGGATGGGAGGGCTTGATATCGGCCAATTTTGGCTCAAGTCTCCCATCACCTGAGGTGTTTTGGAGATTTGATTTTTCAATTCGCAATGAGCCATGTGGCCCCCGGTGACAACCAACACCATCGACGGCGTCTTGCAGTTCTACTCTGTTGGTGCGCCGGTTTGGGAAGCCTTCATCGCTGCTGTTGGGGACCCGGGGCAAGACCTTCGCCTCCTGGCCTCGATGCCGGCCAGCATGTTCGGCGAGACCATCGGAGCTTGCAGACTTGCTGGTGGCCGGCGGATTACCGCGATGGAGGCAATCCAGGTGGGGCTTGTGTATCGAGCCGCCCATTTGTTGGTTCACATGAGCATGGGGGGCAGCATGGCAACATGGACAGATCCGGACCCATGGGGATCTACATCACAACAGAGCACGAGTACCAGGGAAGGTTCACCGACGAGCTCCGGGGCAACTGGACTGCAGGAAGGGCGCATGAAGCTGAGCCAGGTTGCGGACCAGGCCGACGAGTCAGAGTTCGTGGTGATGTCGGAGAGTGCCAAAGCCCAGTACTACACCAAGTACGTGGCGAAGGTTGGGGGCCTCCCGGCAGACTCCGAGGACCCCACCGTGTTCGTGCCCTTCGCAAAGAGACACCTGAAGTCCCAGAAGTACCAGTCCTTTGTCATGCAGGAGGACGGCAGCTTCTTGGCGCGGATGGTGCCTGGACCGGCCTGCTTCGCACACTGGCAGGCGAGCTACCGGGTGCTGAGGACCACCTTGATCATGACGGATGTCATCAGCCTTGCACACCTGATGGAATGGGAAACCATGGTGGAAAGGTTGGCCCGACAGTACCCAGACTGTTGGGGACTGATAGCTGCAGCCGAAGACAGAGCCAGGGGCGAATTTATGGCCAAAACTTTGGCAAAGATCCGCTTAGAGATCGAGCAGGGTGGCACTCCTCCGCTAGGTTGGAACGGCGAGAGTCCGTGGGATACGGTGTGGGGCCGTGTCTTGCGCGATCGAGACTTTTGGGCCGAGCAGGTGCACATGCCGGCAATATCCTGGGCTTCAAAAGGACAGAAAGGAAAGCCGCTCACCCCAGAGGAACAGTTAGCAGAAGCTGCTCTGCCGGGCGGGCGACAATCCTTACAACCAGAATGGGAGACACAGGAGCCCAACGTGCAGGGAAAGCGGAGAAACCAGGCGAGGAGGGAGGCCCGGAAGAGAAAGTGGAGATCGGACAAAGAAGAACTCCAGAGCTACAGGAAAGGATCAAGAAATGGAGAAGGAAAGGGTTCTGGGAAGCAAGGTTCCAAAAATGGATCCAAAGAGGAAGCATGCTTCGCCTGGAACAACGGAAACGGACTATGTTCCGGGCTGGCGCCAGGAGAGAAGTGCAGGGGCAAGGTTGCCCGGGCACATGTCTGCACGGCTTGCGGAAGCCCAGGTCATCCGTCAAAGGATTGCCCGGGCAAGAAGAAATGAGCAAGCTTCTGTGGTGGGGCTGGATGCTAATGTGTGGAGGCGAGACTGAAGGCGAGACGGGCACCACCTCGGCATCCTCCAAACCACAAGCAGGAGAGAAAGGAGGGGTTCTCTCAGGCAAAGAGCTCACCCGGGACGTCCAGAAGTACACCAAGAGGAAGCGCTTCACAGGAGACGACCCTGACGGCAGTGAAGAGCCGCCCAAGGACTCCATACATGTGCAGGGCCGATACATGAAGTTTGAAGAGTACCTGAAGGTCCGCCGATTCCTTTTCCTGCACCATTTTGCGGGCAAGGAGGACAATTTGAGCAAGGCGGTGGAAGAGGAATGTGAGAAGTTGGGCATCAGGGTGGATACCACATCCACGGACATCGCCAACGGCCAGAACCTGCTGGAGGACGAACCCTACAAGTCCCACAAACGTGCTGCAGAAGAAGGACTGGTAGACGGATACCACAGTGGTTTCCCCTGTACCACGTACACCAAGCTCAGGTGGCGGCCCGCTGAGGGGATGCCAGGTCCTGTCCGGGACGTGCATTGCCCATACGGCTTTGAGGGCATGTCTCAAAAGCAGAGACAAGAATGTGACCAAGGTACAATTTTGATGGCGCGTTCGGTGGACATGGCAAAAGTCATAAAACGGGCCGACAGGTACGTCAAAGTAGGGGGGTTCGCAACTCTGGAAAATCCGCCACCTTCTGACCACCCTCTCCATTTGTCAGCATGGCACATGCCAGAGATGGTGGAAATGATCGACAGGGCGCCGGAGTGGAAGTGTGCACATTTCAACACTTGTGCATACCAGTCGGACTTGCAAGCGGGCACCAGGAACTTCAAGCCGCAGATGATAGGTGGCACCCTCTTCGACATTGAGGAGCTCAACAAGACGTGCCCGTGTCAAGGAAGGCCACATGAACCTATCATCGGAAAGGAGAAGTCCAGCCGCTCTGCAGCCTATCCGAAAGAGTTCTGCCAAGCGTATGGAAAGCTGGCCGCACGTCACTTCATGAAGGTGGCACAGTCAGAGTTCCTGGAAGGTCGCTTGGTAGGCTTGGAGAAGAGGGTAGCATTCCTCAAGAAGTCTACAGCAAAACTGATGCAGGACGCTGAGGACATCAACTCCCACACGACAGAGCTGCAGAAGACTGAAGCCTATGCCAGAGGTTTGAAAAGAAGTGAGAGGGAGAGCCAAAAGGAGTCCGACACCGAGCAGGAGAGCGTGGATTGGAGCCGCAGCAGCTCTCAAGAGAGAGGAAACATGGACGAGCAGAAGGGTGACATGGACGACGCATCGCAGAGCTCAAGGGCATCGAAGAGGCAGAAAGTGGACTTGAAGCCCAACCCAAATTGGAAAGGGGGATGGGGAAAGCACGGCATGCTGAAGGAGCCCAAGAGCAAGGACACGGTCCCCAAGGCCCTGGTCTATTTGGGGGGAATGAGAGATCCACACAAAGCGGTGCTGAAACGTCCCACACTTCAAACCCAAGGAACCAAAATGTGGGAGCTGTGGAGGAAGTTTGCCAGGACACATCCGGACTCCCTGAAGGTCGCAGAGACGTACGGGACTGATGGATGCGCATATGATGAAGCATCTGTCAAGGCCTGGAGAAAGGAGCTATGCAGCCTTTGGGAGATTGAAGAGCCAGAGGTAAAGGTCACGGACGGCGAGGAGTACAAGAGTCCCGTGCATCATGAAATGGTGGCGGCCTGGACCAAGGTCTCAGGTGACCCTGACGGGGTTGTTGCAGAATGGTTGAAGCACGGCACGCCCTTGGGCATCGAGAAGGCCATTGAGACCACCGGGGTGTTCCCGCCTTCAGACGAGGTGGACGAGCAGGAGGGTGGGGACGTCAGGCAACTGGTGGTGTCAGACGCCGTGCTGGAAAGGCCAGAGACGCTCACAAATTACAAGAGCGTCGAGGACGAGCTTGATGAAGCTCGCACTGAACTGAGCAGGTATGAGAAGGAGGGCTGTCTGCGCAGACTTTCAGTGGAGGAGGCCGAGCAGCACTATGGGGGCGGCACAGTCAGCCGTTTGGGCCTAGTTCTGAAGGTTAAGGAAAACGGAGAAAAGAAACAGCGGATAGTGATAGATCTCCGTAGGAGCGGGGGAAATTCGAAAAGCCTCCTGCCGGAGCGGTTGGTGTTGCCCCGCTTGGTGGACGCAGTGAACCTGCTCAAGGAGATCAAGAAGAGGAGCGCCGTATTCCCGGTGGATGACAACGGCCTCGAATTTGCCCTTGTCGACATCCACGACGCATTCACAGTGCTGCCGGTGGCCAAAGAAGAGCTGAAGCACACTTTGGCGCCCTCAACTGAGCCAGGTGAGATGTTGATGTTTCGAGCCTTGCTGTTTGGGTACAAAGTTGCTCCGCTGTTGTACAGCAGGTTTGCAGCTTTGATGTCAAGGATGCTGCAAGCCGGTATCAAGCTGGCCAGAGGAGGCCATCAGACATACCTGGACGACGCGCTATTGGATCCTCCAGGGCACGTTGGCAGCCAGGACGAATACGCTGGCCTGTGTGCTGAACACCTTGGCGGCATTTGGCCTGGCGGTGAGCCTGAAGAAAGGATCCAGGGCGTCAACGGCAACTTGGATTGGGGTGCAGTTGAACATCCTCGATACCACCACCCTGGTAGTGGGCATACCTGAGCGTTTCTTGGACGAGCTCAAGGGCATGTTGGAGAAGTGGGATCAAGCCGGGTATGCTCCACTCAAAGAGCTACGGGTGGTGGCAGGCAAATCTGCTTGGCTCGGAGGAGTCCTCCCTCGTGCAAGATGGACGACAAGTGTCTTCTATGCAGTACTGGCACAGACCTTGAGGGAGGAGGAATCAACGACGAGCTCTTCGGCACGGAACCGCCGGGGCCTCTTTGCCGTCAAACGCCTGGAACTGGCAAGGAAGTGGATGATACAGTTCCTGGCAGCGGCCAAGCTGCGATCCATGCGGAGGATTGCCATCGTCACTGGAGACTTGGCGACCATCAACATCACCACAGATGCATCGCCTGAGGCTCTCGGGGGCACGTTGGCAGTCAATGGGAGGATCGTCGCGGCCTTCTTCAGTACCATGGAGAAGAAGCAGACCGATGAGCTCCTGGTGGACTTCATGGAGTCGAGCTCCCAGTCTGTGCTCGAGACGTTGGCCATATTGGTGGCCCTCAGAAGATGGCAGGAAAAATTGAAGGGAATGTCAGTCACAGTGACAATCCAGAGCGATTCTGTGACGGCTCTGGCCCTGGCCCAACGGTTGTCGGCCAAGAGCAGCTCTCCGGGCCTGAACTTCTTAGGCGCCGAGTTGTCACTGTGCCTTGAGGAGCTGGGCATAGAAGAGCTGAAGACAAGGCATATACCAGGCAAAGCCAACGTGGCGCCTGATTTCCTGTCAAGGCCGAGTAGCTGGCGTTCAGTGCCGCTACCAGAGCAGTTGATAGGAGTGGACATTTGTCCCGACAATAGGCCCATGAGTGGTGGCTTTTACCGGCTGCCCACTCCCCTGGCAGCTCCTACGCTGTGGGGAGTGCAAGGTGAGGCGGCCGGAGGAGTAGCCATGTGGGACGCTGTGAAATGACGCGCCCACCGACGCTGCAAAAGGTGTGCAATGGTGCTCAAAGGGAAGGAAGGGAGGTTTGGAGGGGTTTTTGTTTAACTTCTTTTCCTCTTTCCCTTTCTTGCTTTTGATTTGCGTTTCATTGCACACCCTTCACTTGGCGGTGCGACAGGTGTCCGCATTTTTAGCGCAGATGGGCTCAAACATGACAGTGGGCGACAGCCCGGTCGAACTCGACCTGTTCCTGTGGTTCGTCATCACAGGTCTCATCGCCCATCTGGCGCTGGTTTCATGGCTGTGCGCCATCTGCTGGACCTCGTGCGCAAGCCGGCGCCCATGGCGGAGCTCAACGGCAACCCCCCGCGACCGGAAGGGTTCACGGCAGTTACCAAGTGAGCTTGCGCTCTCCGCTCTCATCCTAGCGGGAAACCCAGGGAGAGGGCGTTGGACTAGCGAGGCTGATCAGGAGGAGAGGGAGCTAGAGAAGCAATGGAAGATTCCGCATTGAGGAGGCGGTGAACGAAGACTCCGTGGACCTCACCACTGACGGCGAAGACGTGGGCTTCGACTCGAAATCCCCCTTTGGGAACACCTCCTTTCCACCGTTGCCCCCAGGCTTAGCCACGGAAGCTGAACTACGGGCAGGAGCAGCAGGAAACACGTGGGCACAAGGCTGGGCCAAACTGAGGGGCTGGATGAGCCCAAAGAAAAGACCACTGCAGGCCCCAGAAGAGACGGGTCCCGAGGCAACAAAACCCAGAAAGGAGCTCCCGGTGATCAAGAAGTCAGTCGAGAACAAGGACAAGCTAGCCAAGGCGTTGGCGGCCGCAGGTCAACTCAAGAGAAGAGGCCTGAAGGCCCCGTCGATAGAAGCAGGCTTCTCTGCGGCGTCATCCAAGGACTCCAAGAATGCAAAGAGAAAGACCGTGGAGAAGCTGCTAGAAGCGCTGACAGGGGAGCACCCTACCTCCTTGACGGTGGATGTGTTGAAAGGCCTGGCGTCCGCCTTAGAACAGGGAGGCTACAAAGCGGGCGAGGGCTACATGATCGAGGCCAAGCTGTGGCACATTGAGTCTGGCCACAGTTGGACAGATGCGCTGGATAGAGCATTCAAGCAGTGCAAGAGGGCCTTGGCACGTGGCCAGGGACCGCGCAAGAAAGCTGCAGAGATCCCCAAAGAGCTGAGGGAGCTACCAAACAGGCAGAGAGGGCTGTCAAATTTGGGAAGGAGCTCTTCGTTTTCTGCGTGGTTTGGATGCTGAGGGAGCTGGAGCTGGCCAACGTAGATACCGAAGACATCACGTTGGATCACACCTCTCGCAGGGTCACCTTGGCACTGAAGATGACAAAAATGGACCAAGGAGCTAAAGGTGTCAAACGCACACTCCAGTGTTTGTGCACCAATAACAACTGCGAGCCGGAGTGCCCCTTCATCGTATCGCAAAACCTGGTCGAGAAGGTGGAGAAATTCAATGGCACAGGCTCCCCAGTGGCACTCACAAAATCCAAGAACCTTGCTAAGAAGGCGGACCTGGTAAGAACCTGGAAGTGGCTTTATGGGAAAGACAGCTCTGGGCACTCAGGACGTCGCACAGGAGCTCTCCAGTACATTCGTTCTGGGTGGTCGGTCACACAGGTAGCACACCTAGGCCGGTGGAAGTCAAGCGCCATCCTGTCCTACGCAGAGGAGGCATTGGAGCAGTTGCCAGCGAACCTCAATGTGTCTTCACCCGTCCTAGACACCAAGGGGGGGGCGACTTTGGAGAAGAGATGGGTAGACGAAAAGGAACTGGAAGCCTGGAAAACGCAGCTCAGAAAGGAGATCGAGGAGCTCAAGGGCAACGTGAATGCGAAGAACGACGAAAGGGAGAAGGTCCTGGAGAAGTGGGTCAACTTCTATAGAGACAACCCGGGAACGCTCCCCAGGAAGATACTCAGTTTGCCTGGCAAAGTGATTCACTGGAACCTGGCGAAGTCAGCCGCATCGCCCCCGCTCACATGGAGGACTGCCTGTGGTTGGAGTTACTATGGGAGTAACTTCACATATGCCGACGCAGAAGCAGAAATTACATGTCAGAAGTGCAAAGGGCTTTGCGCGAAATCGCAGTGAGGTATGAGCCAGCAAAGCCATACCTTGGGAAGGTACAGATAGATGTTTCTGCCTTTGAAGAGCTGGATGGCCTCTTCATTGAAGGCGACACAAAGGACTCACTTTGGAAAAGGAATTGCGTGACTGTGGGTTGGGAGGTGGCCTTGCGAACGTGTCGTGAAGGAAAACGAAGAATGAGTTTTGCGTGGGACACGATGTTCTCCCTTGGGTGGATGGGAGGGCTTGATATCGGCCAATTTTGGCTCAGGTCTCCCATCACCTGAGGTGTTTTGGAGATTTGATTTTCCCACCCCCCCACACCAGATTGGGGGAGGTATGAGCCAGCAAAGCCATACCTTGGGAAGGTACAGATAGATGTTTCTGCCTTTGAAGAGCTGGATGGCCTCTTCATTGAAGGCGACACAAAGGAAACCTCAGTTCTCCAAACGTCATCACCCTTTCGCTCTCTTCCCTTGGCGCAGATGCCAAGCTCGTCCGCGCAGATTTGTCACGAGCAAAGTTGGACTCTGCGTCTCTCGGCACGGCAGGGTTTGGGTCCCAGGGTGCTGAGTTGCTGGGTAGACCACTGGGTATGGGGATATGGAATGGAGAAAAGAAGACGCATCTTACTATGGATGGCTTGTGATTATTTGATAAAAAAAATTGGCCAACATTGGCAAACCCAATGCCATAAACCTACCATTTGGGGATGGTTTATATCATCCATTTATGGTTTATTATTGGGTTTACCGCATTGCTTTAATTTTACCATTTTTTACCTATCAAAGACTCTCCTGATTTTCCATTGCTAACTGGACAGCTCGAGGAACTTGATGGGCGTCGATTTGCGACAAAGCATTTGCAACGGCGCCTCCTTCCAGGGGGCACAGATGTCGCTTGGATAAAAGGTGTTGCTGATGTCCATGGACATGACCCCCCGGCAATATAACAGTCTGCAAACTGGAAAAGGGCCCATTTATGGATGATTTACTTCTCTTTAAAAGTGGTAGTCTTCAATTACCAGAGGGCAAACGAACAAGTGTGGATCCGTAGTAACAAATTAGACCATCCCAAAAAAATGAGGTGAATTTGTTTTTTCAACCTGACTTACTGGTTGATCATTTGGGATAAGGGGCAAAAGCTGGGCAAAACGTGGATCCAACAACCCAGGCGCTCGGCCAAGCTGGATGCCGCCAAGCTCGCGGAGACTTCACTGGAGAATTCCATCTTAAGTGACCCGGATCCTCTGAGATGGGTTGAGATGGCTTGAGACGGGTTGATGTTTTCGTTGAGATGGGTTGATGGTTGTTTTCTGTTGGCTTTGCCTGGTACTTCACTTGGCTTGGGTTGACCTGAGGGCGGGTTTTTTGTCGTGTGGGGCGGATGCTTTAGATGGGTTGCAGGGTTTGGGTGCTGGTTTTGGAGGCATCATTGCATGGGTTGTGTCATCAAGTGCCTTGGGTGGTTGGGTGAGAATGTTGATAGCCAGATTTAGATCAGATTTGTCCACTGAACCTTTTTGGGTTGGTTTCCTACCAGCTGCAGATGAAAGCACGCATGTTTACAACCGTCACACATACCCTCATTATGATTACATATGTTAGGTATACCCATGTTTACCCACAAAATTGAACGTGGAACATCCCCAAAAGGGCTTTGGAGGACACCTTTGCTGTTGGATATCGAGTCCACATCACACCACCAACTCAAATCACTGGGGGAAACCAGAAAGTTATATATATTTATCAGAGGCTTACCCTTTGGTAATCAAACATGGCCATGGAAAAACCTCATTCAGTTCGATGATTTGTTCCAGTGAAATGCCCCTGGCTAGGGGATTTCCATGGCGCCCTGGCGCTGTAGGTGGCAGCACCTTGACTCACGCTGATCTACAAGGCTTGGAGATCGCGATGGGATCCTGGAATAGTGCGACGAAGATTTGTCAGTTGTTTTGTGGACCCTTCCGTCTATCTGGCGAATTGTCCAAACACAAGACTACGTTTCCAATAGTTCTTGATAGTTCTAGTCTGTCAAGCCCCACCTTCCAAGCGAACAAAGCTCTTCCCATCCCCATTTGTTGGTGGTTGCACCCTCCCTGAATTGACCATGGCACATTTAGCCCTTGTTGGGTTCCCTGCCTTCGTGGCTTCTAGTGAGGTGTACAGGCACGGAACGCTCGGTTACTGGAAGCCGACCTTTCCTTCAGCACAGGTGCCGCTGGGGTTCAGGGTTGAGCCCCTGCATCAGCAGAAGGAAAGTTCGAACGACCAAAATCTGAGTTGGGAAAAGACAACGCGATTTCACCACAGAATAAGGATGCAGCCATCAGGATTCTCAAAACATGGGGGATGTAGGCAGCAAAATTGGGATTGAACCAGCATGAGGCAGCGAAAATAAGGGTGCATGTGAGAGAACATAGATAGCCTGGTAATGGAACCCTGTCATTTGTAGGTGTTTCCTTCATTTTCTCAGAATGAAGGGCCCTGAGCAACAACAATTTCATTTGATTGAAGAACTTATAGACTAGAGGATTGAAACCAAATGCATGGAGATATATATATATATATATATATCTAAGAGAACCAGCAACACGGGAATAAGATCAGCACACATCAAGGACTTCGACACCGAAAACAGAGCCAGAAACATGATACCAGTAAGCTTCACCCCAGATTCAACTGGCAAGAATGTCACGGATCAGGTAATTACATGTGACTACATTGTAATTACTGATGTGGGAATCCGGCTCGTAGATGTAGCTATTTTCTGTGGCAATGCCACCTTTCAACTGCATAGAAGCTTCTTTTATTTCATAGGGAACCGTCCAGCCAGCCATGTTTGTTTGCTGGATGGTAAATCTATATATGAATCCAGCTTGCTTTCCTCCCAGACTTGGATGATGGGAAGACTTATACAGGAAACCCATTGTTGTATGTGAAAGATCGTAATTTTTCCTATGATTTCCCCATGGTTTGCCTTTAAACAAAATCCATTGATTGTTGCTTCTATTGCACATTGTTATCCAACGTGATATTCCCAGCATCTCTCCAGGAAACCTTCTGCCTTAGCCATATCGCCAGGTCGTAAAGCGGTGTTTTCCGGCGCGGATCTGCGGAAGGCCAAGGTCATCGGATGCCAACTCGAGGAGGCCGGTTGGGATTCATCACTCACTCGGGTGAACGAAATCCGAACTTCTGAGTTTGACCGGAGAAACAGGTTTGAAACAGGTTTGAACTGGTTTGAATGGTGCGTTGATGAGGATGTTTGAGCAGGATGGATAATACTTGAAGTAGCGAGCGTTCCCTAACACGGGGAGTGCGGCCAAACCTATGCAGACAGAAAAAGGCTTGGACCACACGGCGGACAGATGGGGGGAGGAAGTCGGGCACGGCAAGTCCGCCCTGAAACAAGTACAGCCTGGACGACTTACAATTTACATCATATAAATCATATAAATCATGTGTATATATATATATGTATATAATCATATTTAACATCCCGCTGTTTGTTGGAGGTGACATATCGATACATATCGTTTTTTGTTGATTCGATGATGTCATCCATCATGTATCCCCATGCTGGCTGGTTGAATCACCATTTCTGTGGGTTACTTCCATCCTTTCGTCGGAGATATCCCCAACTTTTCTTGCTTGAAGTTACACAATCTTTCGTCTTACACCCATGTAATATACTGGTTCCAAGAAGCTAGCAGCTAGCAGCCAGCGATGATTCAATGATGACGAGCCCAAACCCTGAAGACCCTAGAGCTCCTGGATCCATGTTGGAGGCCAACTTTGATGACACTAACCTGGTTGAGGCTTCCTTGAGGACTGAAAGGTGAACCAAGCTTTGTAGGGGATTTGACCCTGAAAACGGGACTTCAATGGCTTTTTGATGGGATTGAATTGGTTGAAAATGGTGAAACATTAGTAGGCTTGGGAAACCTTCTTCCCAAGCAAGACGTTGATTTAATAGTCAGGAAATGTCAGGAATTGGTATGAAGCAATCAAAGCTTTTTGCTTTGCGACCAGAA
This sequence comes from Symbiodinium sp. clade C Y103, assembly GCA_003297045.1. Classification (NCBI taxonomy): domain Eukaryota; class Dinophyceae; order Suessiales; family Symbiodiniaceae; genus Cladocopium; species Cladocopium sp. clade C. The sequence goes on from BGPT01000417.1 coordinate 146,420, forward strand.
TGGGGTTTGGATTAGCCTAACTCGCTCGGAGCCAATGCTTCCCAACCGGAGGAGATCACCAAACCCGCGAAGCGGGAACTTCATTGGCGGTTCAGATCCTAAGACTGAAACCTTGAATTCATTGTATGCATCAATTGCATTCCATTGCTACCTTGGTGGTCGACCTGATTCATCCCGATTCTATATTTTTCTCAGTAAAATCCCAACCTGTGTTGGTAAAATCCCATCTTTGTTCCTCACCATTCTTGCTAGTTGATCTCCCCATTTTGCTGGTGAATCCGGCCGATTCCCCCACCTAAATCCCCATGGTTTTCTTGGTCAAACCGCACTTGGAGGATCACAAGAGAAATCAAAACTGCTTCAGAACTTTGATGATCATAAGTCCCCATTTCGGGGGTTATCTGATTCATTTGTATAATGGGTGCACTAACCCCAGTCAAGCTGCTAAGCATCATGGGTTAAATATACATTATATAATATCCCACATTATTCCTTTGTTACATAACAATGTTCCATATATTTGCATGATATTCCTGTCGCCGCAACCCCAAAAATAGATAGAAAAGTCAGAAACCTGGGACTGTTGGGGTATACCACCTATACCGGGAATCGAACCCGGACCACATCGTTGACACACGAGCTGCCTGGAAAAACTGTTCGGCATCTCTTTGGGATTACTACTTTGTGGTTAAGCCCAGGAATCTTAAGCGGGCTAGTTTACCCTAGTTCTCATTCGGGTAAGTAGAGTTAGTCCACTTATTTCACTGGGGTGAACTAACCCACTTACTAACAGGAAGTTGGCTGGAGATAAGAATGCACATGAGATATCATAATCTGACATCAACTCTTCTTTCATTATTTGGGACTTGGGGTGAACCACTAGGTCCCTAGGGATATATCCTAGTATACTCTCTGGTAAACCAACATAACTACGGAGAATCACCATTGTTAATGGGAAAATCCACTATTTCTATGGCCATTTTCAATAGCTACGTTTAATTACCAGAGGGTATTCCTAGTATAAGCACCATTGTTGAGAACTCCAGGGGTGATCCTCCACTGCAGTGAGCCACGGCGCCATGGCTCTAGGACGTCGACGATGCGATGGAGCTCCATGTTACGGGCTCGCATGGGAAGGGCAGCCCCTCGGCTGGGAAGTCGACAGGAAGGCTATCATTTACTGGGGATGTCAAGGGGATATCATTGTATTGTATATATATATATATATCTCCAATTTAATAGCTATCTCCCTTTATATATTTCTGGTCTATCCTATAGCCACTCATAATCAATCTGGATATAAGCCAATCACAATAATGGTGATATCATGTGATATCTTGGAAGAATCAACTGTATGGGTAGTTTTGTTATGTGTTATTGCAATTTTGACGGGATATTATACCAACCAACAACCAACTAAAATGCAGGGTACCTAAGGTTGGCCCGGAGATTTTGTCCTGGTGCTTCAGTTGTTTTCTGGATGTTTGGTGCTTTGCCTGGAAAATACATGAATACCACTTTGTGGAAATTGCATTCTGGTTTGCTGTTTCAGTCCACATGGTTAGTGCGCAACTCTCCATTTTCACTGGTTATAAGGCCTCATGGCAACTGCTCGGACCAAAATTCTTACTGCCTAAATCCAATTTTTGGATGATTGCATCCCAGTTGTGCCTGCTTCAATATACATTTGTCGCCCGGGGACCACCACAATTTGGCCAAACAAAAGGACCTGACTCAAGCTCAGCTACAGCGGGTCAACATGACAGGCCATTAGTGCTTTGGGAGGGATGGGCACTTGATTTTTTGTTTGCAAAGTCCTCCAAAAATGGACGGACAGAAATGCCTCAGAAGATCAACTTGAAGAGCTTGAGCTTCCAGATTCCATGAATTCCAGGCGGTACTGCTTTCAAGTGCTGTCATTCTACAAGTAGCGCATTATATGGCAAGTCGGGTCTGATGAGAATCTTAATCTGCTTGCCTGTTGTGATGCTTGCAAAAAGTGTGTTCTCATGTTGGGATTTCAACCAGCCCAATCACAAGCAAACAGCATAACTCCGCAAACCATGGAGCTGCCATGGTTGTTTCCCACATGGTGCCCCAACCCAAATCAACATAGACATTGAACATACGATTTTTTGTTTGTGGGAACATGTTTGTTTACGGAAGGGTATCCCATTTAGTCATTAGGTTTCGATTGGTTTTGTGGTCCTCCCATTGTGCCTTTATCAAGTGCAGGTGCTGATCTGTTTCATGCCACGCTGGATGAAGCCGACTTGCAGGACGCTTGTCTTCGATGCTTGGCGCAATCTCCACATCGATTGGGGGGCTATAATTGACGGAATGACCAACCATAATGGCTAATAGTATACCATGTGACAACTAGATATAACAAACAATGTGTGCTGTGTTTTCGGTTTCGCCGGAAATGGTTCGTTGATCAACTTTGATTGATGGCTGCGGGCAGGTCCTTGTTGCGCAGGGGATGGTGGTCATCATAAACGCCTAATAGGAAATCCAAAGCATCACCCAAGCCATGCCCTGAGTTGGATGATGTGCATCCAATGTTGGTGAATGGGAAGTACATGGAGTCTTACTTGATAAGACTCTTTTTGAGATTCACCCAGTTTTGCAACCCAACAGCAGGTTCCAGGCTTCCAGGGTTCGGTTCCCGTTTTCAAGGCCGACAAAACAAGGGCGCACCACTCCCCAGAGATTGAAACCCAGCAGTCACTGCTGTCTGGAATTGTCTTCAATGGATCAAAAAAATGGATGGCAATCCATATCTATTGCAACGGCTAAGAATCAGTACCTGCAAACACAAGTTCATAGACGTTGTGAACATGATTTAATTAATATGTTCACATAAATCCTTTTTTTTTATTGCCATGGTGACATGTCTAACCCCCAGCTATAAGTTAGTGTTTAAACATAAACCATAGTAGCGATAGATATTCGCCATATTGCCATATTGTTGCATTTGCCATATTATGATATTACCAGATTCCCATTTATCCATACAAAAATTATCATAGTGATATGTCTAACCCCAATCCAAGCATAGATATATCCCCTATATATAGCACCATGGTAAGTATAACCAACCACTATGCTTAACTAACACTGGGGTTATCCCTACTCAACTATTGATGGTTAAGTACTAAGTTACTAAGTACCATAAACCCTCTACAGTTCACGTTTGCAGTTTCCGAGGCGGCTGTAGCCTGGACGATGCTCGCCTACGCTGCTGTCGCTTGAAGCGCTGCGACCTGCGCGGCACACAGCTGCCGGAGCAGCACGGCGCGGTCACGGTCGGTAATGGCTTGGACCGGTGGCAAAAATGGAGAGGTTCACCAGTAGAAATGCTGATTTAAGATGATGTAAGCCATTTAACCCTGGGAAACTGAATGGATTTATGATTTCGTGAGCTGAGTTGGTTGAAATGATGAGGTGAATTCTATGGTTTATAAAGTAGAAAAGTCTACAGTTCATGGGGTTTATGAACCAACTTCTAATACCTCGCAGACCCCACCTTGAAGTTGTAACTGGCCGGCGATTGGGGACATCATGGCGACAATATAGGCACAACAAGAACCACAGATGCTGATTGAGACATGCTCTCCCACATCAGCATTTGCTATCACACTTTGGATCAACATCATTAGTTCATTCCTCCAATCGGTTCCATTTCGAACTGGATCAGTCACAGGTAGAACCCCACCTTGGTAAGTACCTGGCCAGTCCCTGCGCAGGGATTCTGCAGAAGGACCTGGAGGGAGTGGTGCATGATCTGCCATTGCCCAAGGGTCGGGTGGACGGCCTGAAAAGCCCAGGTCGGGCCCGGTAGCCATGGAGGATCAGGTCGGAATCAGATTTTGTTCAAAGAAACAGCTGGCCATTGTTGGCGATGATGTTGTACGTGATGGCTTAGCGTGCCGAAAATGATGGGCAGATTTTCACTTAGCCAAATCCATGATTCCGATCTGAAACCTGAAAAAAGATGGGAAAAGGCTCCAGCCACATCAGGAGGAGTTTCACTTGTCACCTCAACGCCGAGCCAACGAAAAACTGCGCTGCATGTTCTGGTGAGAATCGGCTGAACGGAGTGGCCCCTTGGTGCTGAAACACAGTGGTATGGGCCCCGACATGGCCATGCTGATGGGAACATGGTGACAAACCAGTCAGTACAAGTTACCATTGGAGTGAATCTTTTTTTAGACAGACCCATATGGGTATGTATGGTCAACGTCTAGTTGAAGCAGGGAAGTGCAATCCCACCTTGCACATTTGCAACCCGATTGATTCAAGACTGAGTTTCTGACCCTTATCGCCGAGGATCTTCCAGCCAAGTAATTGGTTGCCAATCATAGGGTTATGACATGTTGCAACCCATTTCTGCATGGGATAACCTGCAACCCCCGGTTGTAGGAAAACTGAATCATGAGGGTTTCAATCGAGTTAGTAAGTGGGATGATCCTTCAAGCAGCCGGAACCATGGCGAGATCCCCTTCCGTTTGATGCCTGTAGGACGGCAACACCGATCAGTTGAACAAGCGTGTCAGGGCGGCTCAGGGAGTTGGGTAGCATCACTAACACGGACAGGCTTGGCCAGAGATGTTGATGATTTCAAAGGGCAGAAAACACGAAGAATGGATTTAATATATGTTTAACAAATATCTGCATATACTGCAAGTTGGCTCTCAGCCCGACGCACGGATACCACAGGTGTTCAACCATTGAGCCAAGTGACTGTGCTTGACCAAGTCGTCGGTGTTCATACGTTCTGGGGGAGCAAATGCAAAACTTCCTCTACCTTCCTCTCACAAAAGGAACATACTTATAACCATGCATATAAATATATATATGAATATAAGAACTAATGGTTTAATAAATAACCATCAGTAGATATTCCAATCATTATTAGATATAAATAACCATTTGGGGGAACAAAGCTTCAGCTGTTCTGTTTTTTTGATTTCCATCTACTTACCATTGGTTTCTTTGGCTCATCGGCTCCATCGGCTTTCTCGTTTCCTTAGTGCAGCAGCAGCAAAGGTCATTATCGATGGTGAAGAAGGCCAGAGTGGCGCGTTGTGGCTGGCTGCCGTGAACGTGAAAAACCCTTGTTGGTTCATTCTTCGGATTATACAATTATACTACAATTGGTTTGGAGTGAGAGCAAACATTATAGTTATTATATATATAACCAATACATATATGCATATATATATGCATGAATATTATCAATAATAATACATGAGCCGGGAACCCTGTTCTTAACCAACCTTAAGATACAGTAAACTGAAATGACCTTTCGGGTTCTCAACACTGCTGGTGTGGAACATGATGGAACATCCCGCTTCGAAACCTGTACGTAATCGGTCGGGATGACTGGATGTGTTCATTTGGCAGGCCCAATTAAGAGACATTATATGAAGAAATCCAATGGTAGTTCTCCAATTGATTTGGAGGCAAGAAAACAATGAAGATTCTACTCCCCAATGATTTCGGCTATCCGTACATCCCGCTTTAAATGATGATTAAGCCATATTAAGCCACCCAGACCAGCCAGTGAGGCATGTGGGTCTTGGAAGGGGATGAAGTCGTGGCAGTGAATGGCACCAACGTCGAAGGCAAGTCCCTAGACGAGGCGCGGTGCAACTGGATACGTTTGGTGGGTGGTTAATGAGCGATTCTTAGGCATAGATTGGGTGAAACCTGCTGAATATGTGATACAATACATACGTTTAGGTATATACATGAATGAATATGTGTGTGTGTGTGTTGAGTATCTTTGTTCAAAGAGGTACTCAAGTCGAGCCATTTGATGGATCCGATCGTAAAAGCCCCGCACCTTCATGGCTGGTTGAGCACGTTGCAGGTGGGCCCCCTGGTGAAGAACTCCGAAGGTCTTGGGTCACCCAGTGGGGCATGGCCCGTTGTGGTTCCCCCAGTTGATAGCTATACAATATCCTTAAAATACGGGGCATATCCAAAAAACATTGGGAGTTATAGTGATTTATATTGATTTGTGATAGCTCAGCTAAGTTAATTGAAATAATTAAGTACTCGGTGAATTCTGTATATAGGTTCTTTGGTTTACAGTTTATGGTAGATATATTGAAATATATATATTGAAATATATTGAACTAGTTCATGACGAGGACATAAACCAACCAACAAAATGGTAGGGCACCAAAATTTCATGGATAACTTTGTATTAACCTCACCGGGAAGGATAACGAAGCCCTCATCCTATGAATGACAAAGTGGGTCAAGATCCAACCGCAGCTGTGGTATCAAGTGCCGGGAAACACTCAGCACCAGAGTAAAACAAGCTGAACATATGAAGGGTAATGCTGAAGTGGGAAACCAGTACTTTAGTTGTTTTTGAGGCTTTGCACACAGAACAGCAGAGCAGGCTACAGTCGCTACAGTAGGACTGAGTAGGTTACTTGCACTTGAGCCCATACTTTATCATTGAACCATGACACACTGCAGGTGTGCAAACAGATACATACTCATCCACACATGTATGCAAATACTTAAGTGTTGGAGATAAATAGTTCTATATGATGTATGAGATATATATATATATAATATTTTTGTTGTAAAATGTCCAGTATCTCTATATGTATCTAATTAATATGTATCTTGATATGTATAAAGTATATACATGTATGTATGTGTGTGTGTATTTGTGGGTGACTTACAGGTCCCTGATGATGCACGCCCATGTAGCCGCAGATCTCTCACCATGGCCACCACTCCATCACCATATGCCCCCGATCTGACAATCCGCTGATGGAGCCTTAAAAGCGTCGTGCCATGCGCCCCATCCGCACTGCGGGGAACACCGTTGTGAAGCAGGGCGCACGCAGTGCTGCCTCAACCGTGCGTGACTTGGCGTGGGTAAATCCATGGTAGGTTTGAAACAGGAAAAGACTTGGAAAACTTAAACAGTTTTCAGTTTGCAGAAGAACCAATTCATTTTCATCAATGCAGAAGGTAGACAAGTAAATCTCTATGAATTGAATGACGATTTACCTTTTTAATCTTTTCGGGGACTACTACTTTGGGGTGCGGTTCCAGCTACAAGTGGATAGATTTCACCATAGTTGATATTCGTTATAACAGCTTACGGTATGATCCCATGGCCATGATATGAATGTTCTGTTGGCATCAGCTGGACGCTGAATTCAGGCGATGTCAAGGACGAGACTCTGGAAGCTCTGGAGCAGGAGGTGGTTGCCCATGGAAGACCAACTGGAGACGAGGGGGAGAGTTAACACGAGTCAACCATCGAAAATGCGGTGCTCTTTTTTGCCAACCTGATTTGGGTAAACCTGAGATGGGTACTTCCAACGATCAATTTCGGGTGCCATTATTTTCAGTATGGCATACCTTCTAACCGGCTAAAAGCACAAATTGTGTGCAGGTTACCTAAGAGCAATGATGAGGTCATTTCTTCTGTTGAGTTCTGCAGTTCTACAGGTATACTTAGAGAATCCTCCAACTGATTAGTTAATTGCCCTGGCTAGTAAAGTCCCCATTCCTGGGAGTTGTCCCCTGTGATCCTGTGTATATGGATTATAATAATTATAATTGTGTGTGTGCCAACCAGCCCCTACTTGCAAGCGGAAGGATCCTCGAGGTAAGTAGTCAAATTCTGCCATTCGCGGTTCATCTGTGAAATCCCAACTTTCACTCATGATTTCATGGTTAAGTTCCAAATTCCATTATTTTTGATGATTCAGTTCCACTTGTGCCCCCAATTTCTTAGTCTTTTCGCAGAGACGGGCGCCACATCGAAGCATCGCTCCAGGTGGAAAGTTTGCGCCGAGCCATTGAGAAGGAGCAGGCGGAGGTTGCCACACTGCGACTCGGAGCTTGCCGAGCAGTGAATCCATGGCTATGGTAGGTACTGGGTCAACCTTGGTTAGATACTGGCAGTACTTGAATCTTTTGCTAATGGTAAAAATTTACTCACCAGCTAAGAATTTATTTATTTTCTGTCGGGTATCTAAGATTGGCAATGGGTATATATATACCTATTGGGGATAGAATGATATACAGAGAGAGAGAGAGAGAGTAGTAGGAGAAAGTAGAAGAAATATGGGAATATCATGGCAATGGGGATATCATGGGGATATGGGGATGGGATTTGAGTGCTGGTTGCTATAGTTTGATTTTTGTTGTCCATCCTATTCATTTGGGATGACGGCCCCCTTTGACAAGCATATTTTCATGGGGATGGTTCGACCACCCACTAAACGCAGTTAGTTACTGTGCTTTTTTTGGGGTAGTAGTAGGCAGTATTGTAAATATCTTGTGCATCGTCACCATTAAACATACATAGTGGGTGATGTATAAGGAGCTCACGCGATGTCACTGGAATGATGGTTGATAAGTTAATCAGGGGAGTCATCCCCAAATGACCTTTTTTCAGGTTTGTGAACTATTTGGATGTACAGCACGCCCCAAAAAGATAGAAAAGTAATTCATCACTACTTGAGTAGGAATTTACTGTTCCATCTTTTAGGGGTTTGCGAAATACCCAGACGCAGAATGGATGAGGCTAAGACCCTTGCCCCAAGGACCTCAAGTTTGGGCGAACTCTTCATGCGCAACAGCTGCGAGGTGCCGACCTGCGAAACGATGTTTGAGAACAAAGAAAAAACTTTGAAGCTCAAATGCTCAAAGAAATGCTTATGTATATGTTTAAAAAAAATGTATGTGACTTAGGTCTCTGCGTTTTGTTGAATGACTTGTGTATTTATATGTAGATATACTTTCCGGATCTTTCCGGTGTTTTTTTGAGATAAATGTTTGTATCTGCTTGTTGTGATATGGCGCAATTATTAGTTGGAGTCCATCATGAGGGGGAGGTCAGGATATGTCTCCAAAATGCCTTCAGATCTCTCATCCTGCTGTTGAAATCATGTTTGTCAGGCTCCAGATTGTATGCCCCATAATTCATGACTTGATCCGTGCCAGTATTGTAGTTGATATACCGCCCCTGAAACCCAATTGACTTTTTGACTTTTTTTGAAAACCTCTTCCCCTTAGTATATTCATTATTTGGAGGCCCGGAGGGGGGGATTTGATTCTACGGGGATGGAATTATTGACCGTCCAAAGTCTGGCTACATGTGAGCCACTCAAGCAACTCCCCCTAGCATGCTGTTGCCAGCCCTTTGTTGGTTTCACCATTTTTTGAAGCTGGAATTTGATCTCGCCACTTCTTTTTGTCCTTGGAGTTGGATTTTCATGCCTATCTGCAAATTCATTCTCTGTACAAAGTCCACCCGGTCAGGAATACCTCTTGCAGCTGGAAAAACGCATTCAGGCAGGGCAGGGCCCTCCGAACATCTCCCTGGCTACAAGAAGTTGGGGCATGGACTATCCAGCGGTGAACGGGGGGAGCCAAGGCGCTACTAGGAGTTTCCCATCCACATGATAGTGGAACTATGTGGAACTCCAACATATTATACTCCAAAGTCCTCCGAAATCCAACTAGGCGCGGCCTGGCCCCACCCATTCCACCGCACGAGAGGTCATCGAGAATCGAAATGTGGAGGTGGTGCATTGGAGGAAAACCAAGGGGAAAAAACCATCGCCAACGCCGTCACAGCCCGATCCCGCACTGGCATTGTTCCCATCAGTTTGGCTGAATGTCGCAGCTTCAGTTTGCCAATTGAAGTTACTCAGGAATAATCCCCGGTGTGCGATGTTTGCCCCCAAAATTGATCGAATTTTTGATAATTATGGATTCAGTAGTTTTACATGCAATTTATCAAGTGACATGGCAATGGAATGGTGCCACGTTACATTGAAAATGGATGAAAATGGATGAAAATGGTGGTTTCCTATTGCCAGGCTACATTCAATGTTTGCTAGCTTAAAATCACCAAAAATTGTTTGCATTTGCTTTTACCATGTTGTTTTAGCACACGAGCACATGGTGCGAAACCCAGAGTTTCGTGTGGAGCCTTAGCAGGATCGAACATGTCGAAGATGTGCGATCTCAACATCAGAAGGCCTGGCCCTGCCTTGAAAAATGCCTCAGTGTTGGTTGTGATAGAAACATCCAACTAGACTAGCCCTTGGTCTTGTGGGAACTAAGTGGCCGATGATGAGATTTCCGACACAGTGAAAACATGTGAAAACAATTATAAGCCCAGTTGGCTTTTTTTTTACCACCCCGCCAGGAAAAAAAAGTTCGCCGAAACAAAATGGTTTAAATGGTTATATTTCGTCATCCCAACAATAATGCGCAATGAACTCCCAGCCGTGATAACTGATCGGGACACCGAGCTGAATAACCCAGAGATGAATCTAATTAGTCTCAGATATATAATTTTGATATATTTTGATAACTATTGCCAATCTCACTCTGAAAACAGTGCGCTATCCAAATTGACAATTTTTAGAATCTTAATTTGATAAAAATACATAAAATACCAGGTTTCCCCGAAATCATAAGTCCTATTTCAGCTACCCTTTCGAAATCCAACCTGGCTTGCTGGAAAACCCTCCCAGCTAGAAACCTCCATTTATGGCGGATTTCCCAACTAGCCATGTTTGATGACACCGCATGGTACATTCCCATTATGTCTCAATTAATGATCCCAAGTATATTCCCGAGAAAACCCCTTACAATCGGAGGTCTTACATGGAAAAATCATCTAGAACTATAGGAACAAAATTTCGGTTCCCCATTGATGATATTCCTTATAATTCCCTATCATTTACCCACTGGTTCTCCCAATACATTCCAAGTTTCCTGAGAAACTCCAGGGCGACTTTCTGGCCTCACCGGAGTTTTCAGCTGGTGGTCTCGGAGGTTTCCGTCCCTATGCGGCACTAGGCCTTGAAAGGTCGGGATTGAAATTGCGGAGTTGAATGGATTTCATGTCAAGTGCAGAGTTTGAACAGCCTGGGCCTTGGTTGAAAAGTTGGTTCCACGTAAATAGTGACAGTGTAATACTAAAATGGTACCAGCATCCTATTTAATGAAACAGCCCAGGGGCTAACCCCGGCATTGACATTAAGCCAGAAAAAATGAACAAAAATTGGGTGCTAACAGGACGGAAAATTTGAAGCTCAAACAATCGAACAAACATGATCCTGAGAAAGTAAAATGGAAGAATCCATCAACCTGTGTTTTTTTTCTGTGGGTGAACTCGACTTGGGTCCTTTATTTGCTCCTCAATTGTGCAGTTACCACTTGTTGCCTGGGGCTTTGTTCTGAGGTTTTCACTTCTACCCCAGAGGCCTGGCTGCAGCGAAATGCTGAAACTTGCCCCTGGCAAAAAGAGAGGGACGTCTGGATATGTAGTGATTCATACTGGGTGAAAAAATGTGTTTTTTGGCCTTTTTGGGCCTTTTTGGACCTTTTTGGCACTTGGGAGTCCCATGTTGATAGGTGAGACTCATGTTGGCATCCCTGGATCATTTTATTGAGCTGGAAGTGAACGTAAGACGCACTGAAGAAGATGGGATTTCTTCTCCCAAACATTTTGAATTCAAGCAACAACAATGACCTCATTGGTTTTCACGATTGGAAATTTGAGTGCTGTATTGCAAAAGCGCTCGTTTTGTCGGGTGCGCTTGTCAGCGGTTTCAATTATTTCACCTCCTTGGTTCATATGAAACCCAACAAAGGCGATATCCAGTAGAATCATTTTTGAGGCTCCGGATTCAGGTTCCATGTTGACTTTAATCCACTAAGTTGCCCGATCGTTAAAGTGGATCAGCATCATTCTAGATTCGATCCAGTAGTTATCCAACTATTTCATCCAGACATACCAGCAGTTTAATTTAACAACCAAGAGTAATACTGTATAAAGGATTATAAAGGCAAATGGGGCACCCTTTTTGGGAAATCGCACCATTTGATCTAGGAGATTTGGTGCAAGTGCTGGTGCTTATATAGGGTAGCCAGTGGGTTGTCCTTGAATTTAGTCCGATTCTCCCAGCGAACGGAAGCTAGGCGATGACTTCTGCGAGGACGAGGGACGAAAGTCATGGGGTGTTTTGTAGGAAATGAGCCTTTAAAAGGCCCCGAGTTGTGGTAGATGATGTGTTCTTTGGGTCTTGTTTTTTGCATTTGTAGTCATTTGTATGTTCTGTTTTGTGGATTTGCTTTTGTTTTTGTGGTGCTTCTCGCATCTTTGGAAACAACCGTGTCATAAAATCATTTTTTTAGATGCATATATATGTGTATAATTATCATATATTATATATTTATTACTTTTTATTTACTTATTTTTGGATGAGTGATGTGCATATACGTCTATAATCGTATATACATATATATATATATTACAAATTTATAAATCTATTTACTTATTTATTTACTTATTTTTGGATGAGTGATGTGCATTGGGAAACTTGATGGAAAACCTGACTCTTACATTGGCATGTATACCGTTTGCATTTGATTTCCTTGACAATTGCCCATTTCTTAGGGGCATACAGTGGCATAGGCAGTGTTTGGGCTGCACACGCCCGGGAGTTGGCCCATTGATTTCGCATCACAGGAAGGCTATTGCTCTTTGTACCTCCATGTGCCACAGGACACAAAGGCCAGCGCCGCGTTGTTTGAACTCGGGGGGTTCTGAAACCTACAAGATTTATTTCCAAAATTTTGAGTGGGGATGTATCCTTATTCTTGCTGGTTAAGTCCCAATGTCGGCCATCTTTGATGGTTAAACCCTGATTTTCTCTTATTCTAGTAGGTTACATCATGCTTTTTTTGGTGCAACAAAATCATTGGATTTCACATCCGAAAGCTGCCGAAAGCAGGTGTCCCGGACCTTGTTCGTGGGTCGTGCTAGACATGGCCCCAGCGAAGCCGACGCCCTGAAGTGTCTTGCGTAAATGATGATTTTGATCGGATTTTCATGGGAAATTCAACAGGATGTTCATGGGATTTGAACGGAATCTAATGGGTTTTTTTATGGATTTTTGCTGGACATTAATTACTGGAGATGATGTAATTTAATGATATTTAATGGGAACTAAGTGGGATTTTTGTGGATTGTTTTAATGGGAAGTAAACAACACAAATGGTGATATACTGGGGATATTTCATGGGTGTAGCAAGATCAATGGATTGATTTGAGGGAAAATCTTAGCCAGAAACCATTGTTTTGCCATCAAATATATATGGAGGGTTCTGTTGAATTTTCCCTCCAACCAATCCAATGATTATTGGGTTTGAAAGGATAACTAAGAGCATAGTCACTAATCATGGGAAAATAATGATAATGATGATCAATGGAGTTTGAAGGGAAGAGCATGCTTTCCTGACGAGTTTTACCATGAAATAGAGACTGAAAATGACTGAAAGGAGAATCTACTGGAGACTATGTTTTGAAACCATTAAATATAAGGGTTACCTGGAGAAGCCAGATTTAAAAGGAAGCTCCAAGTATAGTCGGAAAACATGGCTGTTTTCCCGTCGTCCAATTCTGAGATGGTACCATCAGAAACCGTGAAAAACCAACCCAAAACATAATGGATTGAAACCGTCAAAATATGGATACAATAGCGTTTCAAGTCAAACATCATGGCGGACTCTATGTACGGGTAAACCACTGGTAAACCAAGCAGTTTACCTAGCAAGGTAGGTGAACATCGGTGAAGCATTTGCTAAAAACGCTTGGAAATTGGATCTAATTTTTGGAGAACCCTCTTCAAAGGATCATCTTGTTCATCGCAACCGTCGCAACGTGTGGGATTAGTTTCCTCAGCTTTGGAGAACCCCACGAATGCCAATATTGCAAGGGACTTCACCAATCACGGAGCTTAGGAACTGCGGTGTGTCGGAGATGTGCGTCCGGAAACGCAGTAGGAGCCCGGGCTTTGACCAATGTAGGACTGCGGTATTTCTGACCTCCCTCCCTTGTGTTGTAGCGAGGCAGCCCACTGATGCCTTCTGTGGAGCAGCCAAATTCTACAAGCCAACATTTACAGGTCTGTCTTGTAGACATGTGCCCGCTTTTTCTGGGTGATATCCTCAATTGGTCGGCTGAAATGAGTATGCTTTGTTATCCCCATATGGATCCCTGGATCATATCCCCATTTATGCGCTTGTGGGGTGTACACAAAGTGTGGTTTCTTTAAGTCTTGGCACCTCCCAAGAAATGTCTACCTTTGCCCCAGGTGTTGTCAAATCAGATCGACAAGGACACAGGCAGCGTGGTCATAGGCGCAGGGGCTGGGTGACCTCAAGTGGCGCTGAACTGGTTTGCTTAGCAGCGCTGGGAAGCAGATTTGGGGTATAGCGATGGTATAGCTATATTCACATTCTACATGACTAATATACACTTATAAATAGCATCAGGTGTAAATGAACGCACAAATTAAATACAGATGTGTATACATGTGTACATATATAATTATATGTATATATATTTTTTATAACAATACATTATAATATGTTACAATAGATTGCATCATATTACGATATATCATATTCATTTTCATGGGATTCAAGTGGATGCAACAACCCCATCTATAGCTGGACCGCAGGTGTGGAGGATTTGCAGGTGCTGAGTTCGCCTCTGGTGGCCGAGACCAGGCGCGGAGAAGTTGTTGATGGGGAAGTCATGGGAATAGGGGGAGTATTGCACCAGAAATCATGGGAGCATATTGGTTATGATAATTACGCACATAATCATTGATTCAAAATATAGTTCTAATTATTGTACCATATGAGAAATCATAGTTATCTAGTGAATAAGTAATGATTATGATTAAAAAGTACCAGAGGGTGATATTGGATATTGGTTTAAACTTCAAGTACCCCCACAATCTCAGTCACTGGTGACACAAAAAAAGCCCTGCCAGGACCAAATTGCAACTGGTCTCCTGACCACCGCGCGGCGTTTTTTTGCTGCGGACAGGTGGCACATCCATGGAGTCCAGTTTGACCCTAGGGGATCACATCGCCGTCTCCGCCTTTATTTGGTGGTTTCAAAACGTTTCAAACATGTTTTTTATTTCTCACCCTATTCGGATGATCCAAATTGACTATTCTTTGGTTGGGTTGAAACTACCAGGTTATTGGTGCGTTCTGTTCTTCTCATTGTTGGCTGCTTCGATCCCGGTGAGGGTCAAATTCCCATGACGTGTTTGATGGTCAAGCAATGTCCAATTTGTCCAATACATATTTTCGATGCGTAAATCACATGTTTTGTCGCTATATTTAGATCGCTGCAGTATTTTGTTGGTGTCAGCCCTCTAGATTTCGATCCATGTTCCACCTGCTCACAGCACCCAGCAGCTGGGTGGATCGCCCAATGCGGCGGCAGTGATCAAAACATGCGAATCGGATGGGATGGTCAGAGGTCAGGTGGTGAAACTCGTGCTAGCCTCTGGTAAGCTAACATAGATATGGAAAATGTACCACAGAAATAGATGATGTACCTATGGAAAATAGTGATTTTCCATAGCAAACTGTTCTTTTTCCAAAGGGTAACCAATTCGCTCAACGTTTTGGGGCCCTCAGGCTCCGTGCAACCATTTAATCGGGGGTTTGCCAGCCATGTTTGACGACACCAAAGGGTATCCAATTACATATCCCATTTACCACTATGAATCCATGGTTAACCCAATACTAACCATTATTAACCAATTGGCAACTGGCAACCATTATTAACCAGTAATTATTTTCAGATTAAAACCTCCCATGTTCATCAAGTTTCCAAAGGCATAGCTAGTCATGTCCTCTGCGAACTGTTCCCGGCGTGCCCAGTTCCAAGGTGATAGCGTGACTCTTTCACTTTGCACGGATCTTGGGGGTGGGGGAAATGTTCCAATCTGGGTGAGGTGAATAGCAGGGGGGTTGCGCGTTAAAGCGGATGTTTCATTCAATGACAGTAGGTTGGCTACGAACATAGAGAGATTGGAGGTGCGGTTCTGTTTGGAGGTTTCTTCACAAATGCAGGGTCAACAACAAACGCATAGTGGATTGAAATGATTGAACTAACCAGAACTCAAGAATCCCTGGGATGTGACCAACGTTCAGACTTGAATTACGACCCCATTTTGAGGGCCAAGAGTCTGGCTGATTTTGACTGGTCTTCAAATGGGTATGGACCTAGATTATCAAGCCTTCAAAACAGAATGGTCGAGTCGAATAATGTTTAACACATAGCATTAAGACCTATTGATTCCGTGGGCCCATTGGGACCCCGCGCTTTACCTGCTGTATACCCTGCAAACTCCGCTGGTTCCCCAGGCCGACATTACATGGCAGGACCCTTGGCTGCACCACACCAAGCTAAGGTGGATGATGGAGCCTCATTGCCTTGGCATCCACTGTTGCGGGTTGCATCCAGCAACAGCAAAATAGGTGCCGGATAGTTAACAAATAATGCACAGTATTTCAATGGGTGTCAGTCCCTTTGTTTCCTGTCTCGGTGATCACTACCAGCTAATACATTCTAAATGTCATATCTAAAGAGATTCCGCATGTGGGAATATCTGTGGATCATTAGGGAAATACGTAAAAGAAAAACATAGAAACTAAAGCTTTAGATCCAATCGGTTTGGGCTTGAACATGGACTCCGCCTATACATGGAACATGAAAATCTGCCCCACCCCGAGCCAAGGACCAGCCTGGGACTCAGACGCCTTTTTGGTCTGGGTTCGGGATGGGTTAGGAGATAATTATGAGGTAATGCTTGATGAATTCTCAGTGAAATCATTGAAGATTATCATTGATGGTTATCATATGTTATCATGATGAGTACCAGTAGTACCGCACAAGGCGGTGGCGGAAGTTTCAAAAATGGTAAACCTATAGGAGAGGTTCGTTGCTGTGACTGATGGATGGCAGAGCGAAC
>BGPT01000417.1:163287-219373 GCA_003297045.1 Symbiodinium sp. clade C Y103
TCGGCCTATCTATCTGTCTATCTATCTGCCTGCCTAACTAACTGACTAACTGACGAACTGACTGACTGATTGACTAACTAACTAACTAACTAACTAACTGACTAACTGACTAAGTGACTAACTGACTAACTGACTAACTGACTAACCGACTAACTGACTCACCGACTAACTGACTAACTGACTAACTGACTGACTGACTAACTGACTAACTGACTAACTGACTGACTGACTGACNAACTGACTAACCGACTAACTGACTCACCGACTAACTGACTAACTGACTAACTGACTGACTGACTAACTGACTAACTGACTAACTGACTGACTGACTGACTAACTAACTAACTAAGTAACTAACTAACTAACTAACGAACTAACTAACTAACCAACCAACTAACTAACAAACTAACTAACTGACTAGCTGACTAACTGACTTTCTGAGTACGTGACTAACTAACTAACTAACTAACTAACTAACTAACTAACTAACTAACTAACTAGCTGACTAACAAACTAACTAACTGACTAGCTGACTAACTGACTATCTNTTCTCATCTCTGATCTTCTCACTTCTGACTTTTCTCACCTCTGCTTTTCAACTGTCCATATTGTCGGAAGTTTCACTTCTAAACTTCCTTCGATCATTGATGATTATGATTGTTGATGATTCTCGTCGAACATTATCAGATGATTCTCAGTGAATATTATCAGGTATCTGGATCCATGGTTCCGGAAATCTTAGATTTGGGGGGAATACTCAAGATGATTTGGAACTGAACATTTTGAATCCTGAGCTTGGGGTTGAGAAAATACGCGCTCCAAAAGAATGACCTCTATACCCTCCAGTAATGTAACATAGATGATTTACCTATCAAACTTGCTGATTTTCCACATCTGTATATTGAATTACCACAGGGTAGCATGCTTCGGGAGAGCCACCCGCAGCCGGACTGGAAACCAAGCATGACCTGCAGCGTTGAGGTGAAGGTGGTCTTCCTGCCCAGCGGAAAGGTGGCCACCATGAAGCGAGGCTGGTGATGTTTACTGAGGGATTCAACCCACCTGGGGTGCTTGGTGTTTGTTGAATGATTGAGAACCGTTTGCAATGTATATACAGGTAAACCAGCATCGTGGAAATCATGTCTATATATATATATCTACATACACATTGGCCCTTTTCCATAGCGATGTTGGATTGAAGGCGCCTTTCACCAACCAAGATTGCAGTTTTGCCAGCAAGCGGTGACATATAAAACCAAAAGTGGCTATTTGACCACTGAACTTGGGGGTTTACCAAGCGAACTTGGGGATTCCACAGGCAGTTGCGGACCAATGGGGCACCATGAGGCTGCAATGGTTACAGTTGCCCTTTGGTGCACCAGTACCAGTCACCAGCCGTTGCAAGGGATGTTTTCTGGTTAAATCGGGATTCATGCGGATTTTCCGGAGTATTTCCTTTTCTTGGAATATTGCAACTTGGATCCCTGCCAGAAATGTTTCAGAGTTTGTGCTTAAATCATCTTAAATCGTCCTTTTTGGTGGGTGATTCAATCCCAGTTTTCGCATGTTTGGATTTTCGCCAACGTCCGGCTGAAACAATCAATACGTTTGGTGATTCTGATGTTCTTGGTTCAGACCTCCATGTTTCTATCATTTTTGGAGTTCAATGTGCCAAGCAATCTCAACAAGTTTGGTTAATTATCCCTATATTAATTCTGTTTCTTGGGGTTCAGATATGTTAAGATCCCCATTTTTCACCTGCTTAAGGCCCCCAAAAAAAACTGTCCAACCTTGGCCGAGTCGCTGCCGTTTCAGGCATCGAGATCTCCAAGGCTGCGGAAGTTGGCGTGGAGGCTGGGTCTCGAGGTCAGGGGTTGCTGATTTTTCAGGGTTAGCCTCTGGTCACTAACATAGCTATGGAAGCCATGGTCCATTTATAGTTGATTTACCGTAATGAAGATGATAGTTTTGTTTTTCTGCAGTTATCCAATTGTCGTAATTAGACAATTGCCCTCCGGTAATGGGGATTTAATGGAGATTTAAGCAACACAAGTAGGATATTCATGCGAATTACCCTCTGGTAAACTCATATATTATATACGTAGTTTTGGAAAATGGATGAAAATTGTGTATTTATAGAACAAAAACCCCTATGAAGATCGTGAATTTTCATAGCAAACTGAATAGTTTACCGGGGTGTTTATCCACCAAGTGCTTGGTGGTTCACCACACTTACTAAAACCAAGTACAAAACTGTATAGATGGTATAAGCCCACCAGGGGCACATACTAACCAGGGATACCCAGCAGTTATCAAGTAGGATGATCCTCCAAGTGGGATGACCCTCCCCTTTAGCAGCAAAATTGATGAGTCACGATGAAATTGGTCCAGCTCATGGGGATAGACATCGTTGACACAATGAATCTCCGTGACGTCAGGGGTGACATGTGTTTTTTTCCTTCAGAGTCATGACAGGATTAAAAAATTGCGAACCATCAATGACATGGACAATACTTGGTGTTGGTTGAGGTTCCCCCCTCCAGAATGGGCTGGCAGACCCAAGCGCTTGAGGTTTCGTAGTTTGATCAGGTCAGTTGCTGAGTATCGAAGATCGGCCGCAGATGATGCTGGAAATGTATCCCCGTTCCAATTTCCACTACAAAGAGGGTGATGCCGTGCTTGGTACAAACCTTGTTTTTTTGTAAGATTTTGTACTGAGAGGGTGTTGTCGTGCTATGGAGTTTGTAGCAAAAACCTGTGCCACTACCTTGTAGCAAGAACCCGTGCTTCATTCNGAATGCGGTTTTGGCTTCGCGTGATTGGCAATCCAAAGGAGGATCCTTCGACATCCTTCGACTGTTTTGGCTGTTTTTAGATCCCTGTTTGAATTTCCACTATAGAAAGGGTGAACTTGTGCTTGCCATAGAACGGCTGGCACGGGGGTGTTTTAATAGAGAAAAGTGTNCTGTTTTTAGATCCCTGTTTGAATTTCCACTATAGAAAGGGTGAACTTGTGCTTGCCATAGAACGGCTGGCACGGGGGTGTTTTAATAGAGAAAAGTGTGCTCGTGCGCAGCTTTTTGTAGGGGAACCCCGTGAAACAATTCTATAGTGACCTTACGCCACCTTTATGAGAGTCATGCTAACAATTCTATAGAGAGCCTAACCCACCTANTTGTAGGGGAACCCCGTGAAACAATTCTATAGTGACCTTACGCCACCTTTATGAGAGTCATGCTAACAATTCTATAGAGAGCCTAACCCACCTACATGAAGGTCGTGCTAACAATTTTATAGAGCCTACATTTTATAGTGGAAGCAAAATGGAAGTGTTGAAGCAAAATGGAAGTGCCACAATGCTTTCATAGTTTTCAGTGTTCAGTTTTGCTTTCACTTTGATGCTGGGCGCACTTACGTACATAGTACGCTATATCGATGAGGGATGCGGGGACAAGACCATTGCGCAGAAGACAAAAAATTGTGATTTTAGTGGTGAAATCCCCCAGGTGATTTTAGTCTTGATTACCGGTGATTTTAGTGGTGAAATCCCCCAGGGGTGGCCCTACTAAATGCTGACCTGCTACAAAATGCTACACAAATCTTGAGGGAACAAATTTGTGGAATCCCCGGGGGATCCCCGCGAGATCCCCGGGGGATCCCCGGGGGATCCAAACTTCATGTTGACCCTCATGTTAGGTCGTGCTTGATCGCAACTGGCTTTTTGTAGTAGCAAAAATCTGCATTTTTTAGTGATTTTCAGCGGAAAAAAACTGCATTTTGTAGCATCTGCATGTGCCCGGGGCGTTGTATCTACAAAGTGCCTGCACAACTTCACCCCTNCAGCGGAAAAAAACTGCATTTTGTAGCATCTGCATGTGCCCGGGGCGTTGTATCTACAAAGTGCCTGCACAACTTCACCCCTGGAAAGCACACCCTGATGGAAATGTTGCCAATGGAAATCCATATGGAAATCCATATAAATCCCCAAAAGGACCCAGTCATACAGCCAAATATGGAGGTTTCCTAAAATACGGGGTACCCCCAAATCATCCATTTTAATAGGATTTTCCATTGCAAAGCATCCTTTTATCCACCATTTATGGAAACCACCAAATATAGCATCCTTGGAGCATACCACCAGCCAGGACGTCTCCTTCTCTTGCAAGGAGGGCTGGTGCAAAGCATGCAGCTTGGATGAACGAGGTAGTGGCGGTGATGGCGCGATGGGTCCAACTCAGGGTACCTACAAAATGAACCGTTGACCCTCCAGCAAACCAATATGACATGGAAAATATTGGGAAGAATCTACCAATTTTAGATCAATATTGGAAAAAAAACATAGGACCATAGGTATGATAGTTGACTGGATTGTTTTTTGGACCAAGAATGAGGAGAGTCAGAAAGCGGAGTGCGTTTCCAATTATTCACCAGATCCCAACCTGCGATAGGTGTCCTAGTCATGTAGACGTGCTTGGGTGTTGTCCAGGTCTGTCAAGTTGTATGGCATGCTTTGTTTCAACCCCATGTGATAGTCCCCGCAGCCGGCTGGTCATGGCTGACCTTGGACTCTGGCCACCTTGGTTTGAGGCTGGCATACCGATCCAATGTCACTTGGCATCTGGCGCAGACTTGGATATGGCAATGAAGGGCCAGGCTAGGGCTAGGCGAGGCCGGCGTGTAGCCATTGAGTGATTGAAAAATACCGAGGCTTGTGTAGAATCTTTGTTCATCACTGGATCTAGACAGTGCTGCTGAAACAAACTTGAAAGATACTGTTTGTAAACGTTGGCTACATTTGCATTGCCTTATAGAGGTTAGCTGGCGAGAAGAAAAATGCCCTTTTGCTGTAACTGTACGACTACAATGGCACCCGCACGACACCTGTTGAACACTACTGTCTTTCTATTGGCTGCATTGATGAGCGCATGTTTGTATTGACATGTTGGCCCGCTTCTCTTAATTGGTGACCTTAATGTTGCTGTCCTATTGCCCATAATCTGATTAGCCCAAAAAAGTCAAGAAACCATCTCCAATTTCACTAGAAAGCCAATAGGCATGCCCACTTGGACAGGGGTCCGTTGCAAGCATCTGCTGCAAGGGGCAAATGTTCAAGCAGAAAACGAATCCTTTCCTTCATCATATTTGTCATCCATATAAGAAACGAAACACTGATTTTCCAATGCCATCCAAAAGAAGTTAAAGTGTTTCGACAAATAACTACATCTCCATTACATCTGCAGTAAACCATTCTCCCCTCAAAAATCCCATGATATTCCCATCGATATGTCCCATTCATCCATTCTATTGCATCTCCATCACATCCCCATGATATTCCCATGATACCCTGGGGTAAACGTTTACATAGATGTGGAAACCCAATGGTTTCTCATTCCCATTCAGAAAATGATCTGCTTCCATAGTGGGGTTTCCACATCTATGTTGGTTTACAGGAAGGTACTGTAAGTCTAATGGGATGTTACTGCAATTTAACCATCAATTCTAGGTCCTCCAAATCCCTAGACAAAAATGAGTAACAATACCCATTCTTTAGGGCTACTTGGATGGTCTAAGCTCGTTTATTTAGGATTATGATATTTCCCATGGTCGTCCCCATGGTCCCAGGTTCGGCATCTGCTACCGCGCCTGCAGCGCGTACAGCCGGAAGAAGCCGCCACCGAAGAATCCCCGGACCATCCCTATGACCTGGTCGGGGCCTTGTGGAAAAACGCCAGAAAGCTATGGTGGTTGAATGGTGTGGTTAGATGGTGGTTCAATGGTGATTTAATGGTGGTTTGATGGTGGTTTGATGGTGATCAATAGGGAGTGATAGGGATTAAACCAACCATAATTGTGATGATTTAGCCAGAAGCTATGGAAAAACCTTATGGTTGATGTGAAAAACCTATGGTGCCCCAAGGGTGACACATAGATGTGGAAAACCTATGGGGAAAGCCATTCGGAGAAGAATCTACATTCGTGGTTGATTTTCCACATCTATGTGAACATTTACCCTAGGGTAAAAGATGGCTGAGGGCAAACGATGGCTGATGGTTGATGATGGTGATTTTTGGGGCACAACTGCAGAACTGAAGGGAATAGTTCGTATATCCAGTGAGCAAATATCTAGGTTGAGTAGTCTGAGATACAACAACGACTTCACAAAGACTTCGCCATTGAATGGGTTTAGTTCAACTATGGCAATTTGGGTGAGCATGGACCCACAAATGCGTTAACCCGGTGGGATAGGGGATGAGTTGAAGCTGGGACCACCTGATAAGACAACCTGCGGGACAGCATCTGTCGAAAGCCCATGGGCTGAGCCGGTTTGGAAATGATGATTTTGAAGCGTTCCGAAGTGTAGCCATCTCAACTCTCAACATGTTTTTCTTTTTATATATATTGTCGTAAATGATGATTCTCACTATGATTCACTATGCTTTGCTAGTAGTTTGGGGTTTAGCATGGTTTAGCGACCTGTGAGAGTTGGTGCCCTGTAAATGCCAGGAACAACGTGGTGCCCTTGTGGCTACTGAACTGGAGGGTCGTGGACTTAGATGGTCCTTTGTTCCAGGTCACGTTTCTCGGGGAATTGGCAGTGGAATGCAGTGGATGATGATGATGATGATGATGATGATGATGACGACGAGGATGACGATGACGATGACGATGATGATGATGATGATGATGATGATGATGATGATGATGATGATGATGATGATGATGATGATGACGATGTCGATGTCGATGTCGATGACGATGTCGATGACGATGACGATGACGATGATGATGATGATGATGATGATGATGATGATGATGATGATGATGATGATGATGATGATTATGATGATGATGATGACGACGAGGATGACGATGACGATGACGATGATGATGATGATGATGATGATGATGATGATGAGGATGATGATGATGATGAGGATGATGATGATGATGATGATGACGATGATGATGATGATGATGATGATGATGATGATGATGATGATGAACTTGAGCTTACATTCCGATTGATCCTATCATATTGTCCTAGAGCTAACTCAGACAGCTTGAGCTGGTCCATCCCGAAAAGATGGATGAACCACAGAAGACACTTCCTGCTGTGCTGAACTCTAGTGCGGTAGACCCCTGACATAGTAAATTGCTGACAAGTGCACGTTACCCACTTCAACTGATCTTTCTAGGGGTTCTATACAGCTTGCATTCCATGGCTGCTGCGCAATTGGCAGATTTACTTTAACATGCAGGTAGGGATGCAACATCATGGGCCCACTTCCATTTACTCACCATTTCTATAATTCTATATGAAAATGACTATGATACACTCGCCGGCCTCTCGTATGCTTCCACGCTCCCCGAGCTAAACAGATGTTCCTGCTGTGCTGAGGAGTCCTTGAAATGGGCCAAGTTTAAGAAAGCCAAGCGTGAGGAAGAGACGCTCGTCATTGCCCTTCCATTTGATCAAACATGGCTGGATGGGACATTCCCTATAAATGGAGGTTTTAATGAAGAAATCATTTACAAATGGCTTGAAGTCACCGATTGTTATTTTAGCGCATGTCTTTCTGATCAATACGGAGAAGCAAGGCGATCATGCTCATTGGTTTGCATTTTTCACATGCTTGGAACCACCAGCCAGGCTATTTACCATACTACACAAGGTAGCTAGCAAAAAACAGATGGTCACAAACAATTTTCTTGCCGGTTTCATCGCCCTTGCGGTTGCCATGTTGTTTCAACATTGATGCGTATTTTTATTGACCGCATCCAGATAACTGCTGGTTGCGTGCCGACTACCAATTGCTATGTTCATGTACACTGCGATGTTAAGCCAGCATTTGAGATTTTATAGTAGTCTGGGCAGATCTGGGCATTATCTTCGCAAACAATTGTCTTTTTTTGGGGGCAAGCATCATTTTAGCTGGAGCCGAGGAAGAAAGAGCGGCTGGCACAACGTGCAGCACAAGCGTGAGCTTCGTCGCGTCGCGTGGATTGATGGCCGGTGCCATAAGATGAAATCTTGATGAGATCACTAGCAAGTGGTGGATGGATAATGATCGATATATACATGCATTTCACATGTATATGTACATATGGAAACCAGTAATTACTACTACTGTGAATAATTTCGAAGAGGCAATCTAAACAATCTATAATTTCGCAGTCTGTGAGTCTGTGATCTTGTTCATCTTATTTGAACAAGACTAAGTTCATAGCCCAAGCAGTCTCCGGCGCAAGCGGGACCTTCAATTTTCAGCCGCTGGGGTCCCATGCAGCATGGCACCAGGAAAATCCCTGGTGGGGACGGAAGAATAGACAGGTCAGCCATGTCGGAAATTTCTTTACCCACATAGTGATTTGACCCACTTTAAGTGTTGCAGATGATTTCTTTTTCTAAAGTTGCATGCTGTTTGACTTCTCTTGGCAGTTTTGCAAGGTGGGCCACCCAGTTATGTTTGTTGGGTGTGTTTCGCCCCATCAATAATTAGTAAAGATGTACCCTTATAAACCCCAGTTGACCAAGTTATAGACCAACTTAGCCCATCCCAGCTGCACACCTGCCCCAGCAATTTTCGGAGCGATGCTACCGTCGAAAACCAGATGCGTTCAAGCGTCTCGGTGGTGTCCCGTGTCTAGCTGTAAACTGGGCTATCGGTGGTGGACAGTCTACAGGGCTATCGGTGGTGGACAGTCTACAGGGCTATCAGATGCTATCAGTATGATGTGTCTGAATATATCTGAAGAAGGTTGCTGCTTGTCTCCCTAGTAATTAGTGATAATCCAAGTAGCGGCAAGATTGCAAAGTAGAGGGTGCCAGCTTCGGAATGGGAGGAGGATTCTGGCACGCTCACCCCTGGCGTACAGTCGTATGGGTCTGGGATGGCATGATCCCAAATTGTATTGATCCCAAGATCTTGAGTCATCCTGAAGCTCTTTTACATGATGATAATCCCAAGCTTACTCCAACAGGAATACCAGGAATTCACGGTCGTACAGGGTCGGAGTAGCTTCCATGAGCCCATCTTCCAGCATTAATCTGTGCCGCCGTGGTTGAAGTGCCCTATGGGGGTTAGCACCTTATGCACCTAGTTTCTCATCCTGGGACACCCATGGATCTAGAGGCAAGCAATGGTGCCTCTGCACCTTTGGGCTCAGATTTTGACACAACTTGGGCCACAAAAAAGAAAGAAACATAGTGAGAGCGCGGCTCCAAGGAACATGGCGAGTTTTCACCTAGCTTCAGCCTCAAGTGATGGTCAGAAAAAGTCTTATATGATGCATGGAAGTATGGAAGATGAAGATATTGATCGTCACCCAGCTCAAACTCTACCCTAGTTTGCCTAGAGTGAATATTTTCGACCAGCTCTGAAAGATGAATTCGATGTTGCTCTTTGTTTGTCACAGTTCATCATCAACATCATCAACATCATAGTCCATGATGACGATATGTTATTAGCTATTATATATATAATTATATAGTGGTTGATGGTAATCACTGGCAAAATAGTAAGAATGCTGATAATTATTGTTGTTGATAAACAACGTTTTTCAATAGATACCGAAGCGTACATTTAAGAGCGAGAGTAATATTAGCAGCTATTAGCATATATTAGCACGATATAGCCATGATCACTATCACGACTAAAACGGTAATAGTAACCATCACCACCATCATCACCATCACAACCACTACAGCCATCACAACGTAAATAGTTTTGAGACCTCTCATGGAGCTGATGGCAACTGCTGGCCATGTTGCTGGAACATCCCAGAGGCTCAAGTTCTTCGTGGTTTCGGCTGAAATATTGACCTGAGAGGAGCATCCATAGTCCACAAAAAAAATGATAGAAACGGAAATCCCTACTCATTTCATGAACATTTACTTTCCTATCTCTTCGGGTGTGAGCGGTACTACCTTCGGGGGAAGTGAATATAGATATTGAAACCAATTGTTTCCAACGGAAATGATCTACAAATGGCTATCTTGATTCACTGGAGGATATATTTACGAATTTCATGTGTACACATACATGTATATAGATATATATATATATAATTATATACACTCACAGTGTAACTATGTATAATCTGTCTGAAAAATGTGTCAAGTTATCGTGGGGAAAAGAAATCCTCAATTGACTCAGTGCCTTGTCTCTGGCTCTGCTCGCTTCGCAAGTGCCAGGTCATAATGAGCTTCAGCTGGGCACAGGCCGCCAAGGTGTGGAAAGAGGGCGTTGAAGTTCTATCATGAAGACATGAGGTGTTATAGCAAAGTTACTGGGAATATCATGGAATATCCATAAATATCCTAGGAATATCATAGGAATATTATGGGATAATGATGTGAACACTTGATGATTTCTGCACCTCGTGGAACTATGAGCAGTAGCTGGGCTGAGCAGTGAGCAATTCACCATGAGAAGCTCAGGAAGGAGACGAAGCCAGGAACGGCTTGGGATGGGTAAGGCCGTTTGTCCTTTTGGAGCCATAAATGGTTTGCTTGTTTCAGGATTTGGGACCATGCACTTTGTGATTTCAATCATTTAGCCCTTGCCATCCCTTGCCCATTTCATAAGAATAAGGGAACTCACCAGCAATGCATTTGACAATGAAGATTCTACAAGCACGGTTAAAATCAGAGATGATCAGCTAAAATTGGATCTGCCCCATCGATTTTTTCCGGATACCCCCCACCAATCATTGTGGTAAAAAAACGAAGTAACGGACCACATCCGATGTTAGGGATACAGCCAATCAAGAAACTGGGGATGCAGAGGCATGGAAAGCCAACGCTGTAGATTGGCAACCAGTCCCGTGGCAGTTGCGGTTGGGAAGTCCAAGGAAATCCCAGGATTTTCTTCGGAATGCAGATCTCCACTAAAGCATGGAAATTATATGCAAATTACCAACCGTTTGCATTCAGTTCAAGCAATGGCCGAGGCAAGGACCGGAGCAATAATGATGGTTGAGGTGTTTTTCGAAATATTTAGCAAGTACATTTATATACATATACATATACATATATATATATACACATATATATATATACACATATATATATATATATGCTAAGCAGCAGTTCTTGAGTGATTTGATTCCCTTGGGTGTCATCTTTGGTCTTTGTCGGTTGTAACTTTGCCTCCAGGATGCTGGAAAACATCGCCACCACTCACTTTGGGGTATGGACATGTATACCAATAATACAAAACAAACAGAGAACACATCAGAACATGGGATGATATTAGATTTAAGATTGGTTCAGATTGATAGTAACGAACTGCAATCCCTTCACCCCATTTGGAGTAACATCCCCAAGAAACCTTGCTCTGTACTATGAGGCTTGATTCAGGTATCCCCGGTGGGGTCTAATAATGAATCATCCATTATTGATCCTCTCCCCCAAGGATTAAATTCCCCCAATCGAAACCTTGGAGTTTTGTACCAACACAATCAAATCGAAACACACATATCAAATATACCTTCTGGCAACCTAACATAGCTACGGAACATCACCATTTTTAATAGGCAGATCAACTATTTATGGCCATGTTCAATACCTATATGTTAAATTACCAGAGAGTATCAAATAGAAACACCAAATGTGGTTGCATGTATCGGATCACCCTCTGGAAACCTGTCACTTTTTTGTATGGAAAATTGCCATTTCTAACGCATCAATCGTTCTAAAACCATCCCCAAATACGTAATTTGTCACACGTCAAGGATAAAAAGTACACGTCAAACATTCAAAAATTATATCGTAAACGTCATTCTATGGGGTGATATTAATGGTACTGTACTCGTTCTATGGTAATTTCTGATCATTCTGATCTTGGGTTGGAGCAACCAAAATCATCCCCAAACCTATCATGCCCATAGAAGGTTCAAAATTGCAGCTTTGGCAGGCACAAAGCAATGGATTCACACTTGTCAGACCTTCTAATACAACCGACCGAGGCGCAAAAGATCTTGGAGCACCCCGAGTGTCTTCGAGAAACGCCTGAGGTGGTGAAGTCCTGGATTGGGATGATGGGAGGATAGGAAAAAGCCACACAATTTGAGATTAGGGATGGGAAGAACATGGCAAAACATTGAAATTGGGAATAAATTTGGGATATGAGCGGCAAACCTGGAGTTAATTACTAACGAAGGATTGGGATTTAGCTGACAAAGCGTGTCTTTGGATGTCTTTGGCAGGTTTTTGTTGCCACCAAGGATGAGATTCAATGGTTAGCTGCCAGTGCCGTACCTTATATCGATGATTTTCCCAGCTAGAATAGAGCTTAATTTTTAGGGGATGTCCCAGCTTCCCATGTTTGATTACCAGAGGGTATGTCTTGAAATCTGCCTTCCAACGAACTGGGATTAGCGCGGACATCCTTTGCGAAAGGCTCAACTGATCAACTCATTGGGGCGGAACCACAATTCCCGCAATTTCCAGCATCTTTAAAATTTTCAAATGGGTTTGCCTGAAAATGGGGCAACTCCAAATCCTATTGAACTTTGTTGTCGGTTTCTATCTTCAAATCGAAAGCCATGCATAATTAACATATAATCCTATTGTGTGAATGTTTGAAATTTAAGGATCCAATCTTTGTTGCTACCCCGCCCTCGGGATGAACCATGACCTCTGACAGGCGCGCGAGCTGGGACTGCAGGAGGGGATGGGTGAAAAAAGGTGGATCTGAAGGCTGGAAAATGGTGGTTTTTACCATTCGAAATAGTGGGGGCATGGTCATCAATCCATGAATAGGGATTTATATATATATAGCCATATATACCCATTCTGCTCGGATTCTGAGAATGGGATAGGTGACCAGGTTTGACCCTGGCAAATTGTTGCCGGATTGGAGATAAGAGGGGGTTGCATATCACGTTTGATGATCATGATGATATTTGATATATTTGATCATTTTGTTTCTACTGGATATCGTGTTGTGATTGTGATATTGATGTATCCCGTGTGTTCATTGTTACTGGGTTGAATGGGACATATGAAATGTCATGAAACAGTCCAATCGGTTTGAAATCCAGACATATCCAAAGGATGCGAAAAGCTTGAAGCATAGCAAATGAGGAACTGAAATGTGGCAAGTGCTGAAACATCCCCCATTTTAGTTCGATGATTTTGCCAGCGAAGAAATCTCCATTTAATTTGGGGATTTTCCAGCGGCCGCCATGTTTGATGACACTGGAGGGACTCTGGAGGGTATATTCTCATTATATCCCAATTATTATCCCATTCGTAATTCCTATACCCTCTGGTAAATTTAAATTAACATAGACCCTGGCAGATAGGGATTGGAAGATTAGTTTTCTCTAAAAATAGCTATTCTCAGGGTCGAACTATTAATACACCAGGGGGTAATTCCCTATCATTGACCCATTGTTGCCGATGTTGAGGCCCAGTGAGTCATGAGTCATAGCGGGGATCCCTCGATGGGGATGCCGTTGGAACTTTTTTCAACAGGAGTTGCTGGAATACGTGGCACCCTACTTTGAGGCCCAGAGAGGGCATGTTGCGTCCATCTTTCGGGCCTAGCCTAGTGCTTATGTTTCCTTGTTGATGATTTGATTGGGTGATTAGCTGATCAATTGGTTATAAGGATTATATTTAACAATTGCTTAGCTGGATGATCATGAGTTGTTTTTGTGGCTGAAATGGTTGAATTCCTGGAGCTTGCGACACTGAATTCCTAGCCAGCTTCAAAGCCATGGAAACTGCAGGGCATCGATTGGCCGTGGAAATTGAGGATTCATAACCAACAAAAAGATGGGAACATGGGAATAGATACCCTCTGGTTATCTAACATAGCCATGGAAAAAGGCTAATTTGGGCTGATTTTCCCAGCTATAAACCTCCATTTTTTGGGGATTGTCCATGGCTATGTTTAATAACCAGAGGCTACATCAAACATCATCAAACACTATGTTTGGGTTTGTCTCAAAGCAGGATCCTCCGATGGCAGATTGCTCCAAATACCCTTCAGTAAACTGACATAGCATAACATTGGCTATGGAAGCCCATGGGAATCCATGGGTTTCCCCCGGAAAATCAAACCAAGTAGGCCATTCCCATCAAATTCCCAGAGCCAACTTGGGCCATGTCCTGCAGGCATCCTTTGAATCCAATCAAGCTGCAGCCGGGCGACCCAGGTTTTATCGCGTTTCCCGATGAAGCAATTGATGAAAACCATAGGAAAACCACAGAAAAATGGTGATTTTTAAGCAACACAAATTGTGATTTAACCACCCAAAAAGATGGAAGTGACTGTGTCAAATCCCACAGGAAAAAAAAACATGAAAATAGTGATGAATCATGATTGATGAGTAGTGATTAGTGAAGATTAATGCGTTTTCTACCTTGTTGAAGGTTACCACAGAACGTACACAACCGTTTCTTTCTTGCATTCTTCATTGGTAACTAGTGGTCCCTATGAAACCCAGATCATGGAATAATGGGACAAATCATCCAGCGTGGTTTCGTCCATGGCCAATTTTTAGGCACTTTGACAGAGGCAGGCGTCACATCACACTGAAAAACAAACTGGCCGAAACTTTCACATCAACTTTCAATTGCTTTTCTTCAAGCGGGAATCAGTTTTCCAAATGTCTCACGTTGTTTCCTTTCCCCATGGTTGTTTGATGAAAGCAGATGGGCCACCGCCCTTTGCTTTTACAACCAATAGGATCACAGGGGGTATCATGCAAATATCATGGGATACAATCAGTGGATCTTACTGGGATCAGCTTCACCGAGAATTTTTGGATGCTTCTGTCGATGGATTGGGTACCAGTGACCGGTGTCCAAACGTGGTTTCCCTGAGGCAGAACAGGCAGAGGAGTTGTACTTCACATACCTCTTTAACGTGACCTCCTCCGACCGCGAGGCTCAAAACGCCGCGTAGCGTAGAGATCGGGTCAGCCTTCCCGTTGAGAATGCGGGATTTAATCACAACCTGCCCATGAAGATACTATGACGATCAGTAATACTGTACCTTCTGGTAATCTACTTATCAAGCATGGCTTGCTGGAAAATATCCTATGGATGATTGATGATGATTGTGTCATTCAACTTGCCATTTAGTTTTAGGACTACCGGGCCAGCCATGTTCGGTTACAGGAGAGTAACGGGATAAGAACGAGGATATGAGGCAATTAAGCAATGGGAATTTGGGAGGATTTCACAAGTCATAATGAAATAATTGTAATTAATTATTTCTGGGATTTTGGTCAGTTATTTTGGTGTTCACATGGGATATTGCTGGGTATTTTATGGGATTAAACTTTCTGGGTACGTTTGAGACAGTTTGTGTGTGTGTGTGAAGCTGTTAAAGTTTCAGACCAACATGGATGCGTTTTGCATGCTGGCACCGGCAGCACAAGCTGGCAGCCCCACACGCGCATGGCAAGGCTGTCTTCCTGAAAGCCTGCCACAGTCTCAGGCTTATGCACTTGGCAAGCTGTATGATCAGCATATTGACAGTTCATTTTCATTGAAGTAAAATAGGGATGGGAGGCATCTATGCGTATACATGTGCCATAAAACATTCACCAGATTGAGTTCTTCAATTGTTGATTTCATGTGCAAAAATGTGGCCAGAGAATGGGTAATATGTATGGCTCAAGTCTTGCATGGGGTAGCGGAAGGGAACTTCTGTTTCTCTATCCTCATTGGAGAAGTCCTTCAAAACCGGATGATTTGTTGATAGAAATCCCATGAAAGAGGTTCAATTCTTGTATGAGTTATTGACAGCAGATGCACCCAAGCTATGCAAACCTGTGGTTTGCCCAAAAAGAGTGCACTCCATGAGATTACCATATGAATGAGACGAACATGATTGTAGAATACGACCATAGTCCGGTGGAATTGGTGGTAATCATTACATACACCCTGTCAGTCAAACCACGATTGGATTTAGGAAGTGTCTCCATTTAGTTGCTTAACTCCATTATATATTGTTGGTTAATTTTGCAGTGTCCTGATGATTGAACGGTTGAGTTCATTGGTTTTGATGATTGAACTATGTAATGGAATGTAATGGAGATATGATGGTAAATTATCTGAAATTATAAACGTCCATTGCTGAAAGAGTGAAACTCGGAAAATCATACATTTTTGGCGAATAGGTCTTAAATGAGTAGGACTTAAAAATCAGATCTAAATCTGATTGCTTTGGGGACTGGCTCATGGATCCAGTTTTGGGACTGGTTCGAGGTGTCCGGTGCCCAATTTTTGACTCATAGTCATGTGGAAAATTGCTATGATATGGCGGTTTAAAGCCCCATTTACCCGCACTTACAGGATTTTCACCACAGTTTTCCATAATGATTCCCAACGTTTCAAAAATTGTACCATGCAAAGTAACCACCCAAAAGATGGAACCGTAATTGATTACTCTTTTTAATCGGATTTGACCAGCTTCCATCTTTTTGGGGATTGCTATACCCAGTTTTCCCATTAAAAACCGCTCCAACAACTCCTCCGGCCCAAGGCAAGTTCGCCTTGGAGACGGGATCTGCTTCGGAGCAGCCGCTACTGGCGGACACCGTGTGCAAGGCGAGCGCTGGAGGACTACCAGGAGCACCCCCAGTAATTATAATTTAGTTTATGAACCACACTTAGTTGTAAGTTATAAGTTATTGTTAGTTTATTGTTTTA
This sequence comes from Symbiodinium sp. clade C Y103, assembly GCA_003297045.1. NCBI lineage: Eukaryota > Dinophyceae > Suessiales > Symbiodiniaceae > Cladocopium > Cladocopium sp. clade C. The sequence goes on from BGPT01000417.1 coordinate 179,963, forward strand.
TAATGTTGGTAAAACAAAACCGTAAACCACCGACAATGACTCACCATAAATAGGTAGGATTCCAATCATTCCCAGTCATGGGTGGTTTATGGCATTGTTGTACCCACATTTTAGATATATCTTCCACAAAGCCTAGGCATTTGGAGTTGCCAACTTAGCGGACTATGGGGCACCATCCTGATTTTGTTGGCAAAACTATATATTATATATTGTTATTCTAACCCCTCCTAAGTTGGGATATATATAACCCTTACTATACCTATGATCTTTTTTACCGCTTGCAACCAGAACTGCGCATCCAAGTTGGGAAGGTAAGAAAACATGGATGGTACAAATTTGATGCCAAACCCAACATGTTTAAACAACGGATGGAAACCAACTGGATGCGTACTCTTGCGCCCTAATCTCTTTCTTGGCATGGGGGAACGTATTTATGAATCAACTGAATATGTGTTTTTTTCTGCCCAGTATCTAAGACGATCCTGGATCATCAGCTGCTTTTTTGTCCCATGTGCTCGGTGTTTGATAACTGATACTATACATGGAATATCCCCAGTTCTTTGCATGGGTTACGAGAGATTGATAAGAGATGATGGCATGAGTTGGCCACAGCCACTCGTGAACATTGTAGAACGGAAGGGTGATGCTGAAGGTGACGTGTATTTTATGATGATATTTCATGATTTCTGCTGATTCATGATGTGTTTTCCTTTGCGTGGGGGTATGATCAGTAACCACCACATGTTTGACCACACTGGATTGGCATTTCAGACCAAGTAGCATCAATACTTTATCCCAGTGGGTGTTGGATGTGCATGTCACGAGCCCTCGAGCGTTGGGCTATATCTTCCGCCTGCAGCCAGCTGGGTGCGATGCTTCTGAGTTGAACCGCCTGCTCTTCCATAGCTATGTTAAATTACCAGAGAATACCCCGGGTTTCCCCTAGTTCACAATGGCTCATTTTCCAAGTGACTCGGAACTATTTGTGTTTGGGAGACATCCCACTCAGGGTGGCCCCAACCCATTTGAAGGTGAAATTTATCAACTGGAACTTGCAACTTGTATCCATTGATTGATGGTTGGTTATACCTGGAATGATCTTAGTAACTGCAGTTTTACCGTTTTACCATGAAATTATGGGAATAGAGTTTCCCACATTATCCCAATGATAGGGATTTTACCACCTTTTTCGAGGCATTAACATGATCTTGGCCTCCCCAAATTTTAACCCTTCGACCCTAGTTGGGATGTGGCCCTGAAGAGATCTTGCCAGGCCTTTCTGTCCGTGACACTTCCAAGGCGGGGAAAACAGCTTGACAGAAGGTGTGAAGCCCAATAGTCATCCAGAAAACTAACTTATAGCTATGGAAAATGGTGCATTTATAGATGATTTACCTGTAGAAATGGTGATGTTCAATTGTTATGTTAGTTGTGCCAGTTTACCAGAGTGTAGTCATCCAATATCATCCAATCTAAAGCTCATTATTTGTCAGTTTGCTTGATCAAGCTTGAAGACTCGGGGGTCACTCAGAAGGGTTTACCACCTTATTCTTTCTGCCTATTCAAAAGTTGGGATGCGAAGGCCACAGCCACAGCCCTGTAACAGATCATTTGTGAGGACCGGTCCTGAACAGGGAGCGTTTCAAAACAAGTGATGCTTACCTTCAATTTTCGGATATTAACAACTGCTAGCTAGCATGAGTAAATTGAATGCTAACCCGCAAATTTGAATGGTGATTGAATTGAGAGTGCCTACAATTTCTTGGATCTACCCTCCAGTGACCAAACAGGAAAATGGAAAATCCTGATATGCAAGAGATGAACATTGTAACATTATCCTAAACTGGACATTCAATACGATTCTTGGTAGCGTCCAACGTGGCAATGGTAAAGTATGAATGGGATATTCTTCTGTTGCCATCTGATAAGTGACCTACAGTCCGCAGCTCTGAACAGCCCATGGGATACTGTTGGCGGAAAGGCTCCTGGATCTTTGTGACGCCCGCTTTGAGGCTGCGGGGGGTTGGATCATTTTATGGGGAAGTGGGATGAGTTCGATGAGAGGATGGTGGTTTCAGTTCGCTTCATTTCTGGATCTTCTCCGTACCTTGGAGATCCCAATTCACTGATCCCGATTGACTTTCCTGTGGCAATATCCTTGGCAATATGCTGAGTCTTGCGGACAGCTTGGCAGGCTGAATGGTGATTCCCCATGGCAACACCCTCGATGTATCCAAATGTTGGTGGGAAACTATGGGAAATTTGCAGAACAAGATTCATAGATGTCCTTTTCCCACTGGTTGATGGTAAGTGAGGGGCCGTCCCCAATTTTCACAACCAACATGTAGGTAAGTGATCAGACATGGTACACCAGTAAGCTGCCTTCGAATACCTTTTGAATGGATTGTCGTAAGGGAAAATCCTAGCCGGAAACCACGGTTTTCCGCATGCAGTGTAGCTGTTTACTCTGATTTTTCCCTTACACCAATCCAATGATCTTGGGTTTGAAAGGATCCCGTTATTATCCCATTATTTTCTCATTATTATCCCATTATTGGCAATTATTAGCATCAGTATCTCAATGAGGTAATAGATGTCCCACATCTGTGGCACCTCGCCTTCTCCGGTGCAGAATGACTATGACGCAGTCCTGGTGACCTACCACGACAACGGTGCGCGGCGCAGCGGGCTTCGTAATGGTCCGGTTGGGGCTACCATATTTTGGCCCAAGGTTTTCCAGCTGTAGATAGGCACCAGCACTCATAGTCTACAAATAAGATCAACTATGAAAGCGAGAATGGAAGAGAATTGGGTTGCTCTGTTCTTTTGGGCCTCGCTTTGAAGTCAAGATATCATCAATTTTGAGTTTCCACGTCAGGGCCACCATGACCTCTATAATGCACGGACGTTTTCCAGGTCTTTTCGCCAATGTCTTGCAGCTCTTGGACGTTTGGGGGCCTGAAAATCAGCCGCTTCCCAGCCTCGGTTCAAGTATGGGTCCTGAAAATGGCCGGGGGTATGTTCTTTTTCCAGGCAAACCCCACAGGTTAGTAAGGCAAAAGTAAACAAAAGGTGGTATAAACCCTCGGAATATGGGTGGTTTATTATTGCTTTACTAAAGTTATACAGTAGGCTGAGTCAGCCAAGGGCTAACTTTTAAACTTTTCTTTCTGTGGGTTCGCGCGTCCACCGGGGTTGGTTTTTGGGACCCCAAGAGGACGCGCGAACCTACTTGGTTGGGTAAGTAGGTGTTTCTTGCAACATGCCACCTTTGAACATGTTCACTGAGTTATATTCTGGTCTATCCAAAAATTGTTGATTTCTGCTTTGAAATAGTAAAATGTTGGTAAAGCAATAGTGAACCATCCCCAGTTGTACCTGTTCTTGGTCTTCCATGATTAGGATGTATGCGCGGCCTCTTTTTGCTCAAACAGCACGACTTTGTATCTTGCTCTCCTAGGGTGAGGAGGGTGTGTTTTTCGAACTGAATCACGGGAGGAACTTGGGCAAAGTACCTGAGCTTCCTCCCATTGGATCCACCAGTCATTAGAGATTTAGGTGTGTCCCTCCTTTCCTGATCCTTAAACTTGGTTCAGGAGGGAACACCTTGGAGGCATTTATGCCTCTCAAACTGGTTGGTAGCCTTCCGAATCTAATTTGTGGGATCTCACTTTTGGTTGGTCCAATTTCAGGTGACAGGGCTCCCTTGGTAGGGATTAATTGTTGGAGAAATCATTTCGAGATGTCAGGCAGAACGGGAGAACGGCCTGGTCTGTTGGATAGCAACAGACGGTTGGGAGTGCACCTACGCAGTGGGGAGGAGGTTGATCTCGAACTTCAGGGTCGATCTCCTACCGAGCAGGTGCAGCTCTCGACCTTTTTCAGATAGGAATTTTGGGGAGGAGGAGTCGGGGAATTACATTTCCCACTGGCCACAGGAGAGCGGGCAGGACTCTCCTTCGTGGGTTCCCTGTCCCTCCTTTGTTGTAGATGATGGGAGTCCTTGGATGAAAGAATCATCCCCCTTGCAAGGGTTTTCTCTTGAGGACCGGGTGGCAAGTTCAGATAGATTCCCCGCGCCCAATCTAGGGTCTCCTAGAGAATCCCATCCTGTTGATTTAAATAGGATTGTTGATGTGGTGAGTTCCGACGACTCCCCTGTACCTGTGGAACCCGTTGCGGTCAGGAAAGTTTCAACAGCACCTTCTTTCTTGAACCATAGAAGGAAGGCCTGCCAGCCTGCTGAGATTTGCCTGTCTGATGGCAGCGGTAGTTCCTTAGAACCCTCCTCAATCCAGAGACTAAGGAGGGGAGATGTTAATCGAATCTCTTCCGGCGAAGATGGTCTTTTGCAAACAGAGGAGGTTGGGACGCCGGGGATGGCCCCTCTCACTCCACCTCCTGGTGATTTTCTTTTGGACAAAGATGTTGAGTCAGCTGTGGAACAGCTTCTGGTTGAATGCCAGCAAAAAGCGAGCCTGTACGGTTCAACCCAGGGGCAGGGTGCCCAGACGGAGTCGGCCNAGCTGTGGAACAGCTTCTGGTTGAATGCCAGCAAAAAGCGAGCCTGTACGGTTCAACCCAGGGGCAGGGTGCCCAGACGGAGTCGGCCCGGGGTGGCCTTTATCCTGATAGGTTTCCTGGCCGTTTTGAGCCCTCAAGCCATGGCGCAGCGCCGGCAGAGCGTGCGGCTGCTGAAGCTAGTGCTGAAGGGGCTCGGCTGGGTTTTCAGGAGGAAGGGTTGTTAACCCTCATCCACAAAGTCTTTAAATTTATCTCCCTCTTCCCCAATGCCAAAAAGTCCACTGCTGTGCGGGACGCGGCTATGGAGGGGATCTTTCCTCTCCCCTTGCCCCGGGTCCGATTGGGATACGGGTGTGAGTTGGTTGAAAAATGGGAAGAGGGGGCAATTCGAGGTTTGAACTGGCTTGTGTGCCAGAGTGTCAGGCTGGGTGACGGCCCTCCTAGTTCCAAGCAGGGGATGCTGTTGGAGGAAATCCAAAAGGGGCTAATCCTCAAAGAAAGGGTAGCTGGTATCGTTCCTTCGTGGGAAATCTGCGAAGATGGTTTCAAGGATTTTCTTTTGCACCCCCACAATTGGCTGAAAGCCGAATGTGACAGGGTCTGGGTAAAACCCCCCAAATGTATGGTCCCCCCTGATAATTGGGAAGCTGTGTGTAAGGGTTTGGTAGACCGCGGCGTGTGTGGTATCATGCCGTTGTCTGAAGTTTTCAGGGTGGATAATCAACCAATTTTGGTAGGAATTTTCGGGGTTCCCAAAAATGAGGTAAGCGAGGATGGACATCCCATCCTTAGGTTGATAATGGATTTCCGGCCAATAAATGAAAATTTCTTGGCCCTAGGAGGAGATCTGGCCACACTCCCGGTTCTCTCTCAGATGTTCCAGCTGGAACTTCGTCCACATGAGAACCTCATCATTTCATCAGAAGACATCCGAGCGATGTTTTATATCATTGGCATCCCTTCCTCCTGGAAACCTTTCTTCGCTTTTTCGAAACCAATTCCAAACGCGATGATACCTCCTAATTCCGGAAATGAGGAATATGTCCTCTTTAGCAAGGTGTTGCCAATGGGTTACATAAATTGTGTTGCAGTGGCCCAGCACTTGCACAGGAGGTTAGCAATTCAGGCTTTTCAAAACCAAGTGAGTAGTTCGCAGGAGATCAGGAGGGATAGAGAATTCTCCAATGCCCCCTTCTACTTTCGGACTTACTTGGACAATTTTGACTTGCTTTCAGTCCGATCCAAGGGAATTCTCCAGGCAAATGAGCCCTCCTTGATTGGTCTCCTTCAAGAAACTTATAAAACCTTTTCGGTCCTTCGGAACACAAAGAAAGCTGTTGAAGCAGCGTCAGCGGCCGAAATGCAAGGAGCATGGATTGATGGTGACAGAGGTATCTGCTCCTCAAAGGGGGATAAAATCGTAAAATACCTGGCCTCCTTGAACCACGTCCTGCGGTCTCGGAAGGTTAGCAGGAAGCAAATGCAAATGTTGGTAGGAGGCCTGGTTTACATATTCTCCTGTAGGAGGCCTTTGATGTCCATCTTGAATGAGGTATGGACTTTCATAGTCTCCTTCCATGATGACAAGCAATGGCTGCCTCTCCCCTCGAGGGTCCAGGAGGAACTGGTAGCGGCATTTCTTCTGTCGCCCTTCTCCTATATGAATTTTCGCCTCCCCATAAATCCCACAGTCACGGCCAGTGACGCTTCAGAAACTGGAGGCGGGCTCACCGCCTCTGAAGGCTTGACTGACTGGGGTGTCAAGGTCAGTAAAGCATCAAGTAGAGGAGATTCGTTCGAGAGCTTCAATGAACAGGGTCTCCTTGTAATATCCCTATTCGATGGAATTGGGGCACTGAGAGTAGCTTTGGAAAACCTCAAAGTTCCTTTGGCAGGTTATGTTGCCGTCGAAAAGTACGAAAAGGCTTCTCGAGTGGTAGAAAGCCACTTCCCTTCCTGCACTTTTTGTCCGGATGTTAATGCCATCTCTGCCGCAGACATTCGAGCATGGGGTGCCAAATACCCCAATTGTCGCGCAGTGTTGGTAGCTGGCGGTCCTCCTTGTCAAGGGGTCTCGGGTTTGAATGCAGCTAAAAAAGGTGCATCCGAGGATCCAAGGTCAAGCCTTCACAAGGCCTTTGATCAGATAAAAAAGGAGGTCAAGGACTTTTTCACTTGGTGTCCATGCTTTTGCCTAATGGAAAGCGTGGCAAGCATGTCGGCAGACGACCGCGCTATCTACACCAAGTCTTCAGGGGTACTACCCTACAAGGTGGATGCCAAGTTTTTGTCTCCATGTAGGAGGCCTAGACTGTGGTGGTTCAATTGGACCATCCCCTCAAAAGAAAATGCTGAAATCTTTCCTCCCTCCTCGTCCCCATCGTCAGATTGGGGTGAAATCAGATTTCATTATGATGCCCAGTTCAAGGACTTCCTAAAACCGGGGTGGCCTCCAGCCAATCAGGAGGGGAAGTTTTTGACTTTCACCACAGCTCAACCAATGAAGCAGCCCCGCTTTCGTCCTGCTGGACTTGAAAAAGCCACGGAGGAGGATAAGGAACAATGGACGTTGGATCGTTTCCGTTTCCCTCCTTATCAATATTCATATTCCAATGGAGTCATTCATAGCCGAAAAGGTTGGCGAATGTTGGAGGTTGAAGAAAAGGAGCTTATGCTGGGATTTCCAATGCATTTTACCCTCCAATGTAAAGGCAAGGGCTACCGGAATAGCTTTCCACAAGACACGGAAGACATCCGTATGACTTTTCTAGGAAATAGTTGGCACGTTGGAGTGGTTAGTCAGCTCTTAGCTCCTCTGTGTGAACAACTAGGTCTGATCCCTGCTCAGAGTGTTTTCTCTATCATGGACAGGCTTAAGCCTGGCAATTCTTCAGAGGTTGCGAGCTTGCTCCTACGTGAAAGCTTTTTCGTCGACCTGCAGCCTTCGTGGCTGTTTCACAGACCCAGGAGGACCAAGAGAGACTAGTCTCCAAGCTATGTCACTTGGTTTCTCCTAAGGGCACCGATGTTTTAATTTCCAGCTCGCAGGAGCCTTTACCAAAAACTCACCGCCTGAGGAATTCTCTAAATCCGAGGCTATGGAAGTGGACGACCATTTGCGGATGGTCCTGGAAAGCCAAGGGTAATTCTCCGCGGGAGCACATAAACAAGCTCGAGCTTCGAGCAGTAGAAACCAGCCTTCGCTGGCATCTTTTCAGGTTAAAGAAACCAGGGCGTCGAATCCTTCACCTGGTTGATTCTATGGTTAGTTTAGACATTTTGAATAAAGGACGGACCTCCTCTCGCCACCTTAGGAGTGTTTGTCGACGGATTGCTGCACTGCAGCTTGCTGGGAATTTTCTTTTGGTCCTGGCCTATGTGAATACCAAGGCCAACCCAGCAGATGCCCCTTCTCGAAAGGGTCAAAAACGCAAATGGGCGAACATCTCGTAATTGTTTGCCTATCAGGAGATGGCGTTTTTCCATCTCCTCTTCCATTAGCTGGACGCTTCAGGATCGGTTGAAAGTCGTGTTGAGCCTCCGCTAATGCGAAAAGCTAGGGGACGTGGAAAGAGATGAGAAAATCTCTCCAGCCTCTACTTTCAACAATTGTTTCAAGTTTAGGATACAGATCTTTTAATTCGTGTTTTTTCTCTGAGGTGTTGTNCTGCATAGCAAAAAAGGGGAGTGCAGTAGTCCTTGTTCTTGGTCTTCCATGATTAGGATGTATGCGCGGCCTCTTTTTGCTCAAACAGCACGACTTTGTATCTCCCACCTCACCCCCCCGGAAAGAGATGAGAAAATCTCTCCAGCCTCTACTTTCAACAATTGTTTCAAGTTTAGGATACAGATCTTTTAATTCGTGTTTTTTCTCTGAGGTGTTGTNGGTGTTGTTTGATAAAAGAGGCTGGTTCGGGGGTATTCCCAATTCTTTAATTTCTACCAACTCGTCCTGCATAGCAAAAAAGGGGAGTGCAGTAGTCCTATAAATGGAGGCTAATACACCATCAAAATATTTGGTGGTTTATCATTGCTTTACTAACATTATCATTCCGAATGATAAACCACGCATGAATAAAAATTCAGGGATATTCTAATATTCATACGTCACAATTGGTTTACGAATATTCAGGAATATCCTCAACACGTCCATGACTGGAGCCTGTGACAGAAAGTATCGCCGCCAACGCCGCCATTGCGTCCTAGGCCTTGCTACTCTCCAAGCCCGGAGTTCCAATTCTGGTGGCACCTTGGTCGGTTGAGGTGCAGGCCCTCTATCCTAAAACCATCTATCAATGGATTGGTTAATGGGAAAATTTACAGGAAACCATGGATTTTCCCATGAAATATAGAGGTTTCCTGTAGATTTTCCCTTAAACCAATCCAATGAATGTAATGAGTATGGACCGATGGTGGATATGATATATACCTATGTATACCTATACCCTCTGGTAATCAAACATGGCAAGCTGGAAGATCCTTGAACTAAAAGGAGGTTTGGGAAAATCATCGAACAAATGGTTGATTTTCCAGCCATGGAGCTGATTACCGATAACCATTCGTTGCAGTCTAGATGTTTCAGTCGCATGGCTTGCTGAAACCAAGGATTGGCAGCGCAGCGGCATAGAAGGGCACTTCCAGTGCGCATGAGCTATCGACAATCTGGATCCATGGAACTGTTGAAATGTCATATCTTTACGGAATACTTAATCCACGAATAGTAACTAAAGATTCAATCCGATGAGTTTGGGGTATTTCACTTGGAAATTGTATGCAATTGTATACATAAATACAAGGTGGGGCTCCCCCTACATAGTTGGGATATGCTGTAGAATCACTATAGGTTTTAGTAGATAGATATATCATGCAGAGCAGATAGTGGTTTGAAACCAACCCACATAGCCATTGGGCTCCACCGAACTGCTGCGTCGCCGCGTGGCTCAAGGCCTCGTTTGTGCCCGCCCAACGCCATGGGCTCGGGTGCCTGTCGCCCGGCGACGGCCGTGGCGAGCGGAACCGCCATGCCACGGCAGATCAGCGATGAAGATAGGCGACCCGGGCAGCCAGGGCAGCCGTGGCGGTCAGGGATGATCGAAGCTAGGGAGAGCTGCTGGGTTAACCATCAAACATGTGAGAAAAAACAAGAAAATTGGTGGCTATGCATCAAAACTTTTGGGGTTTAACGTGGAAAAAAAAATTGGGGTCAACCATCAAAGGCGGTGGGTTCAACATGGTTTAACTATCCTGACATGATGATACATAGCCACAATGATTATCAACTGCCTCCCAATTGTGGAGATCCCAATAGATCACGAATGAATCTACTGCATTCCACAACGGTCATGGGGAAGGGATGAATGTGAAGACCATCTACTGTATGAAATCTTGTAGGTGGATATGGTATTTAGGATGAGATAGGCAGGGATTTCTATTGCCAGCTTGGATAGAACAAAAGCATTGGGCATGCTGGCAGGGTCTGTGCTAATTAGATATAGTGAACTTGGAGCCACAAGCCATATGCCTGCCCCATAGGCGTGGAATGAGTTTGATGTCCAGGATGTTTAGAGAAAAAGGCACGACAGGTGCCGTGTCTTTCTCTTGATTCTGAGCCTCTGTTTTCAGCTATTAGCTTGCTGAAAAGAGCCAAATCCGTGGGTGATGCAGAACTTCAATCAACTCCTCCTTTAGGCCCTCTTCTGTCTGACTACCTAGTCGCGGTATGTTGACCAACATGTCTACCCAACATGTCTACCCAACATGTTGCACCTAGCATGTCCCAAATCATCTTCTAATGACCATCTGGTAATCTGTTCCATGGCTGGAAACTCCCCTATTTGTATAGTTCGATGATTTCTCTATTAAGAACCTCCATTGTTGGATGATTTCCCACAATGTCCCGCAGTTTCCAATGATTTTCCCATTGAAACCTTAGGCCACAGGGATGGACCACTCCCACCGTCCAGGTTTCCCTTCGAGGACGAACACCATCTGGTGGAGTCCTCCGAGCTGAACGCCGGATTGTTTCAACGGGAACCACGGGATTTTCATCAAAAGTCCCTTAGTTCCAAATATTCCAAGGGCGGAGGGTGGAACCCATGGTGGTTTTCTTATTGTTTTGAAATGGTCTTCACCTGGAAAAAACCCACGGGGGAGTATCCATGACTCTGGTTTTCCAAAAGAAATCCACATTGGAGCAGGATTTTCTAGGTGTTTCGGTCCGGATGGTCCTGGGCCCTGATGATCTGAGGCTCCAAAACAAGATGCGACAGGAGCTGAAAAGCTACTTCAAGCCTCATTGAGCCCAGCCCGGAGTCTTAGAAAAAATCTTCCAGGCATGGTGCCTGGGAATGGCTTGAAACCAGTCGCCTCACTTGTGAGCGCCTTCTGGCAGATGGGGCTGGGTTTGTCTTAAGATAGGCTACCCAAATTCCGTTTCGGCCACTTCCCATCCGAAACCTAGGCAGACCGACTGAGCCCGACTGAGCGCTCGAAGGCGCTGGAACACACCCGACCCGGCCAGCTCAGCGATCGGCTTGCCATCACACGGACATGGACGTGGATTTTGCGTCATGTCCAGTTTAGTTCTTTTGAAATTCAACAAGACAAGATGTGTTTTCCAGTGCTTCTAGATTCGTGTGAGACTCTTTTAGGATATGAAGGCGAAATAGGTCATCAACACATGCATCCACTATTGGTTCTTCATGGCAAAAATGGATGAAAATTGCAGCAGGGTGATCTGCCAGGCTGCATTTCCAGTGACCAGGGATTATCACTTGTTCTTACTTGGTACCTGGAGTTGACTAGCCGTGACTAGCCCCACACAACTGGCACGGCAATCTAAAGTGTGTAGTTCTATGATGTTCTATGGGTTTAAAGTGGTTCAATGACATGTTTGCTGATGCTGAGCAGAACCGGAGGGCTGCCTCATACCTTCCACTGGCCTACCTGTTCCAAAGATTTCCAGTTACGTTGGCGTTTGCTGGGGCTCGCGTTTGTCATTTGCTCTCTGGCTACAGCATACTGAACACTGTCATTTTATATTCACTTCTTGATAATCACCATTTTTAATGGGAAAATCCACTATAAATGGTCATTTTCAATAGCTATGTTAGTTTACCAGAGGGTAAGTCGCAAATCATCACTGCCCATGATCAACGGGATCAATCTGTCTGATGTTCCCATGCCATTTTCTGAAAGATTCTGCAAGGTTGCCGGAGCCAGACAGCTCGCGACATAGCCCCAGGAAAATGCTGAAATTCGTTGTGCATTGTTTTTGAAAAAGACTTTGACCATATAGTTACCGTGTCAGTCTTGCTTCCGCGGAAGCCCTTTTTGTTTTAACCACTATTTGAAGCACCTGGATCCTGGACCGATGTTTAAACCCAGAGCAGCTTTTTGCAGGAGTACTTCGGCATGAGCCGACGGGTGCGGTTCGAGTTCGGGACAATTGCAGTTGGGCATGAATTTTCGCATGAATTTTGGTATGGATCAAGATTCGCTGCACACCCCTACCCATCCTGAAAATCATGGAGTCCTGGTTGGGGTTTTTTGAACTTCAGGGTTGAGTCAGACAGCACTGTGACACAACATACCCTGAACAAATTTTGAATCTCCAAAACGTGGCATGCAATGGCAGCCCAAACGGATGTGCCATGATGATGCTCCTGGAGCCTTTGGATGGCTGAGGGCCGTGGACACATAGTGAAGAGCCTTGTGAACATCACAGCCAGTGTTGCTTTGTTCATTTTTTTCGTACCCGAACGTATGATGGTGATCCCAAATTCACTTTGGCCTATTTCGCAGATGGGTTTTTCAACATGTGGAAACCAAGAAGCAGATTCCCTGTCCAACGGCTCAGCCGACCCAAGCAGTTTCGACTCTGCCTGACCACAAAACATGGGTCAGCCTGCTGCCTCCGTCCCCGAAGATCGAGATCCCTCCAATTAAGGCTATTTCGTATGATTCTATAACATGGATTGCAGTAACAAATAAATAACTAGATAAAATAACAAATCTATCTATATATATAAATAAATAAATAAATAGATAAATAAATAAATAAATATGCACTAAAAAATATGGATTCATATTGATTAGATTGGATTACATACATTTGTGTATATATATATATATAAAAATATTTATTCATTTATTTATTTATTTAGTTATTTATATTAAGATTGATGAATCGGATATTGGCACCACTTAAAATCGGACCAGTTCCTGGCCATCTCGGACCAGGTACGGCCCCGTGGGCTTCGACCTTTTTCAGCACCTCTTCGCCCGCACAGCACGCTGTCGCTCTGCCGCGCCTTGGCGACAGTTTAATGGACAGGGGACCTGTTCCAATGGTGATTCTTATCATGGAAAAATCTGAAAAAAATATGGAAAATCTGGAAGAATGTGCTTCAAGCATCTTCAAACTTGAAAAATGTGGACATGATTGGGTTTTAGCATCAAAATGCATCAAACATGACCTACAAAATGTGGAGATGATGGGGGTTGAGCATCAATGATGTTGTTTGTTTACCTTCTAAAAAATGGATTTGCACCTCAACATCATGGATTTAAACATATTTAAGGATCAAGATACGGATTTGCTGTAAGTCATTCATACAAGTCCCGGGGTTGCCATTGGCTCAGGAATTTACATTCACTCTTTGCTGGATTCGTGGTGGTATCAACGAAACATGGAGGATACCCCAATTTGTTGCTGTGAAACAAAAGAGAACCTGATGCGAGCTGAACATACATGGAAACATTGTGGCATTTCTTTTGTTGGGCAATTTGTGAATTGTTTTGGATGATTGATGATTCTTGCCAGTTTGACATATGTTTGAGCCGATGGTAGTTTCGCTATGTTTGGGATTTATTTTCCTTGCCAGCCCATGATGCCACCATGATTGCCACGGCTTCCTGCAGACGCGTCACGATAGTCATCGAAGTCGCGTCAATGACTTCCGGAAGAGGTGCGAGAAAGGGCTGGCCCTCGGGCGGGAGAAAGTGATGGGCGTCACCTTCAAAATGTCGGTTATCGATGGGGATCTGACCACATAAATGGGGATCTAGGATCTTAGTTGGTCTAAAAATGGATTTATATGAATATGGTTCAAACATTGGCAGCACATCCAGTGGTTAGGAGGGACTGGTGTTCGGAGCCAGGGGTAGCTTTGTTCCCTAAGTATTAGCCATGGAGCCTTGCGGAGCTACAAAGAGTTCCGTTTCACCTGATGGGGGTTAAACTGAACATCAGGCCGTAAAAGGTGTCAAATGTCCAATTCAAACAACCTCATTATTTCTGATAGTTATAGGAAAAATTGATAAAAATTGATGATTATCCTTACCAGCGGGTAAAGATTGCCATATATTGATATCATTTGTGGTGAGGTCGAAATCGATGTCCATAAATCAAGTTTTTTTGGGATACCCTCCCCCTCCAGGAAACCCCTTGGGTTCCATGTTTTTCATATCACCTTCACGGATGAATTTCTGTGCGCAGGGTGAACATTCTCTTTATGCCACGATCTCAGGGGCGAGGTAATGGGCAGGGCAATGGGCAAAGCATACTCCCCGCTCAATGGATGTTCATGATCATTCTTTAAGCTGCTAGGTCACACCATACCTATCCATGAATTCCAGATCCATCTGCTGTTTTCTGGGTTTCACAAGTGTTGTCGGTTCCCAAGATGTTGATAAATGTTGGATTGTTGGTAAAGGTTACGCAGAATCCCGCATAACCCCACCTAATTGTGACTAAAAGATGAAGATTCTCTAGGGGAAGAGTGCTTTAATGGGGAGAAGGGACTTCCTCATTGCATCCCACTTTTAATTGGCGAAATCATCTGGATATTTGTTTGTGAAAAAATCCCGTTTCTCCTGGTTAAATCATGACCAGTCCCAGGTTTGCATTGCTTAGTTCGAAATCTCTGCTGGGGACGCCTTGAAAATCTTTTTTTGTGTGGTCAAATCCCAAATTTCATGGGTGAAACCCTCATCTCTTAGCTGCTAGGTATCAACCCATGGCTGGGGGCACCAAGGAATATGTTGCGTGGCCTCATTTGGAAGGTGCCAGAAAAGGCATCCGGCCTGAGGTGGCTGGATTTTCCCCAAAAAAATGGAACTGCTTTTTGGGACGGTGGATTTTCGGTTGCCAAGATGGCCTGATCGCCAGATAAGCCAAATCTACTCATTTTGCTGGCGGTCTTCTTGTGGTACGATCCCCCTTGTGCAGATCGGTATCCCCCACTCTTTCGGCTTGGAACCTCATGTTCCAACACAGTTTATTGCCCGAGCAATTGCTGCCAGGACTTCCAAGCTTTGCGTGAAGGTGCAGGGAGGGTATAGTGTGGTAAACCAATGGATTTGGGTGTAACATATTTGGTATGGGTATGGTGTTTGAATGTTCACAAAATAGTCAAATTGTGCAAATGGGGTATGGGTTACCATTGGGTTTACCACATTTAGGAATTGCCCATGGAAATTGCAGCAAGAGATCATAACACATGGCTGATTTCTGACCAGGGGTTGTACCAAATAGCACTTACGAAGGGATTTAAAGCTACAGACGACTCAACCTCCCGCGAGCTGACCATTCTGATTTGAAGGTGGTGGCATTTGGTTTTCCATGCTGCCTGCCCATGAGTGGGATGGTTCCCATCAACCATAAAAAACAGGTGTATCACTATATATACCCGCAGCACATCCGCTACACCCACCACGTACTTCACTATATACACTCTTTCACAATGTTTTTGCAGGGTTTCTTTAGGGTTTCTTTACGGTTCATTTGGGGGTTCTTTAGGCTTAATTTAGGGGTTTTCCTAGAGTTTTTGTGGGTTTTCTTTAGGGTTTATGGAAAAGTGTTGAAAACAGCGATTGTGGGACAGCCGAACCCCCGCAGAGGGCCATCAATCACGTCCCTCACGAAGTGACGTGAGGGACATCATGTTGTAGCATCTCAACATAGTGGAAGGCCACAAAGTACTGTGAGGGTCAGCAAAAAAGAGGTTCCCGAGAATCATCCCAAAAGAGTGGCGGGCATAGCACAAGTGCTGGCCGTACATATAGCATACATATTGACGTTTACCCCAAGAATTTGGCAAGATTTGCTGATGAAATCATCCTGGGTCAACATCTCAGGCGTTCAGTCGATTCCCAGAAATCACCTGGTGCTTCTGAGGTTATCATCGAGCTATGCAAGGGGCCTTGGTTCCTTCGCCGCTGATGTGCCGAAAGCTCAAGGAGGCTGGGAACAGCGAAGGTTTTCCACCCTTTGGACCTGTCCAGAGGTGGGAAACATGCCAAAATCCCATGGTTGATCATGAGTTTCCGATTAAAAAATCGTGGAATGGTGATTTTTGGACAGACCCATGTGGTCATTTAGGGACGGGGAAGATGTTGGAGATTTTTGTTGCCCGAAGCTAAATTTCATTGATGCCAAAGGATTCCAAGAGCGGACCATGTACATTACCGTACAGTACTAGCTGGCTCCCAAAGGGTTGGATGGCTGACTCCCAGACCCAAACGAGTCATTCTTCCATGGCGGTTCTCCCATGTTGCCCTATGGCCCTATGTTTGCTCGTGAATGTCCTTTTGGTTGCATTCATCACCGATAAGATTCCATAACAATGGGAAAATCTCCAACTACAGGCAGTTAAAAGATGTTAAAAGTCACCGTTTCCAAATGTTTCCAATGGCAGATGTTTCCTTGCCATGTCTGTTTACCGGAGCGTGATTCCTTTGTTCACTGGTCCCCTTTTGAAGTTGGTTTGGCTCCAATTTTTGGACGTTTCAAACCCGATGTTTTCTCAGTTCAGGTGCGTGACACCTGGCCCGAAGGAGCTCGTGTGGTGAGGGTGCCCAGTTCTCTTGGTAGCATGTGGGATGGTGAGCACAAAGGGGTCCCGATATGTCCCCACAAAAGATTGAAGAGTGCATCACTGTCCAAATGCTATGGACTAGTTTGGATTGACAGTTTTATATGTTTCAGGACCAGCATTTTTTCAAATAGATATGCAGATTTATGTAGTATATAATAGTATATATATATATATATATGTATATATGCTAGAGAGTCATGTTGGTTTCGCCTGGTAGGATGAACCCATGTGCTTCTGAATAACCGTGGTTTGTTTGCAGTAACATCTTCAGCACTTACCAGCTTGCCATCAGCATTTATAACCATAGAAGGCCATCTTTCGTACCTGTTCCGACCTCGGTTGGGGAGCTGAATGCCAATGGTTTTCCATACGGGTGTGACTGAAAATGGAGTACAGCCTCCGAATCACAATTTTGATGGGGATAGTGATGATAATCCATTGGAAGTGGGGATGCCATATTTTTAGACAAAACCATGGTTTCAGCGTTCCTTTGGAGATACTGTATCTAAGATTTGCCGAGATAGAGCTAAATCATCCTCATGTTTTGTCTTGGCATGGTTTGGTTCACAAAGAGCTCATGCCTTTCCATGTACGTTCAGGTAAGGAGCATCTAAGTGAGAATATCATGTTTCTACTTGCTTTTTGTGGCTGGTCGTCTTTTCCCTTCTTGCACAGGTCGGAGTCCACAAGCGCTTGGGCACCAATGAGGCGTGCCTATTTGTTTTTTGTTTATTTGTGAAGAATATTCATGTTCAGAATAGAAGTGTGAATCAAACGAAATATAAACATGGGCACATACAGTATCCACATACGTATGGCATGAATGGACCTTGTGTATGATATAAAGACGTGCATTTTTGTATATAATATGTACATATGTATCTCTATGCTGTATTTTTTGTCCATCTGCGGGCTGTACAGACTTGCATGGACATAGATGTTCAAAGGTTGCTATCTCTACGATTCTACGGTTTGAAGTGTGGGATTCCACTCGGGTTTGGTCCATGATGATTTGTTGCACGGTAGATTGAGGTGCACCTAGTATGAGGTCAGGAGAGGATCTTGCAGCACTTTTGTCATGACACTTTGGTTTGTCATCAGATACCCAACTATATACCCCGGAGAAAAGAAAAACATGACTTCTTGCAAGCGTTGGAACATGTTGAGATGATTTTCCTTGATCCTCTATGGCCATTTCAGATAGTGATCCTTTAATACTCCCAATTCGCTGGGTGAAATACTATTGTTTATTGTTTGATATTGTTTGTTTGATGAAACCACCACGCAACATTCACATAGGTATCCACCATTACCTTTCTTTATATATCTTTATAATTCTTTATATTCTTTCTGACAACAAGCAAACACATCATGGAGGAATGTAGCGGGCAACATTCCAATCATTTGCTGGCAGTTTTTTTTTCTGTATAGTCCCATCCCGCTAGTCTTACACACCTCCGTGGTTAATGGTCCCAAATATCTGCACCCTCTGGTAAACAAACATAGCTATTGAAAATGACCGTTTATAGTTGATTTTCCCATTAAAAATGGTGACTTTCCATAGCTATGTTAGTTTACCAGAGGGTAAATCCTACCAAGGTAGCCCTGAAGGGATTCAGCCGACCTGGCTACAGGTTGCAGCTTGCCAACTGGCCCAGCGGAATCCTCCACCGGAGGAATACTTGGCAGTGGCCAGGGGCCCCGTTGCAGGGCATCATCGGGATCGTCGCCGGCGACATGCAGAGCTGGAGTGCGTTCCACTTAGTGCCATCAATAAACTCAATAAACTAGTTGAGGATATTCCGAATATATACATATATGTATATGCATATATGTATAGTTTCATTTGTATATTCATATGCATGATTATATTTTAATTACCTATATATATATATATACATAGAATTATATATGTATTGCATCGGTGGTCTATAGGATAGCTGTTGCCCACTTGCTAAGTGGAATGTAAATTCAACTAGTGCTGTTTGTATCCTCAATGCATGATAGGTGCCTTTTCCATGTCTAGTTATTTGTCTTAGGGGCGCTCGAGGGCGTCGTTGGAGACTCAATGGGCTTATCTCCATTTCTGTACTATTCCTAAATCATCCTAAATCAGTCCAAATCTGCAATTCCAGTAGAATCCATGGGTTTATATCCATCCATCTGTTCACATAATTTGCTAGGAAATTCTTCAACACACAAATGAAGAATTGAGTGAATAAATTGAATATACGCATACATAGATACATGCCATCTGCCATAAATCTACAGAACAACCGTGAACTCGTTGACTTGGTCAGGCCAAGGCGCTTCTGCAAAGAACTCCGTTTGGGATCTCTGCGGTGGGACAGCGGTCGGAACTGGTGAGTAAGCCTGGTATAGTCAGTCCCCATTGCCCATGTACGAGCATTGTTCACAAGCCTGGTTGGTTGATTATTATATTATCAATTGGCGATGATCACAATCCATGAACGGAGAATCCCGTTCTCAACCAACCAGTATAAAGGCACCTCACAAGCTTTCGAACACTACTCAAATGAGTTAGCGTGGGTAAGACAATGTCATAAACCGCCCATTTGGGAATGGTTTTGGTTATCCATCTATGGTTTCTTCATGGAGGATGGTTTATGGCATTGTTTGACCAAGCACACTTCGGGTCTCAAACTGGAGAGAGCGCAGGATTTGACACAATTCATCAAGTTCATATTGCCGATTTTAAGATATTTGTCAATTTTGCTTTTTGATGCGCTCTGGACTGTGTGCATGTCAATGTATGTCAAATAGGCAAAGATCAGTCAAGACCTGCAGATATGTTTTTTTCATGTAGTTTGGGAGCAAACAGGATGCAGGATGAACGATGAAACAGAAAGATGAGCCAGGTGTTTTGCATGGAGATCTTGAAGGTCGTCAAAGTGTTTTCATGAAGAGCATGAACAGCAATCACGAGACGCTGCAGTTTTTGCCCAAGCACAAAAAGCCCAACAGCCCAGGGTGAAAAGCCGCGCCCCAACTAGATCCAAGGTCCACGCCATGTGGTTCATGTGGGTAGCCGTGGTAGCCATGGCACAGGTGGTCCAAGGTCTGGACCTTCCCGACGTTGTGGGGATCGCCAGGAACGTCGCACAAAGAACCAACAGCCTGTGGCACGGCACAGAGAACCACGGCACGGTCCGACATGCCTCGCAACAGCCACAGGTCACATGGCCCATGCTGCGCCAGCCACAGCTTCTGCCAAAAGTGCACGAGGTGAAGGCCATGAGCGGAGCAGAAAGGTACAACCGAGTGGCCTATTACTGGGAGCTGCTCACGTTGATTTTCGCCATCGTGGTGCTGCTGGGAACGCTCATCATGGCCTGTGGGCCAAGGGTGAAAGGTTGCCTCCGCAACAAGACTAGCTATCACCTTCTGCAAGCACGTGAATCCGCAGACCGCACAGCTGCAAACGGCAACAGCCAGATCCTGGGAATCACTTCTCAGAAACGGCTGCTGGCTGTTGCATTTGGAGCAACACTGTCGGCATGCACTGTGGCATGCGCCTACTCGGTGCAGACCGAGAGGCTAAGCCGCACCACTGGTTTGGACTTTGAAATGTACGCCCTACTCCTCGCAGCAGGCACGGTGGCATGGTCACATTGCTTTTCCATGTTTTTCCGCGTTTCAGAATGTTGTTCAAAACCGCTCCTTGCAATCGCAATAAGCTCGAATGGCGGCTAATAGATGTTGAATCAACCCAACCCTTCCTTGCCATGGACGATCCCTTGTTGCAGGTGGAGCAGGTCTACTGATCCAGGCCGTGTTCGCAGTCGTCTGTCTCCCCGAAGGGGAAGAATTCGGCCTTTCCGCCTTTGCAGAAGCAGCCGTCCCGGCATTGGCACCAATAATTTCGGATGGGTNCTGTCTCCCCGAAGGGGAAGAATTCGGCCTTTCCGCCTTTGCAGAAGCAGCCGTCCCGGCATTGGCACCAATAATTTCGGATGGGTTTGACACTCTAAAGGACACCATTTTCACAGCGCTCTGTCTGCAATCAGAGCACATGGTGCTGAAGGTCATTGGTGTTGCTAGTTGGTGTTATTTGTTGTTGATTCATGTGTATTTCGCAAACCGGGAACACACACTGGCGGAATTGGTCAGTTGTTATTTGCCAGTACTGACCGCGCTCCCAGAGACGAAACCGGCAGAGGGTGAAGGTGATATAAACGAGCAGTGTTGCCTTCAACGCAAATGGAACATGGTTTGGAACGGTGGCCTTTGGAACATGGTTTGGAACAGTGGCCTTTTGCCGGTGCTGTATAAACAAGTAACTCCTACGANTTTTGTCAATCGTGTTCCTTCACTTCGAAGGAGGATCCACATTTGTGGCGGTCATCAACGTAGGCGTTCCTTGTGGGCAAATTTTTGCAACATTTGCATTTTTCCGGTGTTTAAGGTCCTGCATTGCACCGCAATTCACTAAAAAATTAGTACGGTTTTTGCGGAATGAAGATTACTTAAAGGGAATCGTGCTGTTCAAGGAGGCCGGCTGGTAGGGAGCTGCAAGGATTTGCAGGGTTCACAGTCTTGTGGGACAGATTTACACAAGTGGCTTAATATATATTATGACAAACACAGACATGTAACATGTAAAATTATTTAGTTCTACCACGTATAGACAAGTGTACTTTATCATATTTAGACAAATATGGACAAGACTATCATTTACACAAGACTCCTATTTCTGTAAGGCCTGAGGCCTTTGATGTTTTCAGGCTGTTTGATGTCATCCAAAAACCAACTGGCCAAACTGTCGCGGGCATCCTATGCTCTTGAAGTGCTCGGGGCACCACGTTAAGATACGTTAAGATACCATTTGATACTATGCGCCAGCCGACTGTGGCATTTGGCTACCTTNCTCGGGGCACCACGTTAAGATACGTTAAGATACCATTTGATACTATGCGCCAGCCGACTGTGGCATTTGGCTACCTTGTTTTCAACATGTACTTCTACTGGAGCAGACCCAGCAAACTAAAAACCAGACACGCTTTTATGTGTGCGTGTCTGCGTCATGTGTCTGTGTACCACAGTACAATCGCATATAATGCGGTAAACCGGGCCAACCACTGTAAACGAAGAGTGAGACCAAGCATGCATGAATGACCAGAATCAAAGAATGCTCCGATAAAGGGTTCCTCATAGGACGGATTTGTTTAAATCCATTGTGAAATTACAATTTTATTTTTTTACGGTTCCGGGAAAAAGATATCACAGAACACTTCTGGCGAAAAACGTGCTTGACATAGCTTTCATGCAGGTGTCAGAATATCGTTGCAACACAGNCACTTCTGGCGAAAAACGTGCTTGACATAGCTTTCATGCAGGTGTCAGAATATCGTTGCAACACAGAGTTTGTTTCAACAGATATCCATGCATTTTGTCGTTGTTACAGCTGAGATAGATCAGGATTCGCTTTCAGGAAGCGTGCAGTTGAGACCGCAAACATCCAGAAACACTTTGTTTGCAAAGAANTGCAAAGAATCGAGATATCGATGGTGTGAACGTTGAAGGCTGATGCGATTTCGTAAACCAGACTGGTTGAACATGTTGACCAACGACACCTGAAGATTGCCACTTTGAAGGCGTTTGCAGAAGACCTTCAACTCTTGAAGGAGGCTCTGCCTTACCTAGCCAGAGTGGCCACGATCAAAGATTTCATGCAGAATCTAAAGTTGCAGGCCGGATTTAGGGCTCTGAAACGTGTGAGCGTTGCGTGTTGTGCTTTCGCAGGGTGCCAACAGAGACTGGTTGGAAACATTTGGAAACTGCAATCGGCTGCAATTGGCAGTATTGTTCTTGCTGCAATCTCGCTGAGTCTCGCTGCGCAATTATGTTCAGGTTGATGAAGTGGGCGGAAGCGAGCAGATGCTCAAGTTCTTCTGCCGGTGCCTAGAAGAGATGATAGAAAATGATGGAAAATTGGACCTGAACGGAAAGGTCGGGAACCTCAGGTTGGACAGTGCATATGCACAGTGCATGTTTACTTTTTTCACCACGGCTTGAGGTCTTAGATGTTTTCAGATGATGTCATCCCGAAACCAACTCAACAACGCAACAGCTCAGGCTGCAGAAGAACTTGCTGATGAACATGCGGCTTCGAAACGCTGGGGTCTCGGAGATGTTTGGACCGTGACGCAGAGCGCTGCTCTCCTTCTGCACCGAGGCTGCCACATCGGAGACGCGGCCGTCTGTGGTGATCTGCCCGCGGTGCGGGGCTTCGTGCGCCGCAACCCGGAAAACGGCCCGGGGAGGGACGACTCCACTGACGCGCTGGGCTGGGCAGCAGAGTTCGGCCACCCGGAGATGGTCGAGTTCCTCCTCTCGAAGAAGGCGGACGTGAACGCCACGGACGGCAAAGGCCCGGGCCCCAGAGAGGCGCCGCTCGGAGCTGCCGATGTCGAGCGGCAGCTGAGGTTTTACGCCGCTGATGGAAGTAGCCATCAACGGCAAAGTGGACTGCGCGAAGCTCCTGCTGGCGGCCGGGGCCAGAACAGATTTCAAACACTGGCGTGGCTGGGGGCCTCAGAAGTCCTTGCTTCCAATTCGTGGCATTTCACTGCGGCAAATGGGCAGCATGTGTTGAAAATATGTTTCTTTTTTATTTCCCCATTTCAGTCAAGTTCAATTGAATATAGAATTTCATGAGATTTCATATGTTATGTCCACACCTAAAACACAAAGCAGGTCCCTTTAAATTCAAAGGCCAACGTGAAGAATGGGACAGAGGTTTCCACAAATTGCATCACCATTACTGTCAAGTTCTGAGTGCTGGAAGTATCGGTTTGGGCGTCACGTCGTGGTTCCCAGGCAAGACTGCCCTGGACATGGCGAAAGAGAAAGGCCACGATGAGATCATGCGTCTGCTTGAACACCAAGCCGAACCCCAAGCCTCTTGGCTGTATGTGGGTGCTGTCCAAAGCATTGCAGCGGCCCAAATGATTGATGGGGATGACACCGTAAAAGGATGCAAAAGGGTTGTTCAATGCGGACGAATGTGCAAAATGTGGATTCTTTTTGCCCCCTCACCATTTTCTTCGACAACTCAGGATGCCATTGAGAGTAATTCTTCCTCATTCAGTCCCTCTGCTAGCGATGATTGGCATCTTGAAGTGTCCATCCGGGCGTCACGTCGTGGTTCCCAAAAAGATAGAAAAAAATTGTTTCGCAATGGCGTTGCAGTTCAATGCAGACGAGTGAGCAAATTGTGGATATTTTTTTACGATCTTCTCAAATTCAATGTGTATGGGATGTCAGATCTTACTAGTGTTTCTTTCTTGTTCCCCTGAAGTTTAATAGCCAATGTGAAGAATGAGAGAAAGGTTTCACATTGCATCGCCACTTGCCAAATTCTGCAATGCCAGTGCCAGTGTTGATCAACTGAAGTGTCCGTTTGGGTGAGGCGAAACAGCCTTGGACTTCTAGAGAGGGGGAGAGACAACACGGAGATGTTCGGAGATGTTCAGGTACCCGTAGCAGTGGAATCATCATCCACAAGTTCAGGGGAATGATCAGAAGCCACGAGCAGCTCCCAAGGAGTGCTGGGTTTCATTGTGCTGTTGGTTTCATCCGTGAAACCTCACAAGTCGCAAGTCACCCGTGTCAACAAGATCTCCCCAGCGCCAAACCTTATCCATACCTTTACGATGAGCAACCAAAACTTGCAAAGTGTCATAGTGCAACTGTTACAGAAATATTGGAAACCTTTCCAGTTGTTTGACAGGCAAGATTAATTGTGTGGGAGAACATGTCCAAGCGCCTGCTGCACCTGACATGTTTGCAGGATAGTGAATTTCGGGCCAAATAGATGCTGCGTAGCACCACAATGCGGCAGGTTCGGATCAAAAGCGGATACCTGGATACCGTATACCGGCAAAACTGGACGGTTTGAGATGTAAGGCCAAAATAATCCAAAATCCTCAGTTCCATGTGGTTTCTTTATTTCAGGCTGGGCCAGGGATTGAGCTTAGCAAGTGGATTTGCTATGGAATCGAGAGGGTTGTCCTTGTGATGACACGGTGGGTTTAAAAGGTGAGGAAATGGCCTCTAGATCCAGACAGTAGGTTTGAGCTGCGTGGATCATCCGTCTCCGTCTTTTTAAAATCGAACAGTTTTCTAAAAATTATATAGGGTTTTATTTTAATATTAGGGGGCAGCTTCGAAATTCAATGGTCGATCAATTTTCAAATTGATTTTTTAGGTTTTATGTTATTAGGGGAAAGTTTCTCGCCCTAGTACAAAACATACCCCCCAATAATAGGAATTACCCGTTGGTTTTATTTGGGGGTGGTGACATTTAGTATTAAGGAGAAGGAATTAGAAGCTCTGCATAGGCAGTGGAGTTGGGAATACAGTCGCCACAAATGTTGTCAATGTCTCGATGAAGGGAGGCAAGATCTATAGAGTCTTTAGTGTGAGATGTAAGCGCCTGTAAGGATGCGCAATGCATTTGCTTGGTTTCAGGTTCAAAGCGAAATGCAGGATTGCAAACCTCCCTGTACTGGAATGGCGGCTTTGGATTTGCAGCTGCTCCTGGCGAAGCTGAACGCACTCATGCTCTCAACATTACCTGGGCTGACGACATCGCCGTGATGGTGCAGCATGAATCGCCTCAGGCACTGCTTGATGCTATCAAGTTTGTCATGACCACGTACATTGACCGATTGGCTTCACATGGGCTATTGCTCAACTATGAACATGGCAAAACTGAAGCACTAGTCCTGCTGCGAGGACCTAGATCCCGCCAGTTGCGACGCGAACTCTTTGCACAAGCTGATCCTTCCTTGACTATCACTACCACAGGCTTCGGCGAGCTCTCCATACGTCTTGTACACCGCTATAAGCACTTGGGCAACATAGTGCATGCCAATGGTCACATGATGTCGGAACTACGTGTCCGAGTAGGAGCTGCCAACTCAGCTTTTGCCCGCCATCAGAAAAGCGTGTATCAAAACTCCAAGTTTGCTCTACAGAAGCGCGTGCAGATTTTTCATGCCTGCGTTCTTTCCATTCTCTACTGGAATTGCGGGACCTGGCCAATCTTGCGGCCTACAGAGAAGCGATTTTTCTACGGAGCTGCTTTGCGACTTGTCAAACGCCTGTTGGTCGGCCAGGCATCTCCGGATATGTTGCTCAAGTGGTCCGCGCAACAGACCTTCTCATTTGCAGGTTTGCTGCCACCAGCTTTGCATATCCGCATCTGTCGTTTGAGCTATTTTGGTGGCCTCTTGCAACATGGGCCTCCACCTCTCTGGGCACTTCTTGCCAATGAGAGAAGCTGGTTTGGACAGATCTCCAGTGATATGGGATGGTTTTGTGACAACTGTCAGAGCCATATTTCTCGGCCGCCTTTTGGTTCTGCTGGAGCATATGCGTTTTGGGAGAACCTCATCAAGACCCAGATTGGTACCTGGAAGGGACTCCTAAAGAAAGCCAAGCTTCACGCCCTGATGCAGGAGAAAATCCAGATTGCGGCTGACAACTTCAACCGGGAGATCATTACCTTGCTGGAATCTTATCACAGCTGTCTCCGGCCATCCCAAGTAGGACAGAGCAGCCTGGTAGATGCCCCATTACCTTTTGCTTGCATTCCATGTCGAAGGACTTTTCCCTCGAAAGCGGCATGGGCAACTCATTCCTTTCGAGTGCATGCGAGACGTGCCCCGGCGAGATATCTTGCAGATCAAACAGCATGTGATCATTGTCAGCATGTTTTCTTGAACGAGCATCGCTTCTATCTTCACCTACGGACGAGTACCGCTTGTTTTGATGCCCTGCGAGGTCGAGGAGTCCATGTCCAACCAGTCCCAGGTCGGGGTAGCAGCCAATGGCATGCTGCAAAGCAATTCACCCTCTGCCCTTTCTTGACTGCTGAAGGACCAACCCCTCAAGAACCTGCTGATCGAAGGCATACAACTGCGCTCTCGCCTCATGAAGAAGACTTGTTGGTCACGCTGATGGATGTCGAAGCGATCAATTTTGAGCCCTACAATGACTTGAACCTGCTTGAGAAGGTCTGGGTAGAGATTCGAGCTGTTCTTTGTGCACATCCAGTCTCCTTTCAGGAAATGGACGCTGTCTTGCAGATTTGGAGCTCGCTCTTGTTGGATGAGATTCGGCCTCTCCGACGGATCATGCCCCTGCACACCAAGCTCTTCCTGGATGCGATTTCTTTGAGTCGCCAAAGACTGAGCCTCCAATGGCTCTGCCCAGATTGGACATTTGCAGACCCAGTGCTCAAGCAGAGTGTGGATGGAGCCAGCCTCCTTGGCGCCATTGCAGAAGCGGCCTGTCGATCGGTGCCTGCCCCTGGATATGGTCCTAAAACAGTTCAGCCTGTGTTTTTGTACCTATTCAGCGGCCGCCGCCGCGTCAATGACCTTCATTGCTCTTTGGAATCGCTGGAATGGGAAATGGTGTTTCCTTCCGTAGTCACGCACCAAGCTCCTCCACAATGTTCTCCAAGCTGTGCAGAATGTCTTATTCGTACTGTACCTTGCGTTCTGCTCTTGCTTTGTGACATCAGATTGCAGTTCAATAATGNCTCCTCCACAATGTTCTCCAAGCTGTGCAGAATGTCTTATTCGTACTGTACCTTGCGTTCTGCTCTTGCTTTGTGACATCAGATTGCAGTTCAATAATGATGTGGATTGTTGGCCACAAAGCGTTTTCTGTGTTTGAACATGCTTGAACTGTGCCCTTTATTTTGGTTTCTACGTTTTTGTTGTCTATTTTGCAGGACAGAGGAATTGTTTTNCCACAAAGCGTTTTCTGTGTTTGAACATGCTTGAACTGTGCCCTTTATTTTGGTTTCTACGTTTTTGTTGTCTATTTTGCAGGACAGAGGAATTGTTTTAAGGGAAACATATTATGTGTTTCCTCACCATGTGCAGCAGAGCTATTGGCTCTCAGAGAAGCAAATTGCCCTGCAACCAGTGGATCTGCGCAGGCTGGGTTTGCACGGTGTGTTCAGCCCAGGCAAGAGCCGAGTGATTGTGTCATG
This sequence comes from Symbiodinium sp. clade C Y103, assembly GCA_003297045.1. Taxonomy (NCBI): domain Eukaryota; class Dinophyceae; order Suessiales; family Symbiodiniaceae; genus Cladocopium; species Cladocopium sp. clade C. The sequence goes on from BGPT01000417.1 coordinate 207,398, forward strand.
AACCGATCACTATTCAAACAGATTCGTTTCACTGCCCTCCACAGGAAATCCCATCCGGGTGGATCCGCAGATGCCGGAGGCGAGAGTTTTGGTTCTTGATTTCCGCTTTAAATTTAGTATGGCCCAGATTCAGAGTCTCACTCATGTTACATGTTGATACAAAATTCTGCATACACACGTACACACATACAAATGAGCATAGTGTGCATCACATATGAAACACACAAACTATGATGTGATACAACATACGAACGTACTTTTTTGCGTTTTGCATTTAGTCCGGCTTCCATACATGAGCTGAAGTACGAGTGGTCGCCTCCTGCCCAGAAGATCATCACGATCAAGTGCTGAACATTTGCCGGCGGTCTGGAATGCTCAAGGCCTTCGGCAAAGCAGGTGATTTCATCGACGCACTCAGCAGCGGAGCTAAGTGGTTCGACCTCTATAAAGCGAAGGTTTGCCAGACCGTGCTGGTTGGCACGACGCACTCAGAATGCTCTGTGGTTAGAATTATTTGCATTGAAGGCGGCCTTCATTGTGATGAGGAATACCGCGCCATTCCAGATCTGAAAAAGGCCGTGAAAGATGACATGATGACGCAGAATGGCCGAAGGGTGGAGGTGGTATGCGAGTGGATGAGCATGGGGCTCTTTTTGAAAGAACATTCGGTAATCAGCCAGTCAGTTTGCGATGACGATGACGCTCGAGTTTTAGTTCGATGTGGTGCTCTATATTTGATTTGTGTTAGTTGTAAGTTCTATAGGGCTTTGTGCCATTTGATTTGCTCAGATAGTCCGGCGAAGGACAGAAAGGGCCGAGGGTGTTGCGTGTTGCCCAAGATGTGTAGCGAGCAGAATGTTTCCAGCTGGTGTTGCTTCTGTGGTGATTCCAGATGTGCGATTTTATGTGCACAGTAGGGATTTGTGCTCCTGTACTGCCTGCAACTCTGACTATTCGATTTTTTCTGCTTTAATCTGTGGTTGCTTCGTGCTTTGCCTGTTTTCAACGCTATTATATGATATAAATAATGCGACAGGATGAAGTGTGGACATATTATAAATATTGTTTATGGGTTTACCCACATAAAACCATGATAAATACCACCATGATTGCCCATTAACCATCAGTTTCCCAAGCGCTTACAATTCGTGGGACCAGTTTCCAAGCGTGAACTCCCCATATTTGTTGGCCCCGCCCAGGCCTGGAGTGCCGCAGGTGGACCGATTACATGTGTGGATCATCTTTCTTGGGATGTTTATCCCATGATCATCTCATGATTTACAGTGTTTGAATCCCAATAGTTAATAATCATTATGGTTTCATTGGAATCCCAATCATTAAAGGCCCCCTCTTTTCCCCCGCCTTTTTTCATTGGGAACCGCATCTTCTGGAGGTCCTTTACCTCGCCACCGACGAGGTGCAGACGGCGGAAGCCTTTCGCAAGGCGCCTCCCATGAAATCACCCATGTTTCATGCTTGAAAAATGGTGACCCTCTGGTAAACTAAGAGTTAGCTATGGATCAAGCTTAATAATGGTTAATAATGGGATTTACCCTCTGGTAATGTTGATTTTCCATAGTAAAATGTGAGTTTACCACAGGGAAATGGATTAATGGTAATTTACCCTCTGGTAAACTGTTGCATAACTATGGAAAATCACCATGACATTAATGGGAAAATCCACGAAATTTCTATGCCATTTTCGATCGCGAACTGTTGGTTTACCAGAGGGTAAACCTGGTGAATAAATAGTCTATCCATTTGGGATAGATTGAAAATTTAGAGAAACCCCCCAATTCCAATGGATGATCATCATTTTCTCTATTTTCTACTGGCCATTTGGGAATATCCCTATTTTCAGACAAACTCTGATGAAGGATTGGTGTATGGGAATATTTCGGGACTACCCCCTGTGTACAAGTTTTAGTAGGTAATTCATCTACAAATGGGCAATTTTCCATTGCATGTGGGCCACTTTTCGTTTTTGTTCAGGCGCTTCCACCTGGCAGTCAGGCTCCTGTGCGTGGGTGACATGCGGCATGCGAGTCGCAGAAGTTGGAAAGCTCAAAATTACTGAATTTCAGATGTTTCACTGGGAAAGGAAAGTGATATTTGTTAGGACATCCATGTTAAAATCGGTGAAGATTTTGGATGTGATTTGTCAATGTTTTCAGAAATATGTCATTGGATTTCGTGTGAAAACTCCAGAGCGAAAAACATGACAGCTTGGAAGTCCATAGGTGTTCCTCTTCCAGATTTTTCCAACCGATATCCCTGGGCGTTGAACAATAGCTAAGTTAGGCAAGGTTGGTTGAAACAACTTGTCCAAAGATTGGGTTTCTGGTAGGTATATACACACACACATATATATATATATATATAGATACTTGTAATGAGATGGGTAAGCATAAACCAACTGATAATTGGGGGACACCACATTGGGGCGTTCTGGATACAAATCCCTTACTTCAAGCGATAGATTAGATGGAAGCAACCAGATTTGGAACCTGTCCCTTCGTTCAGCCCAATAAATATTCTATCCCGGCTACACCTAATTCTATCCAATCAAAGTGTCCCACTTGTCTTGTCTTCATAAAATGTCAAGTTTGAGATGAGTTGTTTTTTATGGGTACAGTGTCCTAGTTTGTACATGTTTGTGCTAACATGTCTCAACTGTGTTGATGGTTTTAACATGACGAAATTGTGATATATTATGAATGTGTTTTCATGATTGTGGTGTGCCACATTATGCCGTTGGTTATTGATTCTTGATTTACCAATGTATTTACATGTATCACATATATACATGTATACATATATGTATATGCATGTACATATATATATATATATATCAACATCCACTGTACACCACATGACGTTCATTTGCCAACTGTTACCACGCGTCGTTCGTTTATGAACGTTGGTTTCTCCACCCCCAGAAAAAGGGCATCCCCCTTTTGGCTGCGATGCGGCAGATCCAGCTGTGCTGCCGAGAAGAAGTGAAGTGCCTCGACATAGCTATGGGAAATCACCATGTTTAATTATAGGAATGATCCATAAATGGGCCATTTTCCAACAACCAATGTATAAGTTGGTAAGTGGATAATATGCATGTTCTACTCCAGTTATATGTGGAATATGTCCGGTTATATATCGGTTGTACGAGGGTATCAAGCCACTTCCTAAGTTGAATATACCGTTTCCACATCAACATAGAGTCTGAGAATAGCTGTTTTTTTTCCGTGAGAGTAGTTTTCCGGCCCCTGCCCCCAACCCAGGGGGCCCATGCCAGTTGGAGGGATGGTAAGGGTTTCTGAAAGAACAATGGGGATGTACCTAACATCCAACTCAGCAGTGTCGCAGAGCCACGGTTGCCAGCAAATCGCCATCGAACTTTTTTGGCGGTTCCTGTCTTTATTTTGGAGAATTGATATTGACTGTACTGATATTGACTGTAGATCCTGAATTTCACTAGGGTAAACCTGGGTGAATGGAAGGTCAATATCTTAATTCTAAACCCTTCTCTTTTTTTGGAGACAAGAATGAACACAATTTTTGCTGAGAAGGCCACTTCCCTGTCCCTGCGGAGGATGAACATCACCAGCTGTTTCGGTGTGAGCCAGGGTATCAAGGGCGGTTCACCATGCCTCGGAAGTTTGAAGCTTTCCACATGTCTCAGATCCAAAGGGACCTTCTGATAAATGGATGTAAGTCCCTAGCACAAGTAGATGTAAGATGATGTAAGTAGATGTGGATATAAGTCCCTGTCTCGAGATTGCCATCCAAGTGGATGTAAATGGATGGTTCCCCTGTTGCCAGAGAAACGAATCATCGCAGTACTGCCTACGGATTTCACGGCAGTGCCTGATGGATGGCAGCCATCTTCAAGGCGATTTGTAAGGTCAGAACGCCTTCGGAAGTTGTTCAATCGATGCTTCATCGATGTTTGGGTGCTTTTCAGACACCATTGCGAAATTGGAACGTTCTCATTGAGGTGTTTCTCCTCTAAAGGAGCCATGTTCCTCCATTTGTTGTTGATCATTCTGTGATGGAAATCATGCTTGGCATGTCCCCCAAATGGGATACGGGAATAATAACGATCACAATAGCAACTTGTAGCAACAATACTGTTCAACAACATTTTGCAATATAGTAATGATCATGAAAAATCCATCGTATTTCATGACAATCATTATTCTTAAAGAACCAACTGAATGCCTCACCCCCAGCTGCCGAGGCGTTCGCGCGGCGGCGTTCGTCCAGATGGCATCGACAACGAGGTGCACCGCTCCCCATGCGAAGCCCTGGATGCCGAGGCGCGGCACCCTCCGTCTGACCGCTGAAAAATCCTCCAGCAATAGTCTTACTGGTGCTGAACGTAGGGAATGGGGGAATGGATTGATTTTTTTTGTGGTTATTATAGGTCATGAAACCCCATTCCCTACGTTTAGCGCCAGTAAGAATAGTTGGATGATAGTCCCATTGAAACACATTGAAACACATTGAAACACCATGTCGAATCATGAAATTTTCAAGCCATGTTTCATTACCAGAGGCTCTTGGGATATACGTTTGATCGTTTGCAATGGGATATATCGGACAAATTGATTATGTCACCCCTAAAACGGATGGTCAAGGCAGTCTTGGGATGGCGAGAGAAATCATTGGTGCCATTGGCGCATTGGCGCCCCATTTGTGACACGAGAATCTTGTAAATCCCACACGTTCTTGTCGTCAAAACATGTGGTATATGCAGCAAAATTGCACTTTTGCGTGTGAAAATCATGATGATCATCAAAGTACACACCCAAAAAATCATCACCCGTGAAGACGATGCAAGAATGGATGGTCAGATATGTTAAAGATTGTCAATGCCAACATGACTTACCATTTTGTGGGCCGGTCAGTGCCCTATGTTTGAGCTAGGCTAGACACTACTGTGCTCAAGAATTGTTGAAAGCCCAGATGGATTTTGTGCGAAAATGGCATCGATGTATGCATACTTCAAATTTGCAAATTAATGATGAATCTCGATGCCCCATTTTCAGACCATCCCAAACTATGATGTGGTTGGTTAAATGTGCCGTTACATCCTTACAATATATGATCCCTGTACTTCCTGGCCGTACCCCCCTGATTTACCCAGTATATATCCCACCATTTCTTGAGCAAACCCAAAGATAATACGGGTTATACATCCCAACCTATATATTCAGCTGTATATCGACATATGTGGGGCCCCCATGTGTTTTTGTTTAGATATATCCTAAGATTGGTAGGTGAGACACTGGAGCCCATAAGTGGACGGTCCTTCGCCACAGGATGCACTGCTGGACGCTTTGTGCCTCAGCCAATGCACCGATCTGGTTTGCATCGCCTGGGGCCTGAGCCGGTGGGACTGGGAGATTTACACTTTGGAAATTCAACATGGCTATGGATGTTACCCTATGGTAAACTAACATAGCTATGGAAGATCACCATTAGCTAAATCACGTGTAAATGGTCCATTGTCAGTAGCTATGTTAAACTACCAGAGGGTATGCATGTTATGGCCCAATTGTACAAAGATGGTGCTTTTTCATAGCTGTGTGAAATGACAGAAGGGTACCATCCAAATTTTGGCACTATTTTTGGACGAATGGACGCAAAGAGCGGGCGCTCTCCCCAAGTGAGCGTGTAAGAATGGTGATACTTTCTGATCATTGAAGAATCCTCATATTCAAGAGCCAGTTCATCTACAAACGTGAGATTTCCAATGGCACCCGATGGGAAAAGCAACCAGACGGGAGATGCAACCAACGAAACCCGGGGACAATGAAAATTCCAGATGGCACTCCAAATCATCCAATCAGATTAATCAAACCAATCTTGAGCTGACCCTTTTGCACTTCAACATGGCAAAGGAAACTCCTTATTAATGATATTTGTTCAATAAGACAAGCATCTACATCAATATTTGTATTGGTTGATTGCCAGGGTTGATGAAAACTCCCTATTCTTTGTGGGCAAAACCTTCCGTTCTGAGAAAAATGTAGCAACCTCACTGGCAACGCTCATCAAAACGAGTCGACGCGCGAGGATTCCAACTTGTCCATCTTTGTGTGTCGAGCTCAGGGACTGCAAGTTGCACCAACAAAGGAGAGAGTAATGCTATGTGGCGATGGTTCAACTTACCCAATAATAAACCACCCATTTTGGAATGGTTTATACCAGCTATTTATGGTGATTTGGGGGATGGTTTATTATTGTTTTACCCACATTCTGGTATTCACTGGGGTTCTATCGGGTTTTCACCGATAGCCATGCAACGCAGCTGGGAATGGCTCAGGTGCATGTTGAATCCGAAGGCCGGGAGGGGACTGGTTCCATGACATTCGACCATGGATTTTTTGAGATGTTTTGAGGATGCAACCCCCAAATTATGACTGGGAAAAATGATGAAAATTTAGCATAAACCCTGGAATGTGGGGTACCTTGGTGTCAGAATAGCCCAAACTAGAGGCAACAAAAAGATTATAGCGCCAGCCAGGCCGAGTTTCATGACCATGGACCACCTCTAAGCAATTTCTGCAACAATTTCTGGGTTGCTTGCCAAGAACAAAGTCAGTTCCTCCAAGAGTCGGATTTGGCAATGAAATCGCTGGAATATAATCTTGAAAGAACCAAGGAATCGACGTTTGAGTTTGGACTGGGGTACCCAAAATCCAGTCTTTTCATCATGGTCCGCTGACTTCATAGCAATGTTAGGGTTAAAAGAATGTCAAAAGCTATTTCTGGGGGCAAAGCCATATAATCTTATCGGTACTCGCAAGGGATACCTTCAGTATATCCAGATTGTGTCTGGGTTTGTACCTACATTTATGGGCATCAGATCAGCTGGGCTACACTGGGGCATCCGTACATTGAGACAGACCCCCTTTTTGTGCAAACCCGAATGTGTGAAAATCACACGGTCGCTCTCATTCTGATTGATTCTATGCTCCTATATTCAATGGTTTGACCTGCATCATCGTTGTTTATACCCCCATTGTATTGTAGTGTCCAGACAGAGAAACAGACATGAATTTCTTGAACTGGGCGTGTTGTTTCAATGGCTCCAAAAATTAGAAACAGATTTACATTTTGTGGTTTCCTATTGAATGTCAGTGTGAACCATATTCACCCACCTAGTCCAGCTCGAGTCCGCCACGAGGGAAACATGTTTGTTGTCCATCCTAACTCTCGTTCCTGGTGTATGATGATTCTCATATATTTCACTGTTTACATTGTCCGCATCGTTGAAAATAGTTGAAGTACCAACCGCCCACCATTTTTTTATCGATTCATATGGGTTTGTCTGACAATAGGGTATGTTTTTGAATCCATTTAGTTCATGTGAGTTAATGTTAGCTATATAGATCTCATGATTTTTCTCATGATTTCTTCATATCTCTACATTTTGGTGTGTGAAATCCCCCATTTTTTTGGAGATCAGGCAAGGCCAAGCCCGCTATGCCCAACCCCTGGACCTCGGCCAGATTCGGGTGCACCCAATGAGTCACCCCGTTCCGCCTGGGTGCCGCGGATCCCGAGATCCCGGCAGAATGGGAATGGAGAGGGGGTTTGCTGAGCATATCATGGGGGATCTTCTTTTTCAACCACGTTTTATACCAGAAATCTGATATCTTTTGGAGGCTTCCAGGGGTATACACCTTTTCTGATTGGATTTCGTTGAAGTATGTTGAGAAATGTTCTTTTTTCCTACGGTCAAGCCCAGAGATGGCGGGGGGCGATCTCCAATGACTTCAGCATAATTTTTCAGGGGGTGGCTCAACCACCAGCAGTGGCAATTCCCACGTTCGGGAGCTGGGACAGATTTTAGCCATGCAATTGGGGGCCATTTCCGGGGCCGGACCCTGATATGTTGGAAATGCTCGGACCGACTTGTCAAATTCATACCGGTACGCTAATATAACTATTGATGATAATCCCTTTTTTTTAAGGTAACTATTGACAATTGATAATCATCATTTTTATTGGTAAATCCATGTAAATCCTCTAAAATGGGGCCATTTTGTACAACGCCCGTTTTCCGGGAGAAGAAAAATCCAACTCCGGAAAGGTGGGAAGAGAAGGCGTCCTACCCAACGGAGCCGGTGTTTTCGTCCTACAGGCAGGGCATGGTGGGTAGTTTCACATATCTTTTCTTTGAACCACACAGTTGGGATGATGACCCCCAATGATTTTGATAAAGTTCAGGTGGGTTTAAAACATGGTAAAAACCTACCAATCAGCTTCGATGTCTCGCAGTCGAGCTTTTCTTGTCGATTTGCCGGCGTTTTGTATCTTGAGAACATGTGCCACCTGGGTCCCGTGTGAAAATGCGGCCTCACGCCTAGTAACAAACGGATACACACGGTAAAAAATCATCATGCTGCCATGTCCTGAGTCAAGTTTGCACCTAAAACAAAGTGGCACAGAGGCAGCTTCTTGTAATTCATATTCCATCTATAACATCAGACTCATTATATCATCATTTTTTTGGTTTGTTAGTCCCAACAACATCCGGGGAAAGTGTCCGTTTTCAAGAGATAAACCATCTCCTTTCATAGGCTGCACCTTTTCTGGCCGCTCAGGGTGGTTTGGAGCCCGGGCATCTTCGTCTCCGTCCACTTCGGCCTGTCGTTTTTTTTTGCAGCGGGATGACTTGGGGGATGTTGTGATAGTCTCTATGGATACTGATTTTCGCCTACATAGAATATGTGTACTTATATGATCTAATATGTAGTTGTCATTTATGGGTTACAGTATGGTTCTGTTACTCATTACCTATGTAAAACATGATTGTCAATCGGTACTGCCATTTGCGACTGCAGGGCTTTGCTGATCAAGCAGCATTCTATGGCAGAGAGTTTTCAGTGGTGGACAGCATCCACGATGAGAGAACCAGTATCCAAAAGGAATGTGGACCATAGATGTATTTACTGTATGCAACCATGAAGATCTTCAAAGGTCGGGATGTTGTAAGAATAGATCTTCTCATGATCGCCACATGTCCTGCCATGCCTGGCATTGCCTGGAAGAAGGTGTGGAAGACCCAGAGGGGAACTCCAACATGGCAATGGAAAATCACCAAGGGAAAAAGGAAGATCAGATGCGTATGCTGTATGCATAATATAGATGGAGAGATATGTGTGTTTACATATCTCAAAGATGTATCAAACGTTGATTTAACAAGTGTTATTTCGGCAAACCGCATTGTGCATGGTAGGTTAGTTGGCCATTTCGATGGACAAATGTTTGATGTTTTCCTAAATAGTTTCAGATAATAATGGAACATGATGTAAGCACCAAGGGAAGCAGAGTCAAGCACCAAAAAACTTGAATCTGGTTTGGCTATGTTTGGCTCAACTGCACGAAAAAAATACTTGAATAGAAGCTAAGATTGGGATATTTCAGATCAGAGAGGTGTTGTTTACCCTCTGGTAAACTAATATATAATTAATACTATGGAAAATCACCATTTCTAATGGGAAAATCCACTATTTCTATGGTCATTTTCAATAGCAAACTGTTAGTTTACCGGAGGGCATCCTATGTTTTTCAACATCTAAGTGACTAAAAATCCACCCGGATCCCAGGGGCACCAGAAACGGCCTCGGTGAGGCCTGCGGCGCCCTGCTGAGCGCCGTTGCGGCATCGGCCTTCGTGGGAGGGCCCTGGTCTCCACGGGAGCTGACAGTGGGACGATCTGCCAAGGCGAGGTGCAAAGACTTGGAGATCTTGGATTGTGTTATTATCATATACCAGTAATTGCGTATAATTGTGTATAAATTATAATATATGACGTTATTGTTACAATTATTTTTATACTATATTTTACTATATTATATTTATATATATATTATATTATAGAATAGAGTATATTATATCATATTATATGTTGTTGACATACAATTATTGAACTATTTCGTCTTAGTTACAACTATCATCTCGTTTTCTTATAGATGGTGTTTTTGGTTCAGAACGTCACTGCACCACGCATCGTGAAGCCCTTCGGTCAGAGGGCGCAATGGGGTGCCACGGTGTCAGGTGGTGGTCAGTGGCGCTGGCCCGGCGGGGCTGCTGGCGGCCAGGAGCATCCTCGATCACCGACCTGACGTGCAAGTGGAAGTCTTCGAGAAGAGAGGCGATTCATGGCTGATGATTTTGGTTGGGATATAGCCATCAATTGAGGGGAGATTAATTATTATTCATCAACCAGTATCTTGCAGTATCTTAAATTGAACTTGATGACTTGGGACGGAAAAGCTGAACAAGATGAAGTCCAGTCCCTGTTTACGATAGCTAAGTTGGCACACATGACATGATTAACGTTTGGGTTGAGTAGATGGATATGATTGTGGTTAACGGGATTTACAACCCACTGAAAATTCGGGTTAATCTTGAATGACTTCGTGTGGGATTCACCACATGCCGTCGTCACCCATGGAACCGCGGAAATCGTTGAAATCTTCAGGGAATACTTGGACTTAGTCCATGAATGAGAACTAAAGATTCAAATCCAATGGATGGGAGTTTAAGATGGAACCACTTAATGAGGAATTCTGCAGAACCAACTTGATAGATGTTTCGAGGGAACCATCAAAATAATGGGGATTCGGTAGCTAATAGTGGGTGAAGGTGAGGATTTAATCATGGAAAACAGTGGACAGTGGGATCTCGATAAATATGCTGCTTTCCCACTCGCAAACGTGGAAACCCCACTTAGTGACTTACCAGGTTTCTACCCAGGTACTAAGTCGGATGGTCCTCCAGGTAAGGTTATTCCGATTTATGGAGAAAACTCAGCCACGTGTGGTGAATGGTTGGCTGATAGGTTGCGTTTCCAAGGCGAAACCCTGCAAATTGGATACTGGATAAATTACGACGACCTCACTGAAACATCACTGGAAGGGATGTTTAGTAAGGGGTAATTATGGCCGCAAGTCTCAGGTTGGTGAGATATTACATAATAGTTTATTGTAGTTTATCATCGTTGACATTAATCCATCCAGAGAGAGAGAGAGAGATAGAGATCTATATATGTATAATTGTGTGTAGAATTATATATATATATAGATGATTTTTCTGGATACCCATCGTTCCTCATGCTTCAGGCGACCCTCGCACCGAGCAACTCAGTGGCTTCCGCGCCTATTCCCTGGGGCTCAACATCCGTGGCCGCAGCGCCTTACAACACTGGCCTGGGCTGTGGGAACGTGTGGCTGCAAAGGTGGGGGTGATGGGTGGCGTGGGTCCTTGCGAGGGGATTGATCCAAGTCGTGCCAGGTCTCTTTCTCTATCTGTCTCTATCTCTATCTATCCATCTATCAAAGTATCTACAGATCTACCTGTCCATCTATCTAATTATTCTATCTATGATCTAGCTATCTGAAGCTGATGAAGGCTCTTTTGGATTCTTCTGGTTAGTCAACCTGTGTTAACCTGGTGGCACTTGGGAACGCCGAAAGTGATCTCTTGACGACTTAGTCACCCCCTGGAGGGCGTTCTGTCGGACAAGTTCTTCTTACACCTTGGAGGTGCCTGATGATGTTTCGATGGTCCACAACTGAAGAATTTGGGGTTATTTTCTGATAGTACTGACATCTATTGACATCTATTGGCTATTGACATCTATTGGCTTATAACTTATAGCCATATTTATGGCTGGTCTCAGCTTTGCCGCATTGGGGATTCATCGTCGATCAAGGGGCTGGACCGAAATCAACCAGCTCGGTGTTCCATCCTGATGTCGGAGTGCGATCTCTGCTTATCCCTGGTAAACTGTTACATAACTATGGAAAATCACCATTTTTAATGGGAAATTCCACTCTTTCTATGGCCATGTTCAATAGCAAACTGTTAGTTTACCAGAGGGTATCCCTCATGTATTTAGTGGAGACTAGAACCACCGACCAGTATGTTGGTTAGTTTACCAGAGGGTATCCCTCATGT
>BGPT01000417.1:219399-234399 GCA_003297045.1 Symbiodinium sp. clade C Y103
TGTATTTAGTGGAGACTAGAACCACCGACCAGTATGTTGGTTAGTTTACCAGAGGGTATCCCTCATGTATTTAGTGGAGACTAGAACCACCGACCAGTATGTTGGTTAGTTTACCAGAGGGTATCCCTCATGATAAATCACCTCTGATCTTGGTGGCTGGTCATTGTTGGTTAGTTTACCAGAGGGTATCCCTCATGTATTTAGTGGAGACTAGAACCACCGACCAGTAATGATGATCATGGTTTTGCGAGGCAGAGTTCATTCGCCTGTTGTGGCAAAAGGGCACCAGACCACAGGCACAGCCCAAAAAATTGGTTTGATGGCAACATGTCACTGTTGTAGGGGTAGTCCCATGCCAACCCGACTTTCTTAATCATCATAGTCCAGGCTGGACATGACAGATCAGGGGATCCAGCTAAAGCGCCTACCCTTTGGTAATCAAACATGGCAATGAAAAACATGTTTGTTTACAGATGATTGTTCCATTTAAATGCACATGTTTATTCCGGGGATTTCCCAACTAGACGTGTTTGATCACTGGTAGCCTGACGGCAGGGCTTGTCGGCAGGCTTCCAGCTGCAGTTACGCGCCAATCGCGAAGGGGGCGTTCCCACACTGCTGATTGGACGCAACGATCTCTGCGCTGCGTTGCTGGAGGACCAGAATGTGGCTGGCCATGCTGAGTAAAATTGAGTAAGTCCACTGGTGAATTGGGACTTTACGGGCGATTTTCCAGAATTGAACGAATGGAAACTGCTGTTTTTTTTTTTGTGTGTGTGTGTTTATTGCATGAAACTACTTTTTTTTTGAGCAGCTCACGAGTTTCCTGTATAGAAATTCGATTCACCTCTGTTTGCTAACTTCCAAATCTTGATTGATTGTTATTCGATTCCCAAGTTTGATGCTTAAATCATAAATCATCGCAAATCCTCTGTTTGATGGTCAAGTCATGTTAAACTGTTAAGTCTTTTTATTTTTGAATCTCCATATCCAATGGTTAAATGTCCCTATGCTCTATCCTGTGTTGCCTGTGTTCCACAGGACCTTGCAGAGCGTCACGGGTCACGGCTCAGCTTGCACTTCGGAGAGGGGTTAAAGGAGGCAGCGTCAACCAACCCGGTTGGCTGGTTGAATACCAGACAGAAACCCCTTGGTTGGATTGGCTTTAAATTGGTTCAGTATTGTGGGCTTTTCCATTTTGAAACAGTATTTGGGCATATGAATCAACCATCACCTGGATATCCACATTCACATAAAATCTCCCATTGTTCTTGATTTAAGCAACGTTTAAACCCCATTGAATCACCATTTCTCCGGCTTTTTCCACGGCTTTTTTGGGATTTCAGGTGGACCTCGCCTCCCAGCGTTGCCTCACCGCCACCGGCACCTCGGTGGGTTACGACGACCTGCTGGGCGCGGACGGCGTGAACTCTGCGGTGCGCCGCGCCATGGCCGCGGCGACGGGGCACGGCTTCCGGAGCGACGCGGTGGATCTGCCGGGGCAGTTTAAGGCCGGGGAAAGACGTTGGTGAAATGAATATTTGAATATATTTGAATGCTTGTGGATACTTGAATGGTTTTTTAGTGGAATTATCCCTAAGGTTGTCATTCATCCCCATATACTCAAGACATTGTTAGTGGAATCATCCCCAACCTTGGATACTTGAATCCTTTAGTTTTTTGTTATAAATGGAAAATCACCATCACCAAAGATTGACCATGACTAGTGGAACTATAATGATGATGATGTGAAGGGGAATGCAATGGGATGTGAATGGGATGTTTTTGGAGTTTTACGGGATTGATGTGGGCAACTGGGCGGCATGGAATCCTGTAGCAATTCCCCTCAAAGTGGGATGACTTATGGAATTTTAGGGGGATTTTCAGGGGGATGCAAATGGGATGTTAATGGATTCTAATGGGATTTTAAGGGGATGCTGATAGAATTTGGAGGGAAAATTGAAGGGATATTTGTGGGGTGCTGATGGAATGTTATTGGGATTTAACGAGATTTAATCAAATGCTGATGGAAGGTTGGTCTATGGGACCTGAATGGAATGTTTATAGGATTTAGCCATCAAATTAGCAGGATTTCACTTTATAGTTTTTGATTGTCAAACATATTTTGTTGCCACTGTTCTAGATTGGTGTAGGGTGATTTTAAGTCGGTTTTCTTTTCGATGTGCTTGGGTTTTTGAAAGGGGGTAATGTAGTCAATCCACAAAGCCGTGAATTTTAGGGGATCCACAATACCACAAGCCACCCCCAGTAAACCACAAGAGCGGGCCAGAATAAACATCATCATCCCAGTTAATATACAATAACCTCCAAAAAGATAGAACCGTAATTGGAAGTACCCAGTTAGCCAAAATGGCGGGGAGAAGTTCGGAAATGATGCAATAGCTTTCGCAACCCTGCAATTCTTCTGCGTTTCTTGGAGCCCCAGACCTTTGTGCTCAGCCCATGGCTACGGTGTAAACACTCGATGGATGACTTCTGAGCCAAGTGGAAATCTGTAGTGGTCGCCACAAACTCATCCACCAATGGTCCACAAACCCACCCAATTTTGCCTCCAGCAGAGTGCCAGGTTTGGGTGGGACCATGTCCCAGCAGTTTGGATCCCCGGGCAGTGCATGCCATGAGTTCCAAGGGCCTCACCCTATTCTCCATCCCTCGAGTGGATGGACGCTTGTGCACCATCCTGTCCTGGAACGACAGTGCCTTGGGCCCATGGTTAGGGGGGATAGGCGGCCTTAGGATATGAGGGATGGTTCATAGGGCTAGAATATGGGCAAATCCCATCCGCTCCACCACGAGGGCCCCTATTTCAGCCACCATCCCATTACGTCCCACTTATAGGATCTTACAGGCCGTGATATCCCAATCATATCCCCATCCAGTTTCAACATGTTGGTTGGATCCCCCGATATTGTCATGTATTGAGTATGCATATATATATATATATATATATTTATATTTATATATATATATATATCTCTCTCTCTCTGTCTCTCTCTCTCTCTCTCTTTCATGATTACTATGACATATCAAATGATATCCCCATGGGATACCCCATGATATCTCCATAAAAACGGGGGAGTTAGTTGGTTATAGTTTCCTCAAATCCGAGGTCCTCCGTCCTTCCTGGAGGACGACGATGAGGTCATCGCGCAGCAGTTGCAGCAGGACTTCCCGTCCTTCGGGGCTCCGGCGCTGGAGAGCGTGGCGCAGCTGCGGCAGCAGCGGCCCAGTAAAGCCACAACGGTGAGGGCCAACAGGTACCATGACTTGGATGCTCGGCATATCTTGGAATGTGTTCTGGACATCTTCACCTGTGTTCTTAGTTTTTTGTGTTTTTTTATTGTTCTTTGCATGTGATATCATGGGAACTTTTAGCAGGCATGAGGGTATAGGCGAATGGATATGTATGCCGTGTATATAACATTTATAGAAACAAACCATCTTACTGGAATATACATAATGGGGATGCAATGGGGGTATATATATATATATATACGTGTGTGTGTGTGGTGGGGCAATCGAATTATATTGGGGATATAATGGCGAGAAAACTGGTATATACTATATAGGGAAATGGGAGACATAAAAAGAGATATCACCAACTTGACATTTAGGTTTGACTAAAAATTGGGTATACCCAACAAATTGCAATATCAACAGAGCGCAGTATGAAGAAACATGGGATTTTGAGCGCACATAAGCTTGGAATGCATGACTTTTCCCAAGATGCCCATTGAAAATCATTGAAAGGGATTATGATCGGATGATGTAAACAAAAAGGTTGAAAGATATTGAGATGGGATTGGGGTGCATTTTTTCCAGAGGGATGAGTCAAAGTGAGCAATGCATCAGAATAGGAGTGTGATTTCCAAAGCACCCATGTTAATTGGAGGTGTTAATTCATTGGATGATTCAAGGTGAACAATGGAATTGGGTGGGGATTTCAAAACACCCAAAATAAAAACACACGTCATAGGATGATTGAGTCCAATTAGGTCAGATTATGAGTGACATTTTGAAACTTTGGGGCCGAGACTTGGCTTGCAGACATGGCCCCAAAATGGGTGTTGACACAATCTTGGCTGTGCCTGGTTGCAAAACTTGTTTCAAAACTCTTTCGGGGATGGGTCAAAACCTATTATTGCCAGATGATTACCATATTTGGGGGAACAACCATCCATAAATCATCTATTTCAAGGTACCTAGGATACCAGGGTTTTGACCCATGACCAATCATAACCATCTGAAAATGTATGCCATGTATCATCATCTTGGGATGATTGGGCTCCATTTGCCCAGGAAGGAAGAGCCTTGTTGCTGGGTGACGCGGCGCATTCCACTGGAGGGACCTTGGGGCAAGGTGCCAACAGCGCGTTGACCGATGGTGTGGTCCTGGATCAGTTGCTGAAAGACAAAGCGCCAGAGAAGTCCGTGGTACAAGATGTGGGTTTCTCAACTTTGGGAAAATGGGGATCGGCTTGGGGTAACTATGCCAAAATAGTAATGGCAAGTTTCGGGCTCGTGAAGTATTCGAATTTAGTTACGCGGAAAGATTGGGATTGAACTGCCTAGTGGTTGGTTGCTGGTGGTTAAAAAAACCCTGCATATCCTTAGCCATTGGTTGAGTCCACGTGAAAGTTGTTTGTGGTTCCAACCAGTTGCCATTTTCCAGCCCCCTGACGATCTGAGTGATAATGTTCCCGGCTGAAATAGGGTCTTTTGGTTTGAGCAGACCACCCCACCAGGCAACCACAGGTGTGAGCATAGGTTAACTATCCTCCAGCACTACGGCCTGAGAGGGAAAAATCGCCCTTTCAACCCCGGTTCCAAAAAGATGTTTCCATAGTCTCTCCCCCCAAAAAAATGCGAATTTCCAAACCATGTCTTTCTGGTCTCAGTCTTTGCATCGAGGCGAAGAGTTTACCAAGCTGCGACAGCCAGAGGGTCTGGCGCTGTGGAAACTGCTACAGCTGCCGCCCAAAGGTCTCTGGGCGCTGCCCTACACCGCGGCGCAGTTCGCCGCTGGCCTACTGTCACGGGCCATGCCCACGGTGGCGTCACAACCGGTGCAGAGTTTGTTGAGTGAAACTACCACGCCTTACACCGAAATTGTGCCTGGGATTTGTTGGCAGCTTGGAATGAGAGCCCACCGAACTTGCTGGCTGAGAGATGACAAAGCTGGCTAGTGGTATACAAAGTTTGCTACTTGTTCGTCTCGGTCCCTGCTAAAGAGGTCTTGGACAATCATCAGTCACACTAGTTTGAACCAAATCCCCACAGCTGGTATGGCTGGGATTGGATTCATGGTTTACCCCGGATGGTTTTTCTCAATTCTGCTGTATGATGTATGCACCTCATTTATGCATACAAAACCTGATGTATTTTGGTCGCTTCAACCTATTTCTGTTGGTGTCCGAATGTTCTTTATCATTCAAGCTCTCATTGTTCACATCTATCACGATCGTTGTATGCTGTTCAGAACCATAATTAGCTTTCCCAGTGCTTGGAAGCATATGGCCAATACCCTCCAGTAGTCAAACGTGGCTTTCTGGAAAATTCTCCGTATTCTCCATGTATACAGTATACATGATTTTCTAGCCAGCCACGTTTGATGACTTGAGAGCAACCTGCCATAGTTTGGTCAAGTTTTGATAGCCCCTGCCTTGTGACTCACAGGTGAGCAGCAGCAAATTCTGGCTGGACAAAGCTCTGGCGGATGCACCTGGCGCAAGTTCTGCCGATTTCGAGAGCGGATGATGGCGGCGAAAACCAAGAGATGCCGGCGTCACCTGAGGGGACTGACTGACGGGGAATAAGGAGAATAATAAGGATATCAAAGCTAAATTTGCATCCACCTGACTGTATTGACTTTTCATCCTGACTATTGGTACTTGGCCTACATGCGGGTACTCAGAAATGTTTGGCATCGTGGAAAAGCCTTGGCTCAAATCAGGTTTTGACCCCCAAAACCTGTTTGTTGTCGCTTCAGCAAAAGTTGTAAGCCACGGTGAGAATATCCAATGCCTATTTGCTTGGCAGTTTCCAATGGGTGCGTGCCCGTTACCCCATTAAAATGCAAATCCAAGGATAGATTTGACTGGGGTGGACTCATATTAGAACTGATAACAATGTCCAGAAAAGTGGAAACGTTAAGTACAAAATGACAGCAACATTTGGGTCAGATGTCCGTGGTGGTTCAGCTAGTTTCATGTAGAGGTCCCCCACACATGAAGCCCTAAAAAAATTGATGGTGCTTCGTAAACCCTCGAACCAGCAACCTTGGAGACGTTTGAACATATTTTTAGAATACTTTAGATGGTGTTTTCATGTTTTTTCAAGATGAACCTGTGAATGATTTGCATTATGTTCAGATGGGATATTCTACTGCCCCAGCATTTGGTGGTTTCAAGTATGCCTTTTGACTTTCAACAGTTTTCAATCATATTTGGGATGATGATCCCCAATGACCAATGACTACATCATATTTTTGAGATGGCTTCAAACCAGCAGCCAGTTGTTGTTTATCCTCCCCCTTCTATTCCCTTTTTATTCCCATTTACCGCCATTTTTGTTGGTTACAAGAGTCCATGTGGGAAGGCTTTTCCGTTGGTTGATTGACCCACGCCATACCAGGCCTTGCCAAGCACGGCTTCAGAGATCGTAGGTCAAGCGACATATGACCAGGTGGTTTACACCACAGGCAGCTGCGCTGCAGATTGTGTGGAGGGTTGGGGGGTGCAGGACTGGTAAAAGCATCTAAAGTCAGAATAGATTGCTCTCAATCTTATTTTTTTGAGTTGTGCCATCTCTTCTGACCTTGGTGCATATATATACATATACATATATATATATATCACACACACACACATATATATATATATATGTATATATGTATATATATATATATACACTTAGTTCCCTAGAACTGCACGCCCAAGTGGTTTCAGAAGATTGTTTGCGATCCATGCTGAGCTGGGTTCATGATTTAGAGTTGACCAACAATATGTCTTGGGGCAGACCAGTCAGCTATGAGATTGTGTGATAGTTTCTGCAACCTGCAGGCATGCACAAGAACCCCCAGCTAGATCTGATAGCACGACAATTGCCCCAATATTTTCATGGCTTCCATCTGTATAACCAGAGCTATCGGTTGGATCAGATTCAAGACTGCACATGGAAAGATGGGGCATAGCTGCACAACGGACATGGCGTATCGATCTGATACTGCATGATGTTCAGTTGTGTTTTCTCTGTTCAATTTTTATAGGGTCCCGAACACGATGCCGAATACCTTGGCCATCATAATCTCCTTCAGCCTTGGGTTGAATCATGTTGAACCCCTTCCCCGGAACATCTGAAATACCCCCACATCAAAACCTTGGTGGAATGTATTGGAATCCTATTGGAATGTACTGGATCGCTCTTCATATCTCTTCATGAATGGGCGTGCCTCACAATCAAACACTGATCATTCCCCTGGGCAGTCGCCGAGGTCGCTACTGGGAAGGTTGGGTGGAGTTGACCACGGGCGGTTGGGCGCGGCGGCCTGGAGAGTTCACCCTAAATGTCCGGCAATCGTTGCCTGAAATCTATGTAGTGAAGGTTGTTTGGCGCAGTTTTGCGCAAGATGGGGAGTTGACTAAGAATAGATTTGGATTGAGCATTTCGTGATCAAACTTCATTATACCCGAAAAAATGGTGTATCAAAGTGTATCATTAATTAGTATGGAAAGAACATGGTAAGTATACTGGGGAGAGTGATGCTAAACCGTTGGATCTTGGAACATATTGTGCCGCAGCTCATGGCGATGAAAATTATGGGGAACAATTTGGGGAAAACATGGGTGAGAATCCCGCTGGTAGTTTCAAATCTGTTCGGGTTTGCTCATTCCTAGTCAGAACACTCAAAAGTGAGTCTTTGATGTATTCAGGGATGTGGCGCCATTCAACCAGCTTCTACTCTGGGTTCTGCATCATATCCATCAAGGTGTTCTACCCTAGATTTCCACTGGTTTTCCTCCTTTGGATGACAAGCTAAATCATATATGTCATTCTAAGTCACCAATTAGCTATGTTCCTCTCTGCATCATTATATATCCATAGTTTAGTAGGGGAATTATACATACTTGGGACCATAGAAAGAGCATGTTTCGTAGGGGGACGGTGATTCTCATGGTTCAACGGAGCCGAGGCTCGTGTGCAAGGTGCCCGGGAGTTCGGCGGGTGAAAATCGTAGCTCGTTTCACCAAAGATGGGATAATGTGGGACTACAACTTGATGGGATATGTACTGTAGATTTCACCAGTAATCACGGTATAATCATACTGCTTCATTTTTTGATGTGTGTTCCAACCTACCCAGGAGAACAATCCCAATTGATGACTGATTTTCGAGCGGGCAGAACAACCAGACAATGAAAATAGATTAACTTTGTAACATAGTTGTTGCTTGTGGCTTGTGGGTAAAGAGTGTTCTTTTGATCTATCACGCATGCAACGACATAATCCTATACTCCGAATGATGAATACCCCATAGACCCCCTGGCTTGGTATTGGATTTTGCGATGGGGATGGGATTTTTCCACTGAAGTTGGTAAAAATAGACCCAAGTCATGATAGTTATTCAATGTTATAAAATTGATCACCATAAACCATAAACCATCCATAAACCGTAGGCCATTCACCTAGCTATGATCGCAGCATGACATGACATGAAACGTCACTCTGCTGAGATCCCTATGGCCTCTCCGTGAGGCGGTAAAAGTGGCTGTTGGGCGATGGAGCGCTTCGATGGGTGCGCGAAACGGAGCGTGTTGAGTCAGTTCGAAAAGGGGCGGTGAAGGGTAGCAGGTTGTGATTTTGCACAATATGTTTGAATAGGATCGATATTTCATGGAGATATTTCATGAGGATGTAAGGGGATATGTGTATATATATATATATCCAATGGCATAGTATTGGATGATTTATGCAGTGGTAGTTTGCTGCATTGCTGTGGGCAACCACTGTCGCTTCAGTGATATGAATGGGCCGTAGAATCCATAGCAAACTGTTAACCTGCCGGATTGTATTACTGTATGTTATCGCAAATGGGAACTTGCAAAAATATGTGGTGAAGAAAATATACAAATGTGAAAAATCTTGCAAGTAAAAATCCGCTTTTGTTTTATGCAGTAATGGTTACCAAAACTGGCTGCCCTGCCTGTTTCCACACTTGCACCTCCAAGTAGCTTTGCTTGTTTGTTTTGGTTGAGGTGTTGGGGTTTTAGAGCGATGTCGCGGCAAGTGTTTTTTAAATAGTGTTGATCAGTTAGTCAACTGAAATCATGCTGATTACTAGTCTTAAAGATTGCGCCTTCAGCGGTCTTGAAAGTTTAACATCATTTGGAGGTAGAGGAGTATGGGTTTCTTTTGGGGTTCGAAAAGTGCTGAGTTTCCTTCCAAGCCTCACCAAGCACGTTTATTGCATTCCCTTGGCCAGATCTCGCTTGAAACGCCCCAGTGCTGGATGACAATCCCCATGTTTCCACCGAGTTTTCCAAGGCGTTCACCGTTTGTGCCTATGTTTCCTTGATGTGTTGCTGGTCAAATCCTGCTTCTTCTTAACTCCAAGTTCTGTTTAAACCGACATGTTCAACCCAAACTCCATTTCTCTAATCCCAATTCCTCATCCATTTTCCCTTCCACTTGCCAATGCCAATGCCATGCATTTTCCCCTCCATTTTCCCCAGGTACATCAGCATGCTCCGCATCTCCCGTGGCGAGTTGATGATCCCGGAGGGTCCCAGGCTGCCGCGCAAACGGCGACCGGAGGCGAGTGTTCTTCCGTCGTGGGAAGCCATGGGGGGAACGCCATGGGTGATAGGGGTCACTGGGATATTTAATGGTATACCCCACCCAGTCATGGCAAGTTTGATCGGGAAAATGGGATTGAAATATGACATATGAAACATGACATATTGATGATGCAGTGGATGATGATGGCTACTTTTGGACAAAGCCAGATGAGGAGTTGATTTTTAGAAGGGCGATTTTTTTTGAAAGTGAACTTGTTTTTTGTATTGGCTTTGGCGACCACTTTGAAGTCAGAAATATGGAGATCAATGTCGAGGCCTATGCTACACTTGTAAATGAAAGGATTCCAAGTTGTCATGTGTTGTCGTTGTAGGCGAAAGAGCTGAACCTTTAGGTTGGCCACAGTTGCTATACTCCCGGCGTCTCAGGAACCCTTGCCCGGGGCATGTTGTCAAGCGCAAACGTCCAGTGCCAAGAGACCTTGTAAAAGCTTTCTCATTTGTGGATAGGTCAAATTGCGGAACTGCTTCAACGGCCCAAGACCGATAGGTTTGGCCCAAAATTGGGGACAACCCCAAAATAGTGGCCTTGGCATGGAAAGAGCATGAAACCGCAGGGGTCGGATGTTGGGGTCCATGGGGTCCACCCTAAGGAGGTTCCACCCAGCACGTTCCACAGCGGTTCTGTAGTTTCTCTGCCACTGCAAGAAACCCCTGGAAGGTGCAATTCCTATTGGCTTCTGGCAGTTTTCTGGTTCATGACATCATGACATGTTGTGACACGTGGGGCCACAACAAGGACAAGGACAACCCCGCGTGTTGTTGGTGATCCGCCCCCCAGGTCCTCCTACTCTGCAAGTGGCGCCCTAAGTGTGGAGCTGGCAATAGCCCCAAAAAAGTGTGGTAGAGCTATATAAATTGTTAGGATGTTCAGCTACTGAATGTCGATATGTTAGGGGTTCTTGTACCTGGGGAGTTCAGTTCAAGATATCGTTGGGTATTTGAACATGGTGAAATTGTGGTATACAATCACGATTCTGATATAATGATATACTCATATATTGTTTGTGATTCTATCTTATATCAATTGCTATAGTATCGGTCAAAGTATTTATGACGGTATATATTAGGGCCCCGTTTTGGAGGAAATCACCATGGTGAAACTCCACCAAGGCACCTGGCTACAAATTGGCCGCGCTGAATGGGCCGCCAAGCGAAGGGTCAGATGCAGGTAATGGAAGATTTGACTGCGGCTGTCTCCCTGCCAATTTTTGAGCCCACATGAGAAATCATGGGGACCAAAGAATACTAAGTGAGGTTGTATCAAGTTTCCTACAAAAAAATGAGCCACCTATTCTACTTGGTCTTGCCATGTTTTGCCATGTCAGGCCTCGAGCGAAATTGCAAGACCACTAGTTATCAGAGGTGCGATACAAACTGTTGATGATGTACATGGGTCTAGTGTGTTTCCTCTTCGTGGCCTGCAATTCTGACCAAGACAAGTTGATTAATTATTCATCCTAGTGGCCAAACCATCTTCTGAATGACATTGCGACCAAATGAGGAATCTTCCATCATTGTTACACTGCATAGGAGTGGCTTCAGAACGCTGAAAGTCCAGGGTTGTGGGATCACTCTCCGTGGCGCAGCAAGATGGACATCACAACATCCTTTTCGCTGCTGATAGGAACTTTCTATGGCGATCCAACATTCGAATGAAACCTTGGTGGGACCCACATCCCTGGCCAAAAAAAGCTTCGGTCGCCAAAAAAAGAGAGTTCGCGCTCCCAGAGTTGGACCTGCTGCATCCAGTTGATGTTTTTCCGCCTTTGATAGTTGGGCCTTTTTGTTTCGCCTGTGCCAATTGTTTGGACATGAAATAACAGCTGAGCTCTTGAAACGTGTCCACCAGGAAAACTTGCAGATGTTGCCACACGGCCGCGGCTGCAGCTCGCAGTGGCTCAAACACCTTGTGGCGAAAACAACGAGGCCAAGAACAAGGCCACGGGATCGCCAGGAGGCCTGGAAAAACCATAGTTGCAGGCGTGTGTTTGTACAGTTTCTATCAGTACTTATGCACTAGCACGTGTAATTGTATATACTGTAATTGCATATGATTGTATATGTTTGAGGTATGTAAACATACATGTTTGTGTAGAATATTGTGCATATATCATTGTATATATAGGTAGGCAGATCTTTCTCTCTCTCTCTCTCTATTATATATATATATACATATACACATGTGATCACATATGTGTGTGTATACACTTATTGGCATATGCACTCTCAGTGGCCTGAGTGGCAGGGTCTCCCTCAACTCCTGAAGGAGGCCTCATGAAAGAGAGCTACACCACCCTCGCCCAAGAAGAAAATCCTGAGGGTCCTGAGGAGCAGGCCTGCCATGAGAAGATTGATGGGTGCCCTTATGCCTTGACCAAATATTGGGGGTGGAGCTGCAAAATATCAGGCCTATTGAAGGCCTTGCTGCAGCAAACATGTGGGGTTTGCGGGTGTTGTTCCTCTTAAAGTGGCATGTGCAAAAGTAGCTAATCTGTAGGGAAACCCGTCGTGCGCCTCGAGGATGAGGAGGAACGCAAGAAGATCACGCAGATTCGCCTGAAGTCGAACCCAACTGTCTCCAGATGCTCGGTTTTGGCGCAATGGGAATCACACAGATATCCTGGGAGGCAACCCCAAAAGAAACGGCAAGAAACTTCACCAACAGAGCTTTCCATGGAGCTGGCTTTGTTAAATGATTCTCAGTTCTCCAGTAAGCACTTGTTGTTGGGGGAGTCACCCATGGGGCAGAAGACAACATCGACCGGAGGCATGGTTTGTAATTTTCAGCATGTCAAGGTGAGGTTCTTGGAGCGGGGTGGGGATACCCAACTTGGAAAGTGGGTTGAAAGCAGATCTGGAAATCGCCTTGCCACTTGCAGCCGATTGAAGGAAGTCTGTGCAAAGAGTGTGCATCAGAGATTCTGTAAAACTTTAAAATATTATCAATGCAGCTTTCACCTACATAATTTAATATAGGTGAAAGCTGCATTGATGCTCAACTGGAAATCGTCCAGCCTGTCTGGCTCACGTGTTGGTTTTAAAGATGTCGTGTATTCTCTCCTCAATTGGGATGATTCGATGATGATTCCCATCAATGTCTTCTCCGGCTTGAAACCACCAACCACCAACGAGTCAACGAGTCAACATCACCATCCCCCCATGGATCAGAGCAGCACAGGATGTAAGAGATGCTTCCTGGCCGTGGTTCGGGCCATCATCTTCGTTTCAGCCACCTCAGCGTTGCTCTACTTGCAGGTTTGGTGGGCCACCGAGTCACTTGGCGACCACAAGGGAGCACAGTCACGAAGGGTGTAGTTTGGAAGATCTGATGATGACCTAAAAGCCAAACTTCTATGTGTACTTGTCGAGTCCCACATGTCTTTTCCCATGCCTGTGTTGAACTGTGGGCTGGGCATTGGGTTGGAATGTCGCCAGTCGTTTGCGCGCTAAGGTATGCCTGGTACGAAACTCCATTGAATGTCACCGGCACTTTGAACCACACGTCAGTTCTTTCCTCCATTGAGGCACGCCACCAGAACGAGAGAGGAATGTTGAATCAATTTCACCATGCGAAAGTTGAGCACCCAAGGAGTATCTCCCATCGAAAATCATCGTTGCTTAGACCATCGCTTGGTGGGGTTCAAGCATTGCTGCCAGCATTCCTCCAGGAAAACTGCCTGGTGGACGAATCGGTTGTGGTTGCTTAGATGATCTTGGACGGTAGATGATGGTAGATGGTGGTAGATGATAGATTTGGATAGAAATTATGGCAACCTAAAAGGCTTCTCAAGGGCATTTGTGAGTATAGTATCATTTATTAAGTCAGGCTGTGGCGAGGTGATCATCGGATGAACAGATTCCACACATAGTGAGCTAGTGGTGGCATTCAACAAGCAACCTGTTTTGTCAAGTGGGTTTATCTGAAAGTAGGGTACCCCCGAAACCCAGTGCTTTATCATTGTTTTCATCATTGAATGGCTATAACTTGGAGTATTTGTACCAAAACAAACAAACCCAAATTAAAATTGAAGAGGGGCCTCAAAAATACCCTGCAGTAATCAAACGGGGCGTGCTGGAAAACCGTCCAACTAAGTTCGATGATTTTCCCGCCGATTAAGCTCCATATGGTTGGGGGATTCCACTGTTGATGACACCGGAGGGCAATGGTTTGCTCCAAGCCATTCTGGGCGATGGGCAGCCGAGGATTTATGGGCTAAAGATTTGTCGAAGGAACGATCGCTGATCGTCGCTGGACAACCGGCAGATGCGTTTTTTGGGGCGAGCGGGGCCGGTGGCAGAAAACCCGAGGTTGAACAAAATAGATAAATGATGGTTGCTGATAAAACACAGACAAGAAATTTTGAGACCGAAGGAATTGGATTGACTGATTGACCCAGAAATGATTGGATTTCACATGCTTTGGCCGGAAAAACTGGGATTGGATATGTCATCGCCGAAATTTTGAGGGTTGATGATTTCAACCGGGCAGCCCCATTTTGGAGGACCCCACATCACTTGACATATTGACAGACCCCCCAAGAGGTGGTTGCCAGATGGGGTGAAAATTTGGAGTAGCTACATTTTGTGCAGATGGTTAGTCAAATTGTTTTGCCTACTGGAAGATGTGCTTTGTTGCAGGGCAAATTATGCACGCCTGATTCGAATTGACATGCGCACATATGGCACCTACCAGGTTTCGTTTCCGCCCGATGATTTCTATCAGCAGGATGGTTTTAATCCGAACTGGAGGTACCATGCCGTATGGGGAGGCAGGCCTCATCTAGACATATACAAGAGTCTACAAGAGAGAGGTTTTGTAGATCCTGCACGTGGGGGAGGTGAACCAACCCTACAGGTGGAGGTCCATCCTGATTCTCCATCACCTCTTCCAGTTATGACATGGTATGTGAGCGAAGAAGTCTACAGGACCTGTGCTGCTTGGTGATTTCAGTTATGTTTCGAAGAAAACTGCATGTTCCAGGTGGTTCATACTAGTCCCCTTCCCTGTTTCGGCAGCTTTGCACATTTCAGAGCTTTCATCGCAGTCCTCGAGTCCTGAAGAGGAAATCTTCAGTGGTTGATTGTTTTGCGTTGCCAGTCATTTGATTTTCCCTTGATACATG
>BGPT01000417.1:235876-248487 GCA_003297045.1 Symbiodinium sp. clade C Y103
GTGGTGGTGGTGGTGGTGGTGGTGGTGGTGGTGGTGGTGGTGGTGGTGGTGGTGGTGGTGGTGATGGTGATGGTGATGGTGATGGTGATGGTACGACGGCGACGGCGACGGCGACGGCGACGATGAGGAGGAGGAGGACAAGGAGGACAAGGAGGACAAGGAGGACAAGGAGGAGGAGGACAAGGATGATACAGAGATGAGGATGATGCGGGTGATGAGGGTGATGAGGGTGATGAGGGTGATGCGGGTGATGAGGATATTGGGGATGATGAGGATGATATGATGAGGATGATGAGGATGATGATGACGACGATGATGACGACGATGGTGAGGATGAGGATGATGAGGATATATGAGGATAATGACTAGGAAAGGAAGGAAGGAAGGAAGAGAAGGGAGAGCATTAAGATGATGCTGCTATCAGCAGGTTGCAGGCCCTCCGTGTGAATTCCCAATATGAACTCCATGACCATGGTTTTCTTATTGGCTGGTGAACTTGACCCCAAATACCTCTCAGCTTTTGATGTCATGTGTAGATCCATGGGTGCCCTATCCATTCAGCGCTGTCCCACAGGACTTGAATGAAAGCGAGTACCTCAAATTGCTTGAGGACGCCTTTAGGCGCTACAACTTTCTAGTCGAGGCCCCGAGCAGCCGCAGAAATTATGGTTTCTTTATTTTGGGAAGGTTGGGGAAAACTATTGTGCCGATTGCCAAAAACATGGCCATCAGTCCGGCTTGGTTTTTGGAAGGAAGAAGACCTGATTTGGACCGGGAACTATTTGGTGCATCTTGGCCTGATTCCTGTCATCTCTGGCATTTGATGCTGCTTTTTTGATGCTTGATTCTTCAATGCTGCCGCTCAAAAATAAGAACGCCTGACCCCATAGAAACAAGGACCTTACATTTTTCTGCCCCAACTGTCAAGATTGAGGTCGTCAGTGGACTTGCCACATGTTTTTTTCCAGCAGTTTCCCCGTTTTCATCGGTTTTTTCCATCTTATTCAGCAGCTTCCCGACGGTACCTGTCGCACTAAGGGGCCATCGGCACACCAGCCACCAGGGCATGTTGTGGAATAGCATCGAGGGATGGCAGTACTACAGGCCTTCCAAAGAATGGCCCCTCGGCGACGAAATCCTGCACCTGGTTATCCCATGCTGATCCCATGCAGTGTTGAATGATGTTACCAATACCAACTGGTGCAGGTTTTGTCCATCCCTGGTATGAAACTAGGATATAATCGCCTATATAGACGTGTGATCATCGAACTAGAGAGGTTTTCCAGTGCCGGCTTAAAATGCTGGATGGTACCCCACAAATTGGCCTGTTGATGAGAAATATGATGCTTCACAACTGACTTGCACCCAATTTTGGACAAATCCATCGCGAGCCAATTGAAACAATTGAAATGCAACATGGATCTGTCAATCAAGTGTTTTGTTTCCCTTGTGTGCGGTCTCTGTCATGATCATTCAAGATTCATGATCATCACAAGCCACGCTATATGTGGGACCCCAAAAATGAATGAATCCAGTATATTCAACTGGGGTTTCTGGGGTGGTGTTTATGTGATGATGGGGGGGTTGAGCATAAACCAAAACACCTGATGAAATTTGATCAGTGGAGCCAACGCTTCCACATAGCTACTAATTATACTGGAATCCAATTTGAAAAGGGCATTAGTGGGTCAGAACCACGATTCCGAAGCAGGAGCCATCAAATTAAGTGGTTAGTGGTTTCAACTAGTTTCAAAGTTGGCATTCAGATATTTACATGTATATATTTACTTTGCAGGGTTACTGGTTTTTTTTTGAGTCACATGCCACTCAGCCACCACAAGTCATTTTTTGTTGTACAGTACATGGTAACGGCTTCACAAAAGCCGATGGGCATTGTTTCAGTCTCCCATTTTTGCTGGCCGTTCACAAATTAAACTCCCATTCTCTTTGGAGTTATACCCCTGTTTTGGTTGATTCATTTCCATGGCATTGAATGGATTTGGGTGATATTTGATGTTTGCTTTCTCCCATCGTTTTTTGCTAGGCAATTCCTGACAGCTGTGGCCTTTGTGATCATGATGGTGAGCTGTTCCACCATCCTGAAATTCCTGATCCGCGAGGCGGGTCAACAGTCAACAGCGGATCTTGCTATCCCCTGGTGGATTCAGTAGTTGGCCCCAATGTATTCAATGATTTTCACAGATCACTTTTTGGGAGTTTCACTCCCCTAGCTCGCCGGCGTATTTGCTGCGCCAGGGTTGACACTACCCCATTCCATCCAGGAGTTCCTCCCACCTGGATGATGGTTCCAGTTCACCGCGTTACGTTGGGGATGGGTGGCTCAACCGGTGGCGCAACCATGATTGATATATCTCCATCTTGCTGGATGGAATCCCCAAGATTTCTTGTTCAAACCACGATGCATACCCCCGCTAAACCACTCCTGCAATGATTCTCGTTACTTTTACTGTCATAATGTTCATGTGCATATCTAGCATTGTCACTGTTAATTACTATGTGTATATATATATATGTGTTCGTTCATTACCATTTCACCCCAGTATTGTTGTTACCATTGTTATCATCATACCATATCATCCCAATGTTCATGTGGATGTTTCCCTTCTACCAAGGAATACTATGGATTATTGCTGAATTCCATCATCATACATTTCTTGGACAAACGATGTGCTCTAATCATCATGTTTATACCGTGCTCTTGTTTCTATGAACTTTTCCTGTACAATCATGCCCATTTTTCTGTAAGAATATGGAACATCATAAGACTTCTATATTTTGCCACCGCTATTCACATGGTCAATATTTCATGGATCGTAAGCATCACTATGTAATAGGCAACTATTGCTTTGGATTGCTCTTGTGCATATTTTGTTGTCGCTGTGCTTTTTTTACACTCGTGCGGCAATATTGGTTCCTACATATTTTCATGTTTGTCACTAAAACATATGCATAATCATGACAATCATTTGAGCATAATAGTATCCATAGTGAAAACATTAAAATCCATGAAGATATGAAGGTTTCCTAAAGTATGGCTATCCCCAAATCATCCATTTATAGATGGGATTTTCCATGATAAACCAGCCATTTATAGGATACCCCCATTTATGGAAACCTCCAGACATTGTTGCATTCCTATTTTCACTACACAGTGGTGCTCCCAGTTGTGTTTGTTGATTTTTTGCTCACACCATCAAGAAGCTTCGATATGTCTACCATAAACCATCGAAAACCTTGGCAAATATATCAACTTTGTAATCATTTGGGGGGCCTATCTTGAAAAACGGTTGCTTAAACTTGCATTATATCCCAGTATGTCTCCACTAAAGCACCATTTTCAACCATTTTCTTGTTCTTTTGAGTTCACATCTTCATACTTGTGGTATGTAGAAATGAATTGTTTTTTTCTCAACATCGTGGTATCATATGGTATATTTTCACATGTTCACCTGATGAAGTCCCCATCATCAGCATGCTGCCAGGCTGAAACAGATTGGAGTGAGGCTTGCCAGGTGCTTCGGCAGATATAACCTGGTCTAATTCACTTCTGTTTAATTTAAGGTGTAACTAATGAAAATAATACAAAATAGCTATAGTTTAAGCAATCTATAGTTATCACTATCGTAAACTATCATATGTACATAAAACAATAAAACTATAGTGTAGTGGCTATGGATTATGGTTGAATAGTTAACGATCGTAAACTATAGTTTATAAGCTCAACTTGATTGACTGGGGTTTATGCGGTGTCATCAATTAAAATGCTGATTGCGAAGATTCAATAGGAATTTAGCCGCCAAACATGAGAATTGACAGTTGGTTATGATGGTTAAGTTGGTAATTTGGTATATAATTTGGCTAACTCTGGTTACTCTGGTTATGGCAGATATATCGAACTAGTTCATGGGATTCATAAACCAACAAAAACATTTGGGGGGCACCACGTTGTAACAATTCGTTGCCATAGTTTTTTTCACCATCTATATATACTGTAACCATCTTTCAAACTATTGAAAACCATTTATATTCATATCCAGTTCCAACCATTGATCGCCATTTATATCATTGTGTATAATCAATTCCTGCCCATGTGTATAGCCACTTACAACCAGGTAAAACCAGTTTTGGGGGGTTATAGCCATGCACTGCATAACCCCCCAAAAAAGGGCACTGGGCCATTGGGTGGTATTGCATAAGGACAGTCACGTCATAAAGTGCAATTATGGTATCATATCATGGGAGGATATTGGGTGGACGACTCTGGGCCAAACGAAATGAATGATAACCGTCGATCTGCTTAGCAGTTAGTTTGCGGAGGAATCTCAAAAAGATGGAAACGGTGGGTGGATTTTGAAAGATTATTACTTTGTGATGGACTCTCGAGATGAGGAAGGTAGACGTGCTGAGGGGAAAGGTGTCCTTGGGTTTTTGATCAAGAGACGGAATGAATCCACATGTTTGTATGGATTTGGATGGTTGAATAAGTTGAATTCATGTGTTTGCCTGTTCAAGGCCTGGTGCTGAAAGCCCCAGTTCCTGGTGAAAACTGGTCCTTGATCCAGCGCGGCTTGAGGTATGGATTACTCAGCACGACTATCTGTGGCAAGCGGCAAAGGCCAAGGAGAAAGGAGTTTTGGTCGCAACAGTCGCGGGATGTCGCGGGAATTTCATGGCTTGGGAATCACAGGGAGTCATATCATGCCTTGCAACGAGAGGGATTAAAAAAAGGCTCGGAGGACAATAATTTTTGAGCCCCAAAAGAATGATGATTTGCCAGACATTTCAGGGATGGAGTCCTCCCCACGTCAGGAAAAACACCCATCAAACCTGACACCAAGAAGATCAGCGAAAAGGCACAACGGAGGGATCGGGGATTTTGATACCAGGCCTGGCGTGGAATATCTCAAATCTTTCGAACATCGGTGAAATTTTCCTCGTGCAATGCGGAAGTCGTGGATGTGTTCTACCCAAGATACCCCGACCCAGATGACTCCTAAAGTTCTAAAGTTCGCAAACTCCAGTTTGGTTTGATCCACAAAAGCTTTACCTCTGAAATCAAACCTGAACCCCCCAACAGTGCGCCATTTTTGAATGCACAAGACAATCCTTTTCCAAAGCCAAACGTTCTATCTTTTTGCGGGGGCCTTGTTTGATCTCAGAGGTTTTTTATTCTTCCCACTTCAAGTTGATCAACCATTGCAGCGCCAATGCGACAGCTGAGAGGCAAACCCAGAGAAAGCGCCGTTCAAGTATTTCTCAAGGGCAAGGGATGAAGAGAAGGGCGAAGCATCAGGACGAGCTCATTGTGATTCGTGTGATGGTATCACTAAGCACGCATGGATGTTGATTTTACAAGGAACGGAAATGGAACACAACCACCAAGACTGGACTAGAACCAAGTACCACATACGTATCTACAGATTTATTGCAAAAATATCGCAAAAATATACAGGCCATTTGGATTAAGAATATGCCTCTACCTAGGGCTACCTTATCTACCTACCAGTTCAATGTGCTGAAATACCCGAGGTCCATCTCCAAATCTGCTCATAGTCAGGGCCCAGCTGCTCAATGGCTATGTTTCAGTCCGTTTGCAGGTCTGGTCCTGAAGAAATGTGACGTGGAAAGGCTGAAAATGTGGTTCTTGGAATTCTGACTGGAAGCGAGGTTGGTATGCTACGGTATATAGCTTTCCCTGAGCGGGTGTGCCTTCCTTACGACCTTGGTATGCCCTACAGCTAGTGGGACAACCCTTGCAGCCACACGAATTGTTGCTGGATTCAACCCGCACCGGGGGCCTATAAATCCATCTCCTTCCCTGCTGAAAGAAGCTGCCAGCTACTGAGTTTGGACCCATACCCAGACCTCCCTGATCCCTGATTTGCTCGCCACTCCCAGAGTTGGACGAAAGGAACATGTGCAGGAAATACCCGTGTTGGGTTGAACAACCATGGCTGTTCCCTTAGACCAATCGGTGAACATCATATTTGTTGGTGTTGTTGCTTAAACCCCCATGTTGACCCAAGATATTTTGATTAAACCAGTGCCAGGAGCAGAGGCATCCAGGAAGAAAAAAGTCTTACCGCTGGACCCCGTGGAACCCGTGGAGGTTGACGTGAACTGGGACGCGCCTTGATGAGCAAAACCCCGTTGATGGAATGGGGTACCGGGTACGACACCCCAAATCCAAAGAATCCCAAATATATGAAGGCATGAAAAGCATTTCTATGACATATGTCATATGTGCAATATGTAGGTACATGAATGGATGGATGGATGGATAGATGGATGGATGGATGGATGGATGTGCACAGGTGCTTATTCATGTTGATACGGTCAATCGGCCTTTTCTCCTTCCATGATGTGTTTTTTAACTGTTTGAATTCTCCTTCATCTCGTCCACTGGACCAAATCTGTAGAGCTATCGCACTACCTTTTTAAGCCAGTTCCAAGTAAACTGCACCCCTTTTATCATTCTGTTAGGTCCTCGGCGCTTCTCAAGAAACCTACGAAACCCAAAAACCACTGTAACTATTCATCTCCGCACCTACGACTTAGACACGGGACACAGCACTTGGGCACCTGCAGTGCGGTCCAAGGAGAGGCTGTGCATGTGCTCGCCCTTTTTTGTATTGGACAATACTTTGGCCAACGCGTACACCTGTGAAGAACAGGCCCCGGCTTGAGAAGTGTAGTGGAGTGGATGGAATACGACAGCAGGAAATAGAGGTGTTTGTAACCTAAAAAAGGAACATGATTTCTGGGTCTAGCAGTTGTCTTCGGGCTTCCATGCTTCTGAGCCGGAGGATTGATACAAATGACCCTTGAAGGTTGAAACTATGAAAAAGGCCCTTGCTCCTCAAAGTCTTTGGACTCGCATCTCCAAATGCTCATATGCCAAGTCTATTGGTAAGGAAGTAAAGGGTAGTTAAAACATGTAAAAAATATAGTCTTGTGGGATCATTTTCCACGTGTCCAAAACACAAAGTTTTTGAACCTGCATCACTTCAAGACTGAAGCTGATCTCCTTTCAGCTTAGACACATCTTAGACATAATTTCCACCCACTAACAGTTGGCAATGGCTTGCCGTTGGCCATGGAAATCCCTACTGGTTGTCTAGATGATAAGAAACCTAGTGATCATTGGCTGCGATTGGCTGCGATTGGCTGCGATTGGCCGTGTGGCTTCATGCGATGTCGAAATATATCACCTTTTTCATCTTTTTCCCCCATAGAGTTGCTGTTTTTGAGATTGAGAAGATATGATTCAAACTGATCAATGATGATTTCTTTCCATAAAGAGCTGGCTACTGCCTTTTTCGTCCGATTTTTCCAGATCCAAAATCCCGACTTCACTGTGCCACCAGATGCTGCCGTGCTTCGCCTCAGGTCTTTTGGGCTGTTGCCTCCTCCGTGGTTCATTCCCTGACCTTCTCCATTTGCCCCGCTCTGCCATGCGTTGCATGTCATTTCATGAAGGCAGCCTGGTGAAAGTTGAGAAGTGGTTTCCTGGGGCAGGGTGGATGGTGCAGTCCTAAAAATTCCATATGCATTTCCAGTTGTATATGGCATATGATTTCATAGTATCCAGAGATATCAAATTTACTTCATTGTTGTTTCATTGTTTGATTTCAGCCATTGAACTTGGACGACGATCCTCAATGACTTTCAATGACTGTCTCATATGTTTGAGAGAGGTGGCTCAACCACCAGCTCTGGTCATTTCATTGGCAGTTTCATGGTTCACCTCATGTTTGTCACCTTAGTTGTAGAACCCCGTGTGATGGCGTACTTCAAAACAACTGACATTCTTGAAATTGCTATTTTATAGCACTGGTCGAAGATTTTTTGCCTAGGTAGTTGGCCAAAGTTGTGCTGCAAGTTGTGCTCCCTGTTTGCCCCTGTCCGGTAGCGGGTGGGGGTTCGCTTCGGGCGTGAATTTGGTCTCGCTTTGCGCGTAAAGTGGACATGCGTCTGCAGTGCAGGGCTCAGGGGTCAACGGTGCTGTGTATAGATGCGGACTTGCCTAGGAGTGTGGATGTCTGTGGGGAGATTGGGATGGAGGGGACGTTGTGCAATGGGTGTCACGAGCGGTGTTGGGTTGCTAAGTGTGCTGGGTGCCTGGGTAGGGTCGTGCGGACATGGGTGATGTTGCACGCGTGGGGCGCTTGCATCGTTATTCTTTTGAACTGATGTTTGTACTGAAACCTTGAATAAACCCTAAAGAAACCCTAAAGAAACCGCAAAGATACCCCAACAGAAACCCGAAAGAAACCCCTAAAGAAACCCTAAAAGAAAACCTAAAAGAAACCTAAAAGAAACCCTAAAAAAGAAACCCTAAAAGAAATCCAAAGACCCTAAAGAAAGCTTTAAAAGAAACCCTTAAGAAACTCATTTATGCCCAAAAGTGATCCCATTTGTGCCCAAAGTGAGCCCCTGACCTCCGGGGCTAAGGACTGGGTTCCTATCTTCCACTTCTTTATGGGAGCATATGGTCTGGCGGTGATCCCCTTGGGCTTGAGCTACTACTTCACCCTCAACCATGGAAAGTTCCACGGCAGCTGGTGGTGGCACCATCAGGGGGAATGGGCAGCACGAGATGCCCGGAGTCATTGTTTGAAGATGGATTAAAAGCAATTCTCTTGATGACAAAGTCTGGATCTATTGATAGATCCCCTCCTGCATATTGATCCCCAAAAATCCTGCTGGGAGTTGTTTTTGGAGCTGGGTAGGCCTAAGTTTCATGTTTCACGGAACTAGACCGTTCATTTCAGAGTGCCCTAAAATTCCCTATCTATGTTCCTTTGGATGATGTCTTCAGCAACCACAGCCCACAAAAATGGTCTTGCTTCGCAGGCCTTTACTGTAGTACTCTCCCTGTGCTCCGCCAATTCTTTTGTCTCAGGTTGAATCTCACCTTTGCATTGCTTCAGATTTTTGTAATGACTTGCTGGGTTGTGGCGAGTATTGTGTGCCCTGGTCGCATTTCGCAGTGGCAAGCCGGGGCTTGCAAGCATCTCCCAGTTTCGTGTCAGGCTAAAACTGGCTGGAGCCCAACTGTACAAAGATGATTTAATAGAAACTTGGCTGTTTGGGTTCAAGGGAAGCACCGACCCAAATAATGAGGGCCTAGGCTTTTGAGCGTTTCCGAACCCTGATTTGGATCCAAAATGGAGGCCCCCGGGATGCTCTCGCCATGGCAGGTACATCATCAGTTCTCTGATCTACTTAGCAGCTATCGCCTCGATCGATTCCCAACTCATTGTGGATGCGCTCGTTCCCTTGGCCACCGTCTTTGCCTATGCGAGCATTGTGATCTCCCGGCTCAAGGCCATGGCCACTGAACACCAGCAACTTTTGGAGTACCTTCTAGCAAAATACTGCCCAAAATGGAGGGAACAAAAAAAAGTTCGGTTGGGTTTACCGGGTTCGGTCTCACAAGTGGGTTGCAACACCAAGCCTGCCGTTAGATTTCATACGTTCTTCCCCTTGCTCTCCATCAAAAATAAACAACCTGGCGGATCATTTTTCGAGGCTCTTCAAGCCCACTACATTGCCGCTGCGGAGGGCAAAGCAACAAAGGGTTTTCTGATGTATGAAACCCACCGGCTCGGCTTTTCGACCGCTGGGATCATTGTTTTGGCAATCGACCCTTGGAGGATTTTTTGTCTTGCCACCGTTTGGGCTAAAAACCAGTCATGAATGCAAGATTTGTTCAGTACAAATTGCATCCCATGATATTTCCAGCAATTTTATCCAGGTAGACCCTGTGAAACTGCCCAGCATGCCCGCTACAGGAAGGTGTGGCGTCGTTGTTTGGCCTCTTCCTTGTCCAGCTGGCCGTTCGAAACATGTGGCTCTGCCCCAAACATTTTAGCCATCAACAAATGATGGATGTCACCAACAAAAATGGGGATCCGACTAGCAACAATATGTAGCTTTAAGATGATTATTGTAATGGATTATCAACCGTGGGAATTGACCCACAAAATGTAGATTCAACATATTCAATCAAGAAAAACTTGGATGGAAGCAACAAAGAAAAATGATATATATATATATATACAGGTTTAAACCTTGAGATTTAACCAATAGAAGTGGGGATTCAACCACCAAAAACGCAGCTATATGCACTAAAAAGCGGATTCGACTTCACAAGAAATTGGGAATTCGACCAGCAAACCTGGGAACATCATTGCCACGTCACTCGCCGAAGCCATCGAGTTCCTACTCGATAGTTTTGGAAAATATGTCTGGTCCATGCGTTATTAGTTGGGAGTGATGATGGTTGAATATGATTAAGATCATTATGATTAAATCATCCATTTGACAGTGGTGGTTTGAGATTTTTGATGGCAAGAGTGTCGATATATTTTGGTGTCCACCATGAGGTGTTAATCTGCAAAAAACGGAGATGTAAAATCATCAGCAGGGCTACCAAGCAAGGTCAATCGATTGTCTCATAGGTTGTGTTGATGTTCATCCCTACTTACTCCTACTTGGGACAATGATCTCAAGTGAGAAGCACATCTTTCGGTCGCTGAGGTATGCGGGCTCCGTCTTGGTTCAAAACAACTTGATCCAGGCAGCAGTTCTGCCTAGCTATGCCCTGATCAATGCAGTCGCTTGGCGATTTCAAACTGTGTTCCATCCGGATGATCAAAGTTCGATCCCAACTGGCAACACAAGTTAACTTAGATGTATGAAAGACACCGATGTCATCATACGCTTATAAGCCATTTTAAGATGTATTTTAAGCAATTTATATTAGCAATATCTTGAATTAATTACTTTAATCTTGTGGGTGTCATTCCCATCTCGGACTCCTTAAGTTCAGCCTGGGAAGCCATCGCAACGTCTGACCGCGCTGAGATGCTGAATTTGAAAAACGAAAAGCTACATGACGCTCGTGGGGAGATACAGGAAGACTTGGTGAACACAATCAAGGACAGCTGAGTCTGGGAAACCACCAAAAAACGTTGGGAACCCCATCATTCACCAAGAAAAATGAGATTTGATGGGAATAGAATGGGAAACCACCTCTTCAATGTCAAGAATCCCATCCCCCATTCATATTCGTTACACCCCCATGGTTGAGGTCCCAAATATCTACTGAGATTGATTGGTTGTCCTAGGGGGCTAAAGGTGGGAACCACCTGACGTGTTTGGAAGGGATCCACCAGAAAATATGTCGGGAAATACTTCCTGAGCTAAGCTGGGTTAGATTTTGTTGATCCTTCTTTAGATGATGTGTGCTGACTTGAAACCACGGACCACTCGACTTGCAGGAGATTTTCTGAAGATTTAGCACTTGGTTCACGTCAACTATAGATTTACTTGTGATCTGTTGCCGTATCTGGAAACCTGTTTCACGGCACACAGTGCAAATCAACCGCGCTGCCCGTTTCAAAGCAAATTGGATTTGAAACGGAAGATGACCAAAAATGCGCTGGCTTCCTCCCCTTTCCGAATGACAAATTGTATCATGTATCTAAGCTATCCATTTTTACATCTTTAGATCGATATATCTATTGACATCCATCCACACTTGAGTCCAATTATGGCTATATAATGCTTTTCCTGAGGACCGTTTCCTTTTCGATTTTCGGACGAAGAATTCATTTGAATTGATGTTAAAGACATTTAATGACATTTCGAGTAGATCGATATTTTAATACGGTCAGAATAAATGAGCTTAGATTCCTTTAAAAGGATGGATACAATCGCATCGAGAAACTACACCAAACCGCATCAAGGGATAGGATAGGAATCCCCGAGAATAAGTGAAAATAAAAATTAGCAAGCATACAATATATATATATGTAATATATTGAATTAAAATTAAATTAAAGAAATAAACAATTTATAACATATACTACTGAACGAAATCATATAAAAATATAAAAATATATATATTATAATTACGATATTTCCAATAATTATATTTGTTATTAAATGGAATAAATAAAATATCATGATTAAAATATATATATAAATTTAGTTTTGAAAAAAAAATAAAAATAATTATGAAAAGAAATAAATTATTAATATATATTTTAAAAAAATAAGCTAGATGATAATTAGTTATTTTTGAATAATAATATTGTATAATATTAATTTTTAATATTTATTATATATTTATTTTTTTTAGTATATATTTCGATTTATATGAAATAGTAATGATAAATTCTAAAATATATATATATTAATTATTAAATATTATATTATTATCAATTGATATTTAAATATATATATATATTAATATATATAAATATAATATATATAATAAATATTTATGATTTATATTTTTTTACATCTTTTTTATATTGTTTGATAAATAGATATTTATATATATATATATATATTTTTAATGAAATTTTATAAATAATATAATTATAATATAGTTTATTTTTATTTACACATATATAAATATTGAATTAATAATTGAATAAATAAAGAGAAAAAAATGTAATAAATTAGAATATTGATAAGAATTACTACTAATATTACGATTTGGGTACACAAGAGCTGCCGCGCGCAAATCGCCAGGGTCCGAAATCCCCAAATTCCGCCACTTTTTGGGGAATTCT
>BGPT01000417.1:253576-326076 GCA_003297045.1 Symbiodinium sp. clade C Y103
AACCCAACCCACCAACCCACCAACCCAACCCACCAACCCACCAACCCAACCCACCAACCCAACCCACCAACCCAACCCACCAACCCAACCCACCAACCCCCGAGTGGTAGTGAACGATAGTCGAAGCACCGGCATGTACTTAGGGGGAATCGAACGACCGTCACAGATTTGCCCAGTGGTACAGCACAGAACTCACATTAGGCCACAATTTCAGATTCCCCAAAAAGCGTCACTTTTTTGNCACAGAACTCACATTTGGC
Organism: Symbiodinium sp. clade C Y103; assembly: GCA_003297045.1. Classification (NCBI taxonomy): domain Eukaryota; class Dinophyceae; order Suessiales; family Symbiodiniaceae; genus Cladocopium; species Cladocopium sp. clade C. Next base: position 253,837 of record BGPT01000417.1, read on the forward strand.
CACAATTTCAGATTCCCCAAAAAGCGTCACTTTTTTGGGAATTGCGAAATCTCGAAATTCCAAAATAGTTGCAAATTTTCAACGTGAATTTGGAGAGATACGGAAAAATGAGCAAAAGAAGATCTGGAGAGTCTAAAATGGCTTCCGCAGAATTCCCCAAAAAGTGGCGGAATTTGGGGATTTCGGACCCTCGCGATTTGCGCGCGGCAGCTCTTGGCTACCCAAATCGTAATATTAGTAGTAATTTATATTCCTAATATCGCATAAAAATATATATCTCCATTTTAATTCAAAATGCTTATCAATATAATTTAGTACGAATTTCCCGTCAAAATTATATTTAACCTAATCATTAAAACGTAAAAATATAACTAGTTCAATATATTTTTTTTTCAAATTATATTCATAATATTATTCGTAGCCACAAAAAAGGTAAAAAGACCATGCAGCTCAAAGAAATTTATAGAGTAAGGCCTCTTAAAGAATTACCCAAGCAAAACCAGATAACACAAGTATAAGAAGGCAACAGGGAAAGAAAGTATCCGGCTTAACCTATAATTCCCCTAAATACCTATATAAAGGTATCTAGCGCCGCACTAGCGCTAAACTACAGGAAAGCGATTTCTCTACATATATACAAAACTCCGCCTTCAAATAAAATCTAAAATACTTTAAAATATATCATTGCCCAAATATTTATGTCCTTCGGATTTAAAAAAAAACACAGGCATTTTAGAGCGGATCATACTTTAATATTAGGGGTTCCCTAATAGCAAATACCATCTCATAATAAAAACTACTCCACGTATTTCTTATTTAGAACGGGGGCGTTTAGTATTAGGAGGAAGGGATTACAGAGTCTACTATCCCGCACTACACGTTAATATAGTTGCTTACCCCTAATACCCAACCATGCAATACTTTCAAAAGCGCAACATCACTATAACAATTTCTGCAACACGCAAGTACAACGAACGTTGCCACCTCGTCCGCCATGCCAACAAGAAAAAAATATATAAAAAACAATAAATAGTAATATTCGAAGAGGTATAATCATATATGTATATATCAATACATACATCTGGTCTAATCATATCTGTATATATATATATATTCTAATAAATGCATTTTGAAGATATAAGTTAACTAGTTGTATAAGAATTTATCTAAATAGCTATGGAAGGAGTTAAATATTATTTTTTTCACCAGGTATTTCGGCTTGGAGGTACAATCATTTCTCCAGGTTTGGGCATGTTCAATAGTCCAACCTTAGCTTCTTGGCAACTCTTCGGTCAATCCAATGAGGTTAGACGAGTTTAGACGCGTTAGACGAATTTAGACTTCTTGAATATCTTGGGAGTTACAAATGGTTGACAATGTGTTCCAACCCTGTTGAAGTGGTAAGTTTGTTGGGTCTTCCCAGTGGCCCTCTCCGGTTCACCACCAATATCCACCAATCCTAGCATCTTCGAAAAGTTCACCCGACCGTTCAAAAAGAACGATTCGAATCATCCCCATTTGGCTGCTTTGGATTGCCTTTTGATATTGATTAACCATTCCTCCTTCATGTTGGGTTCAGTTTACATACCAATGTTTGATGTTACTCCATACGTACTATTCCCATGGGCAACCAGAAATCTACATTCCAAGCATCGGAATTCCCGAATTGTCATGCTGAAAAATGGTGCTTCATAATTTTCCACTTCCCACATAGTATAGCCCAACGTATAGCCTATTAATTCATGGCACTTCGGCATCATCATAGCATTCACATCACCAAGGGGCTGTCTGCGAACGTCGGGCAAAGGTGGCCAAAGGCCCTTCCTGCAGGTCATTCGCGACGGGATCCACCTTGGCGAAGCGCTGGGGATTCACCGGTGAAGGGCACCATTTGTTGGTGGTTGAGCCGTTTGGAAAAGATCTGAAAGTCATTGGTGATCAGAAAATCCTTGGGTTCAACATAGAATCCCACCAGAAACCACCAGTCTGTATCAATGGCAATGGCTAGGGTGATTTGTTGTAAATGTGTTCCATAAGACTGATCCAGCTGGTTGGAAATCAATTGGAAATGAAACATGCTATCTTATGATGGTTGTTATTTGAAGCCAACAATATTTATAGCTTATATTATACATATTATATACTGTGTGTATGTAGTATATTGTTGAATATTTCTGATGTTCTTTTCTCATTTGGCTGGAATGGAACCGCCAGGCAATCTTCACCAAAAATCAGCACAACAGGATGATCGAAGACAGTCTTGCAGTGGCAGCGGGGTTTGGGTACAACGACCCCAAGATCCATCCTAAATGGTTCTAGAAGATATGGTTCGATGGATTTGAATGGCCATAACTGGAGGACACAGCTTTCCTATAATGCATATATATATATATATATATATGATTGTATATAACTATATATATCAATTATATATTAATTATATACGAATTATATATGAATTATATGTGAATTATATGTGAATTATATATGAATTCTATATGAATTAAGAATGATATGAATCACATATGAATTATATACGAATTATATATGAATCACATATGAATTATATATTGATATATTAATTATGTATATATTAATCATATATTCATTAAGTATTAATTATAAGTATATCTATCAATTGTATATGTGTGCCCCATATTTTGTTGAATGATGTTGAATGGCCATCACTCGAAGCTATGAATACGCCATTTTCCAAACTGTGCTGTACGGCGCCTTGCTTCGGCAATCACCGTCTGTTCGTGGCGCAGTGCCATGATTTGACTCAATGTCGCCCACGACAGCATGGTTCTTGCGAGAGGCACCACAGTTAAACACCAGAGATTAGAACTAGAATATTCGGGCAGCAACTCAAGAAATAGTTCAGACCTGAAATAAGCCATCTTCCCTTGTTATTGGCCTATTGAACGACAGCTAATAATGATTTACCAAACCCATTTTTGCTATTTGGACCAGGAATACGATTTACTTTTTACAGTAACCAGCAGCTCATGCCCAGAAATAATGTTAGCTCGTGCGACGAATTGGGACGTTCAGCCCCGCTATTGAACAAGACTTTCCCACTTCATTGCGGCACTTTCTCCTCCATGCACAAGTGAAATGTAGTTCAAAATAGTTCAAAGATATGTATCCTGGATGATTCTCTGGCAATTGAACACAACGATTTTCCATTGGTTTCGTTCAACGGCCAATACATCCCTTTTGGGACGGCCTGGTACCTTGTTGAGTTGTGCCGCAATTTCAAGGCCGTTTCCACAGAGTGAGCCGCCAGCAGAGGAGTCGCCAAAAACCCCGAAAAGGGGGAATCCACGAACTGGATGGTGGGTTTCCTATCCTGACTTTGGTAGTGCCCACATGAAACCAAGCATCCTTTGAAAAAGACCAGCCTTTTGTGGGTTTCTGTCCCCATTTCTGTTGGGTCCCTTTTTTTGAGAGTTCAATCCCATTCTCGTGGCAAAATATGGTTCCCAAAATGGGGGTACCCCCACTTCTCATCCATTGATGGAACTTTCGATGAAATAAACATAAATAAACCATCTAGCTATTGGGGTACCCCATGGTACCCCCATGTCTGGAAACCTCCATATGATGTATCGAATCTCCATGTATGTTGGAACTTTCTCCCCACTTCCGTCTTGCTGCTCCATGGAATTGGGCCAATGTGGAGAAGCGGAGCGAACGGAGCGAAGCGGACACCAGCTCCGCTATGCTACGCGGGGCAGTCGGACAGACTGACAGACCTGTGACAACATGATCATGATGATCATATTTTGGGGAGTTGTTGTTGTTGTTGTTGTTGTTGTTGTTGTTGTTGTTGTTGCTGATGTTGCTGATGATGATGATGATGGTGATGATGGTGATGGTGATGGTGATGGTGATGATGATGATGATGATGATGATGATGATGATGATGATGGTGATGATGATGATGCTGATGCTGATACTGCTCATGTGCATGATAGTGAAAGTAACAACCAGACTAAAAATGGTAAGAATCACTATAGAAATAAATAACAAATGATGGTTTCATCACGGATGAATGGGTTATATCACACACATATATAATATGGATCGTTTACACTAGCGGCTTCTACTAAGCTGAGGAGCCTGCAATTCTCAGGCCTTTTCTTGGGCGATCGTCAACCGGCTGGTCGTGAATGTTGAAGCCACCAACCAGAGAAATATTCCCAGTCGGGACCGTGTTAAGAATGTTATTAAACAAGAGTGTTGAGTTTATTTGCCCGAAACATTTCTTGGCCAAAGGGTCATTGTTTTGATAAATATGTATATATATATATATATTAGACTCTTACCCAAAAACACGTATATATTTCTTCTCACAAGCCGAAGCCGTATTTAACCTACCCAACCAGGATAATGACAATTCAAGCTTCAAAGTGGTTTCCAAATGCTCCAACCCTAATTTGCTATCTATCCATTGGGCTGGCAAGTCATGAGTGTTGCTTCATAGACCATATCCTTATGGAAAAGAAAGAGGGGGGCCAGTCTGTCATACCATTCGTCATGACTTACCTATTGTTTGTTCAATGGGCAGGTTAGCTCCTGTACAAGAATTAGTTTACCGATTACATGGTGGGAAATGGGTTTGTCTGAAAATATGGTACTTCTAAGTCCATTGATGAATGATCATTTTCCCTATTCAATGGCCATTTAGAAAGCATAGGCATAGCCCAGCCCATTTTCAGACAGACCCAAATATCTTCATAGAAGTCTGAAACGCACCAAAGGTTACGTAACGTCGCTGTGTCACATGGTCCGCGTGGAGGTGGCCCCAGCTGTGCAATTTCGCTCATCAAGGGGGCGTCAGTCCAGAAATCTACGGTGACTTTCGCGTGTGGAAACTTCGTGTTTGAATGTGTTTGAATGTGTGTTGGATGTGTTTGAATACCCTCTGGTAAACTAACATAACCATGGAAAATCACCATTTTTAATGGGAAAATCGACTATTTCAATGGCCATTTTCAATAGCTAACTGTTAGTTTACCAGACGGTATCTGTTTCTTTCCCGGACTGCCAGGTGACGGAGCAGGCCACATCACGTGTCTGTGCCTCACTGCCTCAAGTGACACATGGTGATTAAAAAAAACCTCCACCACCACCCGCGATTTCGGCATCATCGAATTTTGGGATGTCACGTAATGTCAATCCCCCTGCTGTGCTGCGGCCAGACGCTCCCGCAAGTGATTCTGGCCGGGGCTTGGTCGTCTCTTTGCCCCAGTAGATGTAGGAGGATTGGTATTTCTATGGGTGCCATGGAAATTTGCTATATACAATGTACAACACTTTACCAAGATAGATACATTTACATAGTCATTCTGGAGTAGATAGATAGAATCCAATATGGAGTGTTCAAAAAAACCTTACTAAAATGGGAATATCTTTGATAATTCCATATTCTATCTACTTCATGATGAGTATACATTTATGATATCATATATAATCATATAGAATCATGTGTCATGTATATACTGTATATGTATACATCCACTATCCAGGCCACCCCAGGTACCCCGCCTGTATCAGGACCCAAGCCAAATGGTGACGTTCAGCCTGGGACTGCAAGTCATCACGGAGGTTGTCCTCAGGCCAGTGGGATGAAGCAGGCTTTCTCTTCGATCTATATAATATAGTTGGATGGGGCTATCAACAACTTGTAACTGATCCGGATTATATCTGAAGGTATATCAGAATATAGGTATAGCTTCTGAAAAAAGATCTTCAGATTATAGTGGGCACCACCTTGTATATATCTTCGATAAAGAGATATATACCCTCTGACAATTCAGCATAGCTGTGTAAAACGACTGCCATTTTTGATCGTCAAGTCATCTACTTTCTTTGGGCCATGGCTTCCATAGCTACCAGAGGGTAGCCACAAAAAAAAGGGGAAAGTACCAAGAAAAATTGGGATTTGACCACTGAAGATTTATTGGGATTTTTCAGCGTCAACATCTGGTGATTCAACTCTAAAGAAAGCAATTTGAACAGCAAACATGAAGATGCAGCTGCAATCAAACATGGGTTTCGTAGGAAAATCATCTGCACGGAACAACCCAATTCTTAGGGACAGTTGGAGTAGCCACAGCATGGGACCCGTTTGTCATAACCTTGGTCCCCTGGTTTTCACAGTAAAACATTGCCAATTTCAGATCCCATACAAACAAAAAGTAATTGCACCGGGTGAGTACGTACAGTATGTGTGTAATTATATTACAATATACTGTATGCATAGCTCTATTCATTTTATGTCATATTCATATTTACTCATAATTGTATGTGTCCCCATTTATGGCAAAGGATCATACTACAGGTTGTGCTACAAGGTTTTCCGAGAAAAGAAAAGAGTTTATTCATAGCTTCATCTTCCCCCAGATGATCCCAACAATAGCGGGACAAAACCCGTCTCCATTCATCGCGGCTGTTTCTTCAAAGGATCTAGCTCCGTGTCCTGAGCAAAGATTCTCGCAATGTTACCTCAGTTACTGCAGCAAAAACGCAGGAGTTAGCATTTCAATCTCAAGGATCACACATGAAAAACAGGGAACAACAAAAAACAAACATGTGGGTTTGTCTTTAAATAAGGTATCCCAAAATCCAATGGTTTCTCATCATTTCCCCAATTCAAATGGTCATTGGGTATACCATGGTATACCCCATTTCTGACAAGCCCATTTCACCTCAGGTATCCCACAATCCAATGGTTTCTCATCATTTCCCCAATTCAAATGGTCATTGGGTATACCATGGTATACCCCATTTCTGACAAGCCCATTTCACCTAGCGGCCCTTGATCATGTCGCGTGTGATCTTTCGCACGCGGTGCAGCAAACGTCGTTCTGGTACCGCCTTTGGATGAAATTCATGGCAGTATCTGCAGCCATTGGATGCCCGGCATCCTCCTACGGAATAGAAGATGCATGGCCGGCAGCGTCCCTCATTGTGGGCTCCGGCGTCCTGTGCTTCGGGGCCATCCTGAGTCAAGCGGCTCAGTTTGACCAACTCTGGCATTTTGGGGTGCAGACAAACCCTTTCCTATAGTATTTGTCAAAGCATTTTTTGGGGGGAAATCGGGACAAAACAAATCCCCAGAAACATCCGAGTTTCGAATATAGGGTTTGCTTGGGAGCTACGGTCCCAGGCAGCCTGCTTTTGAGGCTGCCGCAGCTCTTCCAACTCTTCTGAAACGATTCTGCTGTTCAGGGTCCTCGGGTGCTGGGCAGGAAACTGTGGAGGTTTTATCTTTTCAAAAGGGGGAAAAAAACCGGGGGCTGGATGCTGGCCTGGGTCCGCAGGACCCAAAGACGGGTTTATAGAAGGTTTATTTCATTGTCACATGAGGGTCTGGGTAAAAACATGTTTTTCCTCAGGATCTTTTCAAGTGCCACATCACTGCACCAAAAAAACTTGGAGTTGGACGATATAAGTTCCGATTTTACCATAGTTGATGATCACAAATTGGTGTCAAGGTCATTTTTGTGTAAAACACTCATTTTGTTTTTTATTTCACCCAAATGATGCAAACCACTGGCAAAACTCTTCAGCCATTGGATCCGTCCAATGATTCCGATATGGGTTCATACTTTAAAAGACCAAATTTGTGTCTCTTGGCGCGGGGAATGTTGCCGTCCATCACCTGAAAAAAACATTCCTTTCTTCAAGCAATCCCCACCAAATGACATTCTATCTGACATATTTTCTGACATTCTATCTGGCATTCTATCTGACATATTATATTCTGACATCCTATCTGACACTCTATCCGGCATTCTACCTGGCATTCAATCTGGCATTCTATCCAGCATGCTATCTGACATTCTATCTGGCAAATTTTCTGACCTTCTATCTGGCATGATATCTGACATTCTATCTGGCATTCTATCTGACATATTATATTCTGACATCCTATCTGACACTCTATCCGGCATTCTACCTGGCATTCCATCTGGCATTCTATCTGGCATGCTATCTGACATTCTATCTGGCATTCTATCTGGTATTCAATCTGGCATTCTATCTGGCATATTTTTTGACTTCTTTCTCACATTTTTTCTGGCATCTTTTCTGACATTCTATCTGGCACGCTGTCTGACATAGATTCTGGCATTCTATCTGGCATTCTATCTGACAGTTATTTTCACATTCTATCTGACATGCATTCTGGCATTCAATCTGGCATTCTATCTGACATCTATTCCGGCATTCTACCTGGCATATTTTTTGACATTCTATCTGGCATATTTTCTGACATTCTATCTGGCATTCAATCTGGTATGCTATCTGACATTCTATCTGGCACTCTATCTGACATCCATTCCCACATTCTATCTGGCATATTTTCTGACATTCTATCTGGCACGCTATCTGAAATTTATTCTGACATTATATCTGACATGTATTCTGACAGTCTATCTGACATTCTATCTGCCATAGTTTCTGACATTCTATCTGGCATTCCATCTGGCATTCAATCTGGCAATCTATCTTGCATTCTATCTGTCATATATTCTGACATTTTATCTGGCATATTGGCCATTTTCTGACATGTTCTTTCTGGCAGTCTATCACTATCTGGCATTCAACTTGGCATTCTATCTGGCATTCTTTCTGACAGTCTCTCTGACATTCTATCCCACATTCTAGCTGGCATTCTATCTGGCATGCTATCTGACATTCTATCTGGCAAATTTTCTGACCTTCTATCTGGCAAATTTTCTGACCTTCTATCTGGCATGATATCTGGCATTCTATCTGGCATATTTTTTGACATTCTATCTGGCAGATTTTCTGACCTTCTATCTGGCATGATATCTGGCATTCTATCTGGTATTCAATCTGGCATTCTATCTAGCATATTTTTTGACATTCTATCTGGCATTCTATCCGACATTCTATCTGGCATTCTATCGGTAGTCAATCTGGCATTCTATCTGGCATATGTTTTGACATTCTATCTGGCAATCTATCTGACATGTATATTCTGATATCCTATCTGACATTATATCCGACATTCTAGCTGGCATTCTTTCTGGCATTCTCCGGCAAGGTCGGGGCCAGCGCCACCCCACAGCCAGCTGAGCTCGCCATATGGTGAGCCGATCCAGGCGTGGCCCACTGGCATCCAGGCTAGCAGACAGGAAGGAGGGAGGAGCAAGGCGAGGAGTGAGGGAGTGATGGAGGGAGTGAGGCCTTGAGTCAAGCACCTTAAGTCAAAATCTAGCAACCCTCACCTGGCAGGTGGGGAAAAAGTGAACTGAATAACCATTCATGCACATGTTCAACTCCTTATATGATCACAGTCCGGTCAAATCATGGGAACCACAGGGTCTTGTCACCAGTCTTAGATACACGGCATCTTCAAAGTTGGACAGTAAATAAGCCCATTTGTGGCAAAAGGTTGTGTTGTACCAAACTAGGTCCACTGCCCGTTTCGGATCATTGTATCCGTTTGTAACTTGTCGTCCGCCATCAAAACCACGTCGTTCCTATGGGCAAAAATCATGCCTGCCATTTCGATGTGTCATGCAGGCAATTCTATGGGGACCCCCATGATTCTTCCCCTACTGGAAATCCGGCTTCGCAAGTGGTTTTCAGGCCAACCTTCATGGGGGCAAGCCAAAATATAGTTACATAGAACCTGAAAGAACCAAGCCACCAGTGATTATTGACTTCTGACATCTTCTGACGTCTGGCTTAAGAAAGCTATATTTCAGAGCCTCAGATTACAGACCGATTTCTTAATTTGCGATCGCATTGAAGAGATTTTCCAGGATCTAGACAAAAAAGGTGGATTTCTTTTTACTGTATCTATACATCATATACATATCTATACATATATACATCGTCAACGGCGTGTGGCAGTTCCTTGAGAAAGTTAGGAGCATAGCATTCCGAGCGTGTGGAGGGTAGGAAATTCGTGCGGAAAAATTCACAGCTCGAACCGAGGGGTGGTCCAAGTACCCAAAGCAAGAATTCAGTTTCATTTTGCTTACATTACTTGCTGGTCAAAACTACGCTCCAGTAAACCAACATGGCTATGAACTGGCCCATTTATAGATGATTTAAAGATTTACCTATTCAAAGTGGTGATTTTCCATAGCAAACCGTCAGTTTACCAGAGGGCAAATCGTAACCCAACTCACCAGTTTTTGCCGAGACTCCTTACCCAGCTGTTAGTGGAACTGTCCGTGTCTTCATCCGACTCATTTGTCAAGTTGCCCACACCGTCTGCGTTGTCTACGCCGTGACCCACTCGACCCCCTCGCCCTTCTGCGGATCCATGACGGAACGCACGTGACGTGGTCATTTTCGTCGAACTTCTGACTATCTGCAATTTCGAGCCAGCCAGAGACATGCCAGAGACAAAAGAAGACCAGATTGGTCATGTGGATGGAGAGTGGACCAATGTGCAGAAGCTAAATGCTGCAATCTTCGTAGTGGGGAAGTTAAACTTCCAAAAATCATCCAGCTAAGCTTGAATCAAACAGTCTTATATAGTCTTACCCTCTAGTAAACTAACATAGGCACAGGTATGGAAAATCACCACTTTTAAGAAGTAAATCAACTACAAATGGCAATTTTCAATAGCTATGCTAGTAAAAATCCCATAGCTATGCAGTGGTTCCGAACTGAGCTTCGGCACAACCTCATGGATGGCACGGTGCGCCTGGGGCCAGGTGCATCCACTGGTTGAAATTTGTTGTTGAGTAATGCTTGGTAGGAAAATGCGGAAATTCATATCCTACCATGGATTACATAGGACCATATATATATATATATATTATGTTTAACGGTAGGTGGCTTCAAATATCACTAAACCTTGGTTGATATTGGGGGTGTCTAATATGAATGCGGGATGGGACTATTGCTTGGATGTAGTGGGATGTGCCCAAGCTACGCATTGGTTACAGTTATGATCACAACTTCCTGACGCACCCTGAAATGTGGGTCAAAAGTGATGACTATTGGGACATGGAATCATATGGGCATTGTAATCAGTTCACTCTGGTACTCTGATCTTCACAGCCAGCTGGTTTTTTTTGGATGTTTACTACGCATCCAACAATCCAATCCAGCAATGGACCAAATTGACCTGCACCTGTTTGTAACATGTTGTAACTGGTGAACTTCCATTGCCAAGTCAAATTACCAGAGGTTAAATGATTCAAATGGATATACCCTCCTGTAATCAAACATGGCAATGGAAAATCCGCCACCTGTAGATGATTTCCCATTTCGTAAAATTTACCGATTTACCGGGGGAATTCCAGTTGCCATGGCAAGGATTGCCACGACGACGGGGCTGTGCCTCCGGTGTCATCAGCCACGTGGCTAGCTGGGAAATTCTCTAATTGCAGCAGTACTGGGGAGGTTTCTAGCTGGGAAAATCATCGAAATGGGAAATGTGAACGATTGCCATGTTGTTTTTTACCGGAGGGTATCCAGATATATCGATAACAAAGATGAATGAAAAGTACCCCCGGTCATTATTATCCCATTACTGTTGAAATACCCCCATGGAGGTAGATCCCCATTCTATCCCTTTTTTATACCATCCCCCTGGTGTTTGGTGGAATCACCATGAAATTCAGTCAATTCCCATTTTTTCATACTATTATTCCATAAACAAAACCCTGTTAAATCACCACGTTCAACGATAAAATCGCATTCAATCACCGTAAACATCACCATGGTTTAGATCAGTGGCATGACCCGCCCACGTTGCGAGATGCCGCTCAGGTGATGTTTGGGCGCCTCTCCACAGGGTTCCTGGAAGGACGCTTTCATGGCCAGAGCCTGAAATCGGGGAAAACTCCGCTGGGCCTGGGGTAAACTGATGGTTCATCGGCGATCATGGTGGTATGTATAATGGTTTATTCATAAATATCAAACATGATTGATGGGGATATTTATGGAGAATACCCTGAAAGGTAATCAAACATGGCAACATTGACTAAATGCTAAGGGGAACATACCCTCTGGTGTCATCAAATATGGCAATTGAAAATCCCCTCTAAATGGAGGTTTCCAGCTGGGAAGATCATCGAACTGAATCGAGTAGCTTCCATTGCTATGTTTGATTACCCTGTGGTAAACATACAAAAACTGTGGAAAACGCACGGTAAACCCGTTCAGAAAATGATCTACGTACAAGTAGTTCGTGGCTGCGGGTTTTCCACATCTACGGTGTGTAGTTTGCAGGAGGGTAATTAAGAATGGATCATAGTGGAATAAAAAATTGTATATTTACTATGAGACCCGAAAGAAACCAGCGATTTGATGGAGATAAAATGTGGATAATTGGGTATACCAGGGTACAATATATATATATATATATGTATATATATATATATCTCATATATATATATATATATTATGTAATGTCTAAGGATATAATGGGATATATATATATATATATAATCGACTTGAAATCTAAGGTTTGACCAAATGTGAGACGGGCCCTAAAAATATGTCATGTCATCTAAAAATTGCGGCAAAGTGGGTTGATCAAACATCAAATAGGGGTGGCCCAAACTGTTCAAACAAAGCCATTTCACATGGAAGCTGAAAGATGCCCTGAGCTAGAGGATGTCCTTCTCGGAGATGGTTCGTCCGTTTTGGGCTACATTTCAGGGTGACACTTCTATGTCTGAAAATGGAGAGCACCCATTTTATGGCTGTTTGAACATAAAACATGCTCATCAACCAGTGGATAGAATCGGCGAACTTATATTCGCAAAAAAAAAAAAAAAACATGTACCCCCAATCCGAGTTTGCCATATATCCATGTTGCTTCCTTAGTCATACCTACTTGTTGGTATTCTCCCAAGCTGCAACAGTGGGTAGCTAATCTCTGTAAGGGCCCAGTTCTTTCAAATATCTCAAACGGTGATCATGTGGTCAAGGTTACACTGTCACACAGTGGGATATCCAAACCTATACAGTACCCCATATATATAGTTTTCTGATTGGTGGTTTCAACACGTCACAAAAATATGCTCGCCATTGGGGATCATCCCTCCCAAATATGTTTGACAAAACCATGTCTTTCAAACCAGGAACCGGTTGTTTATCAGTTATATACCCCTCATAGTAACATTATTCATTTTTATGGTTAAAACTCACCATGTTGGAAGAAAATGGTGTTTGTTGCATGTTATACAATACCATACATTTATACTACAAAACTATATCCGTGTGGATGGGCTAAATCACCCTCAACCACGCGAGAAAAAGTGTCTCCATTCTCCATCTCCCGCCTTTGCTCGGAGATAGTTTGACAGCAAGGGGCCAGACTCCTGACAGTGACTATGTGTCTTCGGGGTCAAGCTGCTGGATGCAAAAAAAATAGATGTTCACTCCACCTAGCCACTAAAACATGCTAAAGATTATGTTCGTGGAACCGGTTTTCTCAAGTTCTTGACTTCGCACGGCATGTCTCTGCGCCCAAGCTTTTTCGGACTCCGCCAGGTCGATAGCGGTGCTTCTTCACAACTCCCCGGACGCGTGCTTGGCTTCGATGAAGCTGAGGACGTTGTACCTGGGGCCATGCGGGTCTGAAAATTGAAGTAGTTGAGTATCCCAAAATCCACTGGTGATGATGATCACTCTCAGAAATCCATGGCATCTATAGGAAAAGCCCAAAATCCAGTGGTTTTGAAAATATCATCGTCCATAAACTTGCCATTTGGGGGTATCCATCATTTTCTGACAAGCCCATCTCGTGCTGATTTTTGTACTGGAGGCTGTCAAGTTGGTGGCTTTGGGGGGCTGAAGTTTTCTGCTGCTTTCAGGCATGACAAGGGAACCATGGTGCTGCTATAGCAGCCTCATATGCGGATTGGACAAACTTGGGCACCCCAAGAATTGAATGGCCAATAGCAAAAATTGATCGAATCTGCGGTCCCTTATTTCTTGGACCCAGGCCCATACCCAGAAGTTGTAATCATTGGAAGTCATGGTTTGACTCTTCTGCCAAGTGTCTGCTTAATGAAATCGACCACTGCTTGGACTGTCCATCGCTCTGGCATGGCCTTGTAGCCATCCAAAGGCATCACCTGCAGGGTATCTCCGCAGGACTCCCTAGCTAGTAGTGAACATTTATGGATACAACACGATACAAGCATAGCTCGGAACCACTCCCTGCAACCTGCAACCATTGGATAGTCATAACAAACGTTGAGAAACTTTTTTTTTGGAGGTCCAAAACCGTCAGGTCAACAGTTGCAGGCTCAGTCGTGCTGACCATCGTTCCCAGAGTGTTCCCAGTTGCAAACAACGAGTCAGGAGTTTCCGACAAAAAACAACTCAGATCAATAGATGAATCAAACAATGTATCAATAAATGGATCCTCACTCTGAGGGATATCATTCCCCGAAGGGGAGAATCGAACTTGTGACACAGCTATCCACGGCGGTGCTGGCCTTCCCGTCTAAGTATAGCACTATGCTGGGAGGCTTTGTTGACACCTTGGGAGCCGGGACTTAGCATTGAATACACAACACAATACATGTCTCTACCAACGGACCCCAAAAATGGAAATTTGTCTTCAAATCATTGGAGGAAAAAAAAATCGCAGGAAAAAGGTGGAAAAACATTGAAAAACGGCAACTCCTAGATGCTTTTCAAATCACTGGTGGGGTTACTTTTGTTTGGTAAACCCAGTGGAACCAAGGGGATGAACATCCACAAAAACCAGCTAGTTCGATGTGAACTACAGGCCATCTTTGATGAGTGCAAACTATGACCAGTGCAGGAACCCAGATGATCGGAGCGCAGAACATGGTGGCATCCCTTGAAAAGGGCTGTCCCAATGACGCAATTCTCAGAACACCTCCTTTGTCCATGATATTTCCATGATACTTTCCTCAATGCCCCCGTTTTTGTTGCTAAAATCCACCATACTTCGATCTTTTCATGAGAAATCTGTTGGATTCTGCTGGTTCATCCGACCCATCGGACCTGTTTCAGGATGCTTTGCGCGAAAACGCTGCCGACGCCAGCCCCTGGGTTCAATCTACGAGGTCACCCTAAACCCAAAAATCCACTGGTTGATCTTGGGTGGGGATATATCAATATATGAATATATATATATATATATTGGTGGGGATATATTAGTATACTACAATATACTACATCATTATTCACCTCAGTCTCACATTATCATTTTCCCTCTATGAAAGTTGCCATAAATTGCCAACGTGAGCTACTGTCTACTTTCAGATCTTTCAGCCTTTGTTTTCAGCCCAAAATTCAGGGCACAACAGCTATCATGTTCGATAAAGTCGCGGGCCTAGGTCATCTTTGTCGACATTGTCACCTTGGAAAAGTTTCCAAATCGCTTCCAGGTACCTGGCGGAGAATCTCGGCCAACGTGATGTTCTCATTCCCTGTTTATCCCCAATGGCTCGTCAAGCCACATTTCTTGGTGGTGAAGAAACCATGAAATCCCCGGTAAAATCAGGAACGCAATGTCAAATCAAAGAAGTGCTGCCAAAGCTGCACTTTGTGCTCTCGGTCTCCCTCCTTTTTGAAGTATCCGATAATGGCAACCTCGAGGCGTGAGCTTGGGATCAGACATGAAACGTCAATTCTGATTGGGATGAATCTATCTGTTGCCACTTGCTCATATGTATTTTGTATAATATACGTATATACGGGGTGCACTATAGGAAGGCTACCTTTGTCGACCTTGCTACTCTCCACTATCATCACCTTCTTCACCTTCTTCATCACAATCATCACCATCACCACCATCTTTGTAATAATAGAATACTTTCTTTACGTATGTATATACATACATACATACATACATACATACATGCATACATATATACATATATATATATATTGTGCCCTCCCAAATGTCTACCATTTTTGTGCTAATTTTCTGACTTGGTATTGCATGGGGATGCAATAGATGTATATGTGTACATGTGTGTGCGCGTCTTGCTTACCAGTCCAGCCGGGAATAATGAAATACCTGCTGAACCTACTGCTGTTACTCTTACAGGATGTGGATGTGAATTGCAACCAAAACCTCGAGAAACCCAAAAAACAAAAAAGAACTTTGCAAAGTTTGGTCTGAAGCTCATGTTTGGCTTTTTTGTTCTGCCTCAATGGTGTTTTTCTTTTTGGCCTTGACCTCAAAAAATCTGGAAAATATATGTTTTTTGCTTTTTGTATAAAATGATAGAATCGAAATGGCTAAAAAAGAACAACGCTTTTTGTTTTTTGGATGCTTGTGTCCAAGAATAGGGTTTGGGGACGGGATCATCGTTTGGAAAACGTCTTCCTAATTAGAACATTCTTACAAAAAACCATGTTGCCAACGCCTGACAGCCGTTCGCAGCACTTTGCCCGGAGTTGGGCAATGGCTGCTTGCAGCCTGGCGATCTCTTGTGATCCCTGCTGGCGCTCCTCCTGCAGGAAGGTGCATTTTTTCAATGTTTTTCCAACTTTCAAAGACCTAAGTTTCGCATAGAGAAACTCCGAGGTAAAGATAGATTTTCAAAACAGCTACCTCAAAGATCATTTCGTAACATTAATGCGTAGAGAGGTCATCACTTCATTTTCGCAATACTCCAAAGATCTTAGTATCCAGTAAGCATGCATGTGAAAAATCATCCATTAACATTCTCACTCACTACCCCAAAGACCCTTGTGTCCAGCGCGCACATGTTAAGAGGTCACTTTATAAGCCGCATTCGCACTATCCCCAAAAATCCAGGTGTCCAGCAAACACCTGCGTTTAGCCTTCAAAATCGGGGCGCGTGAACATTGGCAGCAAAATCTTTGACTTTACACGGAAATTTTCAGACTTGAATTAGATATCATGAGGCATATATTCGAAATCCGAAACATTCTTCATTGGCATTGATCGAGACCTTATTCTTGTGGTACCGGAAAAAGGTGCATCACAACCTCTGAAAATTAATCAGTGCTAGCCGGAACTACAAAATTGAATCTACATATTTCTTCCTGTCCTCTTCGCCTTGCTGTTGCTTGCACAGCTGTTCCTGCCGGCAGGAGATTGACGCCCAGGGGGCATGAACATTAAATAACGGAATGTTCGAATGTTCGACTTTTAACGAATTTTTCACACTTGACTTGGAATGCTTATCAGGAGGCATCCATTCGACATGTAAAAAGTCATTCATTAGCATGGGAAACTTATTCTTGTTGTATCGGAGAAAAATGCATCGCAACATCTGACAAGTCATTGTCGGTTGGAAGTACAAAAGTTGAATCAATTTCCATTTCTTCCCGTCCTCTGCCTTTCTCTGTTGTTTCTGCTGCTTCCGAACCTGCCGACAGGAGACGGGCGCGTGAAATTTAGTCACGAGAAACATACATTACATTGAAGATGTCTAAAACCGAATGATTTGCATTCCAGTCCAAACCCATTCTGCATGCACAGGCAGCTGACAGGTTCTCAGAACTCTCATGAAGGAGTCTTCTACAGAATTCTTTACGCAGACAATTCTACTTTTTATCTTTCCGGGGGTTCCCCTTGGCGTGCCGGAGCAAAGAGTTCAGGCGCCATACTAAATGGGCTCCATCCACGCCCACTCCCCAGCCTTGAGATGGGGTGGTCGGGAGAGGCGGCATTCACCCGTTTCGGGCAAATACCAGACCTCCCCCTCAGCCACAGCCACTGAAGGCTGAAGGCGCTGCGCAGAGTGCCCTGCGCAGAGTGCCCTGCGCGCCGTGCTGTGACCATGACCATTTACCATACCATATTGCACAATTTTTAATAGATATCTATATATAGATAGATCGATAAAGATATATATATATATATAGATATAGATATAGATATAGAAACATATATATATATGCATATAGAAATATATATGTATATGTATACCAGTAGTACCGCACAAGGCGGTGGCGGAAGTTTCAAAAATAGGAAGCCTATAGGAGAGGTTGGTTGCTGTGAATGATGAACGACAAAGCGAACCCACTGATGGACCGAACAATCGTTGCACTTTCTCGCAATCATGGGTTCATCGCTGGCNTGAATGATGAACGACAAAGCGAACCCACTGATGGACCGAACAATCGTTGCACTTTCTCGCAATCATGGGTTCATCGCTGGCCATCTGTCCATGTCTCTGGTTTTTTATCTGTTTATCTATCTCCGCTTCACCTTCTTTGGGTATTTGTCTATCTCCCTCTCTGTCCATCTATCCACCTGTCTATCCACCTGTCTATCCATCTGTCCATCCGTCGCTCTTTGCATCCATCAGTTGTCAATGTATCTATGCGTTTATCCGTTTATTTCTCTGTCTATCTTCCTTTCTGTCCATCTTTCCGATTATCAAACTGTCTCACTGCCTATTTGTGTTTCTATCTTTCTATGTGTCTGTTGGTTTATCANTTTCTCTGTCTATCTTCCTTTCTGTCCATCTTTCCGATTATCAAACTGTCTCACTGCCTATTTGTGTTTCTATCTTTCTATGTGTCTGTTGGTTTATCATTCCCTATCTTTGTAATTATCTTGTTGTTTATCTATCTGCCGACTTCTCGATCTATCCATTTGCTCAATTATCGATCTTCTTGTCGGTATGTCCATCAATCTGTTTCAAGATCAACTTTAGTTTAGCGTATGGCTCCACGAATGCTTCACGAATAGTTTTCTGTTGACACTTCTTCCACTTTCCGACGTGACCACATCAACAACCAAGCAACTCTGCGAGACTTCTTCCCTTTTCCCAAGTTGAAAACTTGAAAAAGAAGCAATTCTCTGAAAAGAAGCAATTCTCTGAGACTTCCTCAATTTTGTAAGTTGACAACATTAAAAAAAAACGAACCAATTCTGCGATACTTCCTTCAAAAATGGAAAGTTGAGTGTGCAGCTGACGGCCTCGTACCAATGCGTTCTGCGACTTGTCCAGGCCATGTCTCTAAAGTATTGCGCCTGCCACGAAAAAGTCACGCCAGGTCATACGAAGTGCTGCACCTGTCACGCAAAATCATCTTAGCAAACCTGAAGATCTTATGCTCCAAAATGACACCCCTCAGGAAATCAGCGCCCTGACCTCTTAACATGTTTGTTTGAAGTAAGATGCTGAGGTTGAGGAGCTGCCGAGGACGTGGCGCTTCTGACAGCGCCAAGTGCCCTCGCCCGTGAGGCCGGAACGGAAGGTCGAGATTTTTCTTTTTTGATATGTACATATATATATATATACCTGGACTCTCCAGGTTTCGTTTAAAAACTCTTGGGAGTTTCATGTAGGGTTTCTTCAGGGTTCATGTAGGGTTGCAATCTTCCAAATCTGCTAGACTCTATGATCTGTGGATTAATTAAAAATATGAAAAAAGAATGAAAAAAATACGACCTTAAAATGTAACTTTTCATGTGAACTGAAAACAAATATAAAATTGTAAAACTCAAAATGTAACTTTTCATGTGAACTGAAAACAAATATAAAAACTGTAAAACTCAAAATGTAACTTTTCATGTGAACTGAACGACAAGTAAAAAAAAGGAAACTCAAAAATGTAACTTTTTCATGTGCACTTTTTTTACATTTTTTGTACAGTTTTTACATTTTTTTACATTTTTTGGCGTTTTACATTTTTTTACATTTTTCAAAAATGTAAAAGAAATGCAAAATCAAAACTACATTTTGTCACATTTTTCGAACATGTAAAAAAAGTGTAAAATCAAAACTACACTTTTTTACATTTTTCAAAAATGTAAAAATATTTTTGAATTTACAGATTTTTGTTCTTTTTTGTTCACATGAAAAAGTTACATTTTTGTTTTTCCTTTTTTTGCAAATTTCAATGTAGTAGAGCTATTTTTGGTGCATTTTGATTTTTACAGGGTCTGATTTTACATTTTTGAAATATATTGTTTCATATTTTTTTCATATTTTTAATTACTTGATAGGGTATAGAGTCTAGCTGTTTGTAAGATTTCAAATGTAGGGTTCTGTAGAGTTTGATTTACGGTTTCGTTTCCAGTTTCTGTAAAGTTTCTTTAAAATTTCCTTAAGGCTTCATGCTGATCAAGGACAGAAATGGTAGACATGTGGGGGGGGTAGTATATATAGACCTCCTATATCAATTCTGTGAGATTTGCGAATGAGATGCAACCTGCTTGCATCCTCCCATGTCGGCAGTGGTATTTATCCACCCAAAAAAAAACAAACTGGTTTTGCCACCAACTCCTTCCAGGTCCCCAATTGTCACTGCGTTCGGTTGGAAAAGGAGCAGTAAGGGTACCCCAAAGTCCAATCGATTTTATGATTTCTCCATTGGTATATCCCCATGTTTGGATAGCCCCACATAGACCACAATTTGGGATCCATTCTTCGAAATGAACAATGATTCCTCATCTGGGCCAACTGTCTTAAATGCCATAGATTCACATTAAACAACCCTGTTTTGGCTCCCCCCGACTGTTCGAGAAATCCACCTGGTTGTTCTTCAAAAACTTGCTGTGCTTCTTCATGGTCGGCAGCACTGTGGCATAGTGAAGGTTGGATCCTCTGGGCGCTTTCCCGAGGCGACTTGACATGCCAACATCCTTTGACCCCTTAAAGGAACGCTACAACAGAGAAAAAATATGAAAAGAACTTAAGCAGTGAAGTAATTACGGTAAACCCAATAATTAGAAACATCCAATTCTTGAGGCCTAGTTTCTACCACCCAGTTCTGGATAGTTCTGGTATTTTCTGGTGAGTCATTTGGGGGGTATAGCACAGCAGTCACAACCGTTCTCCACTTCGCTCCTTCGGCATTTTCGCCCATATACTTGGTGAGCATCCACTTCTGTCCATCTGGATTTCCTGGCTCAGCTCGGTATTTTGTCTGCAAACATCTCTGATTTCAACAAAAACAAGGAAACTTAATGGGTTTAAAAAAATTGCTGGAATATAGCCGTGGGATCTCACCTCCCGAACCCCCAAGGCAAGAGACGCGCCTTGGTACTTGTCACGAATGACTTCAAAGTCCTGCACGCCACAAACATTTCCAGAGAGGACCAGGCGATTTTCACCCGGAAGAAAAACAAGTCTGACAGTAATGCTTGTTTCTGGGAAATATGGGAAAATTCGAGAACTACAATTACATATAATCACATGTGTTTCCGCGTTTCCCTATTTTGCAACTTGATGTCAGTGGGGGAAATGCGGAACATTTACTCATCAATGGAACCAAATAGATGATTCTTCAGGTGGTTGTCGCAAACCTGGCAGACACGTCAACAATGTGTAACCTGCCAGGGTTCCTGTTGCCTCTCCAACGTCACTTTTTGGCAACCATTGTCCAACCATGTCCAACCACTTGAAAAGGGGTGTTTTTTCTTTTGAAACCCAGAAAAGGGAAACGTAAGTCCCAGGACCACTCACAAACCAACCAAATCTGGAACTTGCAAAAAGAATGGAGGTTGCTCCACAACTCTGCTACAAGCAAAGCATTTTGGAGACCGGCGTGTGGACATATACATTTCACATGGCATCTTCACGTGCTGCCTCTCAAATCCTTCCAAGACTTTCCCAATACAGTGTCATTCAACCATCAATCTGCTTCAGGATTGTGAAAACCACGCGAAATTCAATGGTGTCGTCATCCATTTTCCCTCGTCAAAATGGCAACTTAACACCATTCAATGGGGTAGTTCTCTCCCTTATGTCATAATATGCTTGATTTGATCAGTATATATATCCTGATTCTATCCCCTGTAGCTGGGTCCCAAGTATGTGGATTTCCATGTTTGTTCACCATAGTTGATATTGGGGGGGTGTTTTAGCAGTTTTAAACCTTGAAGCACTGGGGGATGGGATTAGCCTCCTACAAATTGAAGATGTGGAGTGTACAGTGTATCCAACATTTCTAGATCATGTTCCTACGCTTTTCCCATGGGTTTTCCACATTTTTTTCTATGTTTACCCTGGGTATAAGAACCACAGTAACTTCCATTAAGATCCGATGAAATCCCCGGGGGCTTTGTGTCCTTCGGCTTCACTTCCACCGGTCGACCAAATTTGTACATCACATTCCTCGGCCAAGCGCGGGCCATCTGGGCGACCTTCATTTCAGTGTGATTATGATAATGCATCTGTATGTACGGACGTATGAATGCACGTATGTATAACCTTCATGATCATATGTATTGATATGTCATGAAATAGATCTAAATAGATCGCAATCATCATGAGAATGACAAGAGTATTAGACACATCATATTGGGAGAAAGTAAAAACCCGTCCCAGCCGCGTGGGCACCATGTTGGATTCCACCCACCTCTTCGACATGTCGCGGTCCTGGAGCGGCCAAAGCGCTAGGTCAATCCCCGGGGCCTTCTGAGAAGTCTGCAAGTTGATGTTGGTTCATGTTGATTAATGTTGATTCATGTTCATCAATGCTGATTAATGTCGATGTTGGCCGATGTTGATCAATGATCAATCTTGGTCAAGCTTGGAGACTGTTGGAACCTTAAAGTAACATCAAAATCCTGCGGGAAACAAACACAAAAATCACCGGCAGTTTGGGCCACTGATCAAGTCGATTTCTCACCCCTTCTTGCTGGTGCGATATTTTTTTCGTGGCGTCGATTGCAATGATGTGGTAAACCCAAGAATAAACCATCCATGACAATTATATACATATACTACCATGAATGGCGGTATAAACCATTCAAAACGGTAGGTTTTGTTTATTTTTGGGTTTACCACAATACTTGGATCCCCCTTGTCTTTTGGTTTGCTACTCTTTGCGAAGTTAGCCACCAATTGGCTTCGCTGTCCGCCCAGGAGCTACTGTGGTACATGTAACAATAAACCCCAATGTTTGCAGATTTGTCAAGAGAAACGAACAAGCATTAACTAATGATGGTTTATTCTTGGGTTTACTTGGATCAGATTCAATGGCTGCCCACATGATGATTATGATGTATTATTCTGTAGAGCGCCAGCCACTTTTCTGTATTCCTCTCAGGCTCTTCCCGCACCTTTCAGCAGATCCCCAAAAAAGAACTTGACCATGAAATGAACCCAATTTGGAGTGGTAATTTGGTCATTCCCAACATCACGGATACATCAGAAGCCCCTGAAAGACGCAACGATGACAATCTTGGGCATGTTGAACCACTGCAAACACCACAGCGAAACTGGGCATCTTAAAACATCCTACATACCCTGCGAAACAATTAATATTCAGCTGGGTATTACTTACTTACAGTATATAGATATAAAATAACAATATAACTATCAAATATCAAATATAAATATATGACCACCAAACAACTATAACATACTACAACTGTCTATATATACAGTAATTAAATAGCAAAAAAACACAAATCAACCGAATTGTCACCGGTGGTTTGCCCAAAACATGATGAAATCTGCATGCCCTTCAGTAGC
Organism: Symbiodinium sp. clade C Y103; assembly: GCA_003297045.1. Taxonomy (NCBI): domain Eukaryota; class Dinophyceae; order Suessiales; family Symbiodiniaceae; genus Cladocopium; species Cladocopium sp. clade C. Next base: position 277,251 of record BGPT01000417.1, read on the forward strand.
ATAGACATGGAAAATTGGAAAAACCCAAGATGTCTAGGTTTCCTTAGGTTTCCCCATGGATTTCCATGGATTTCCATGGATTTCCCCATCCTTATCTATGTTTCTTTGGAGGCTCCCTCACCATCCATCACTACCCCCGTCCTTATCGACATCGATACGGCCAAAATGGATCCGCGACCACTTCCACTCCCGCGCCAGTTGTTCAAACTTCGCGCGGATGTCGATGTTGAGCCGACCCTTGGCCGAGTAGAAGAGCACATAAACGTAGTCGTTGTCCTGAAAACAACCCAGCCAGCGCTGGTCATGATTGATGATCCAACATCAATGTAAATATATTAGTTTGAAATGTGTTTAAAGGTGATTCCCATGGATTGTCATACATATATAATGTCAAATAATCACCCATCATCCCCAATATGCAAAGGGTATGAGTAGTACAAGTCCCTAGAATCATCAACCAACCAAATCAGAGGTGGTCAGGGGACATGGAAGAACCATACTTGGCAGGTCAAAATTGCCAATTCTCCACAAAAACTGGGGTGGCTGTGCCATGTTAGGAAAGGAAATAGGTTTCAGCCGCCCCAAACAGTTCGAATATACCAGTTGAGGAGAATTTTCAAGGGCAACTATCAGAAAATGATGGAGCATCTATATATATATGCATATATATATATACATATATATGGATGTATATATATATATATGTATATATGGTATGTCCCCAAGTCAGTAAGGCAAACAGTGGCAAAAATACACTCCCCTCATGGCAAAAAAATACCCATCTCCACTCAGCCAAGGCACCTGGATGAACTTATCCAGATTGTAGCAACAGCTACAGGCCTGGAGTCAAGAAATGGATGTTCAATGATTTTCACAGGGTGTCGTTTTCCTATGTTTTCCTCAGTATATATGTGTTCCACAATGCTGAATCCTGCACATGTGACATACATGTAAACCCCTTTTTTCATTTCCAATTGCCTAAGCCAATTCACCAGTTGCAGTATCCGCAGCTGCTTTAGTTNAACCCCTTTTTTCATTTCCAATTGCCTAAGCCAATTCACCAGTTGCAGTATCCGCAGCTGCTTTAGTTTCAAGACTTGCTGCTGACGAACGCAGCCATAACGTGGCGAAAACCTGTGGCGGCATTAGCTTCCTGGGATCGTCAAGTGGTTGTACCCTTGAGGGCAGGTGATTGAACCCTTGAGGACTTTGTCAGTAGGCACCTACAACAGTACACTAAATCGCTGTTAAAAAAATCTGACATCATCCAAATCATCCAACTCCATGTGTTTTCCTAAGGTTTTCCGAAGACTTGAGTACCCCAAGCCTTGCCAAAGGTTGAACACCAAAAAAAAACACCCCAAATCGAGCCGCACTCGCTGCCTCAGCTGTAAACTGCACCACAGGATCGTCACCTAGTCGATCCTGGTGGCAGAAGGGATGGACAACGAGCTGGTCGTGAGTTGGTGTGTCCAAAATTTGCTGGGGATCTGCCGAAACAAACAACGTGCTTAGATAACCATCTTCCAGTTTTGACATGATTGTGAAATATTGTGAATGGCTAGAGATGGTCATATTTAATGATAGATGGGTATAACTGGTTTTGACCCTCCGGTATTCAAACCTGAACATGGAAATTTCCCCATTTATTGATGATTTTCCAATGAACACCTCCATTGATAGGGGATCTCATATTGCCATGTTTGATTACCGAAGCCTACTATGTTGTGCAACAAAAAAAATACTTCCATTACAACCTTGTGGATAATTCAAAATAGATCCCAAACCCTTGCTTTGTGGGATTGTCTGTGTAACTTGCGGGGACGTATCCTACTTTCAAACAAATCAAGGTACTTAAACAACCCCTTATATATATCCCAATATATCCGCATATTTGATACTATGTGTCCGAGTCCATGATATATCCACATCTTTGGGCTATACTGATTTGGGTGTATCTGAAAATATGGTATACCGGTATACCCCCAATCTATGGCCAGTTAAAGATGGAAAATGAATGAAAATGATAAGAAAATGATGATGAATCACTTGTTAACCATCATGTTCCATGTTTTTCCATCATTTTCCCATGACTTTCCCATCATTTTCCCAGATCGAAGAGCTCCCCAACTTGGGGAAAAACGCCGCCTGGCATGGCTCAGCTGCCACCAGGGCCACCAGACCCAGCCGCCATGGCCATTGGGCCCACTGGGCCCACTGGGCAAAGCGCACAGCGTGCATCGTGTTCTGCTGGAGTCTGCTGGCTCGGTTGGTTCTGTGTGGAAAAGTCGGTGCGACTTGTTCAAAAACAAAACATGACAGTTGATGAGAATGATGAGAATGATGAGGTCTTCATGAGGTTTTGATGAGGTCTTTTGTGAAGCACAAAAATATTGAAAAGTGTTGACTTTAAGATACTTTAGATAAGTACTTGTGTGCGTGTTCTCCCCAGTGATTGAACAATCCTGGCTCACAGAGCATGCAGTAATTTGGAGAGGATCAGTTTCTCAATGGCAGGGATCCAATAGTTGGAGACCAAGCGTGGACCTCATACTCACTCTCGACATTTTTTCCAACTTAGCAAGCCTCATGATAATCTTCCAGCATGAGGATAAATAATAAGCTGCTCGAGCCACCAAAAAATGGCAGAAGTCTTCCAAACTTGGCAACAAGTTAGTCAAGGCAATCAGAACACCACCAAGCAGCTTCTTCATCAAATCATTCTTAAAACATCCTGGCGGAAAAGTAGAGATGCTTTCCCCGCTACATGAGTTTGTCTGAAACGATGGTACCCCTAAAGCCCAAATATATGGGTGAATCATCCTAATCATACTCAAACTGCCATTTGATTCCCCATGTCCAGACTCACCAAAATCATGATATGCTTGGTTATACTATGCTTGTTTATATCCCATTCATCTCCATCCAGCATATCATATCCCATACTATATACTAATATTCATCATCGAATATAGGAGAAATATGGAGAAATCATTACTGGGAATACAGTATCAGGAAATTGATGGTGATTCAATGGTGATTTCTCATTACTCTTCTTCAATGGTGATTCTCCACATTTACTGAAGAAATCTTGGTGATATCCCATGAATATCTCATGCAATGGTGATATCCTATGAATATCTCATATGGTTTCCACATGTTTCGCCAGAAATTACCACTGAATCACCATGTATCTGCAAAATCACCAGTCCTCCGGGCTGCACCACCAGGCCGAAAACCTTGGGTTTTTGCCATGGCAATGGAAAATCCATTGCCAAAGGTTTTCTAGCTGGGAAAATAATCTATAATCAAATGGTGGATTCCATTGCCACTCTTCATTACCGGAGGGTAACTATGACTATCCCAGTACTCCCAAAAACTATCAAAAACCCAAGTGACTTAAGTTCGAACTGATTCAAAGCTATGCATGTCCATTCCCGCTATCAAAACCCTACGATGTGCGCCGAGTCACGCCACGCCACCCAGCATCAGCACAGGCACCAGGGTCAGTGGCAACGCCAGGTATTTCAGCGCCACGACCTCCGGAAATAAACCATCCAGCTATTGGGGTCCCAGTTTGAAGGGAAACCCCCCTAAATAGGTTTCAAAAGTCTGTCTGTACACTGACACTCTCATAAACTTACATACAAATACATGTCGTCTGAAATGGTCCGGTTGCCACACACCTAACAGGTCACAAAGGCCCAGCCACGTTTGTAGCCAGCCTTGTTGGCTAAGACATCTGGTCGTCTCAACTGGTAGTTGATGTCTGCATACCTGCGACCAGTGGAAAGCAGTGGAAACCACCCAGCGATGGTCAGATTTGGGGGGCAACTGCTGTCCATTGCGATGTTCAACATGCTTGACCTTTTAGCTTCTCCAATCCGTGGTTTGGTGAAGGCGCGTGTTCTATTTTCATGTCCTGCTTGCGCAACAATATGTAACAATTCTCTGGACATTGAATTTCCTGAAATGAGTCCCCAGAATGAATATGCATATTGGGTGGACAGGTTTTACAACGTACGGAATATCCCCACTTATATGTGGGTTAGTTAGTGGGATGTCAGTCCACAACCAAGACCTTCCCCTCAATCCATCTCAGCCAGTTCTCAACCCTCGGCTCACCGTATCACCATCAAACGATTGAAGGTGCCCCACATGCGATACCTTGCGCACGGCGTGGGAACACACCATGTCCATTTAGCAAAGATGGAGGGGTCTGCATCTTTCATTTCTGTGGTGGATGTTTCAGGGCGGCACCCCTCCATTACAGTATTCATTCATCAACCTGACGAAGGACTTCGACATTCCTCAATTCATTGTCCGGCAAAAAAAAAGTGTGCATTCTGGTCCCTAAGAGCTCACTAGTCAAAACTGATAAAATAGAACCCACTCATCCACTGCGTTTGGGGCGGCTTAGCCATTCTTATCACAACTTGGGGGGCAATTCCCCGATGACAACAGCCAATATACCAAATCAGCGATCTCGGAAACTCAAGGTGTACGAAAAGAACAGCAGGTCGGATCACAGACCACTCGACACAAATGACGTATGGCAAATTTAGGGGAATCGCTGAAAAGAAAGTGCTCATGTTCTTGACTCCAGAGCCGAAGTTTTGCTTCTTTGTTGTTAGGCGTCTTCTGACATACCCTTCAAAGGGGGTATCGCTATTTGGGACGGTCCCATGGCTTACCTGTTTGGTACAATTTCTGAAAACCGATGTCTGGCTCAAAAAATGAGGAAATCAGAGAGCTTTTCCACCAGAGTGGTTGGTGTGTCCCATTTTGTAGCCCAATTTGTTGTTGCTCCAACCCCAAGCATTGATATTTTTTCACCATCGCAGAATCGAACTGCAACCGGTGCTGCAACTGGGAGGTCCGCACGCCCAGAACGCGGTAAAAATGCCACCGACCCAGTAGAGGTTCGGCAGCGGCGTCTGGGCTGATGCTCTCGGGATGTTTGGGCTGGAGGTTCCACCAAGAATCATGGGTTTTGTCCTTAACCAACTGGATATTGATAGGTCCTAGTATGGTGGAGTATTGGGACAACTTGTAATCAGTAGTCTTCGGGTAATGAGGATATGGAATTTCACCAACTATGAATAATATTTTGAGCTTTCAACCCAATCTTGGGATCTTGGGATGTAAAGAATGTAAAAGCGGCTGAAAGGTGTGAGCTGCAACTCATTCTAGATGTTTTTTTAGTTTGGACATGTCTGGACGTCTTTGGGACGTTTTGGCGTTAACCCCCAGTATCGTCAGCTGGATGACGACAAGGCGCCTCTGGCAAGCGTCGCCATAGGCGCAGAACGATGTCTTCGTGTTGCGGCACCTTCGTCAGAGAGTTCGCCCCACTCTGCGGCATGTAACAAGGAACCATAACAAAAGGGGGACATTCGAAAATATTTGGGATAATAGTCATCTTTTTTGATTATATACCCAAAAAGGATTTAACATGATTTAACCACCAACACATACAAAAGGTATAATCACCCGTAGACATAGGTCTAACGACCCCACATGGGGGCACAAAGGCCGCCTATTTGTGGAGTTTGGCCATTTTGAGGATCTGCGACCATTAAATTTTGGGGGCATTCGTGTTGAGCCATCAATTTGGAGCTTGGGTATGGCTCAGAGTGTACCAATGCCAAAATTTTGGTAAACACTGACACCTGACCCATAGCAACTTTGCATGCGCCTCTCAAGGGTCTTAAATGTCCCGTGCCAAACAAAACCCAATCATCGGGACGATCATCCTCATCAAAGAATTAAAGTTCACCTTGCGAGTTTTCATCAAATCCCAGATTTGAAGTTGACGTTTAAAAATAAAAAATTGATCAAAATGGGACATTTACCGCCATATTTTGTACCCCCCTGCCCCAGCCTCCGGCTGGTCATCAAACTTCACGTCTTCGCCACGCCGATCTTTCAGCGTGTGATGCGCCTGGCCGCTACCCAAAAAGCCGTTGTTTGGGGTGGAGAATGAGCTGCTACAGCTTAAACTAGCCCAAACAAATTGAAACGGCTCAATTTGTCACTACTAAAAGGTACAATTCATTGTCTCATTATCCATTGGCTTAATTTTTGCTTCTCAATCTAGTACGAATTCATACTAAACCCATTTGGTGATTTGGTACAATCAATCACCATTCAAGTCCAATTTATGACTTCTGCCGCAAAGAATGTCTCTATCTCAAAAGATCCGACTTGTCTAATTCCATTCAATCTTCAATCATTGAATAATGACAAAGTCCATCACTTTGTTGAAGACATTATTGATCAATGAAAGTACATGTCCATTCAATCATTCAATCAATGTGAATCATTCAATCTATGTCATACTGAGTATATATTCACGATTTAATGATCATCAATGGTTATCAATGGTTATTCAGGCTTGTATTCATGATTGATTACTAAGTAATGGTTGATGTGGAAAATCCAATCCTGAACTATCCCCAACTTTACCATTTTTGATGTGTGCTATAAACCATCAGTCCATACGCCTGGGAGAAGTCCTCATGGCTCAACTTTGCCTTGGCCCTGCGGCTCGTCGTCCCGAAACTTCGAGGGTGTGAAAATGGGCGAAAATAGGGAAACATGGCATGGGGAAAACATATGGGAAAAACTTGGAAACAATGGAGAGAGTTAAACCCATGAATCTCAGATGATTTAGCTTCTTGCCTCGTGTTTCCTCCAGAAATATCACCCTTCAAAGGGGGATAAGCACTATACAAGCACCAAAAAGGTAGAGTTTCAGCCCGAAGACAAAGAGAAGGAACCTCCCGTCCGTCATGCTAAAGAAAAGATGCGTGAGGCGTCGAACAGATTCCGAAAGAAGATGATAGCATGATAAATACCAAAAAGATCCCTGAAAACCACCCAAGTTTTTTGAGTTGTCCGTTGCATATCGTCCCTTGCATATAGTTCCGCATCAGCGCGACTTTTTGGACACGGCAGTGCTGTTCTCTGAGCTCACCAGAGGAATGACCTGAGGGTCACCTGAGCTACCAAGCCACCCATGGTGGCTAGGTCGCTTTGGTTGTTGGCTGATTAGTCATGGGGTGATCATAGGTTGCACACTTGTAACACAAAACAAGTTTGAAACCAGAAGAGACCCCAGACTACCATTCAATCTACATACCAGACACATTTTGCTGCTGCTCCATGTCAGATTTCCTGGTTCACCTGAAGTAAAGGAAACCCCTTCAGTCATGACTGGGGTACACCCCTGTGGAATTGGTATCTTAGCTATGACCTAAGTTAACCAGATTCCAGTATGGGTCTCTTTGAGTCATGACAGTCCCAAGGAACCAAGTTGACATGGGAGCGGTGCCCAATTCACAGTCTGTCATGGCCAAACCCCATGATGAACCAGTCCATAATCCCCTTTGAACCACTCAGGAACCCCATACAATATCATACAATCATGTCAGGTCAGAGTTCTCTACTCATCTGCAATCTTTTGCTGGCCAAATCACCATTTCTAATGGTTATAGCCTCAACAAACCCACCTTCAATTCTCCATATTTGTTGGTGAATATCCCCACGGCTGATGTCTTTTGCACGCTTAAATCCTGTTGGAACTACATCAGCTATTCAAGCATGGTTGTTTAGCTTGGATTATTGGTGATTCCACATCCACTAAGCACATCCAGTAAATAAGCCACCAAAGATCCACGTTCGACCCCTGCCACGGCACGTCCAAACGGCGTGCCACCGCTGCCATTCGCAGCAGATGTTTGCAGCCAGCTGGGACCTGGCTATAGGGGAGAATGGATCTAAGGGAAGATGGAGAATGTTAGATGCTAAGTAGCAGATCATGGCATTGTTAGATGCATTAGTCTTGGATATTGTTCATTTGTTACATAGTTTCAATGCTTTGGGGTCTGTTAACAGCAAGTGGGGTTATTGCCCCAAAGCACCAGATGAAGAAAATCGGTTCCTGATTTACCGATTGTTTGTTGGCATTTTTCGGCGGCCATACCCTCGATTGAGACAAAACCATTTGTAAAAAAACTGTCTTTTTCCAGAGCTGATCAGCAGAGTTCACGATGCTTTTGAAATGCGTTGCGGATTTGTTGAGCGTTGGTAGAACCTTCTTAGGGATTTCTGTACACCCTCCTGTAGTATAGCAACCACCAATCGTGATCAAAAAAAGTGGCAGCATAGAAAAATCAGACCCCTTCAAGCAATTGCCAACATACTTCAACATGATTCGCATATGTTTCACAAATCGGGACCTTTTCTCAGACTCAATCGCACATCCAGGCCTCATATCACCAGCTGGGATGGCTCTCCAGAGCCCACCGTCTTCTTCACGAGCGTCAACATCACGTCTGGAACAATCATAGGAACCAAATGCCCTCAGCGCTCGTGTCATGGCCCCTGCTAAACCGTCCACGGCTGGGGGCGATTTTGTCGACTCAGACGGTTTTTGTAGCTTCTGTTGGAGATACCCAAGTATGATAAGATATGATAAGATATGGTAAGATATGGTAAGTACCCATTCCAACGGTGAATGTGCAAAGAATTTCATTGTCAATCATGGTTCAGCACCGAAATTCCACCCGTTTGGATGGCACAAATTGTCAATTTTTACTCACGTGACTTGAGGTAAAATGCAAAGATCTATTCAAATTATGCATTGGATCTTACAGGACAGGATTTTGCTGCCATCAAAATGATGATGAACAGTATGATATACTGTATTCATTGGATACGGTAATTCAGTGTGATTCAGTCGTGTAATTCAGTTGTTTTTTGATTGTTGGAGATCCTTTCAGCTTGTAGATCCTCACCTATCCACATGTCGAGCGGCCAGTGTTCAAGAGCGTGTAGTACGTCAACGACTTCGCTGTGCGCTTGTAACCTGCTCACAAGTCGTCACTTTCAATCGATGAATGGAAGATGCTGCCTCTCCAAATATTGCAAGTGGATTGGGATCTTGTAGGTACAGAGCAGGTATCCGATGTACTAAAATCATTGGGGTATGTGGGGGTTTGTAAACTGAGGTGAACAAATGGTTTTGGGGTTCCCCAGCTGAAGAAACCCCCAGCCGGCCTGTACTCAAATGTTAGGATGGTACTGACAGAAACCTCTGATACAAGTGATGCCCCTGATGCCCAAGCACTTTAGGTTGCGGTCAATGATATGGGAAAACAAGAGACTTCTTGTAAAGAACCACCAGTTGATACTCTACTGTGAGGTTCGAGCCATATAGATCTGGGTGTGTAATATGGGAATACAAACACATATACAAACGGGTTTGACTGAAAATAGGATACCCCATTCAATCCCATCGTTCATCATCATATGTTCTTTCATAATTGCCATAAATTGGTGTGAAATTCAAATCCTCCATTTTCAGAGACCTAACATGGCTATATAAGAGTCAAGACCCTGGTATGCTGGGGAACACCAAAATGGCCTGTTGATGGATGTTATTTCCCCCACATACTGTCAACCCCGGATTTTTATTCACCCCCGGGCTGTTCAATTGGCAGGGCTACGAGGGTATCATTGTACAGTACAGTACCAATTCGTTTCAGCTTGAAGTATCACTATTCGGCAACCTCCCCTAATTTTTACAGGGGTACCCCACTTATTGTTACTTAGATAATCCCTGAAAATTATGGGTAAATTGCCATCATATCTCATCAAATATCCAATTATCTCCCATTTCATTTGAATCCATTTCTCTCTCATTTATCTCCCACTATTCTCCATTTATCTGCCACCTTATCTCCCAATAATATCCCCAATAGTCGCCCATCAATATCCCCATGGCCATCCCCGAGCCCACTGGCCTGCCAACTTCCCCAAGGGACGCCAGGGCTCGGTCGAGGCCTTCACGAACTCGTCTTGGCCGTGCCACTGCAGCGCTTTCCTCGGCAGGGGTGAACAAAAAATCATCAGGGACCCCATCGAGTGGGAAAAATCTGAATCATTCTGAATCAAAATGTTTGAGTCCCTCTACTATGGATGTTTCAATCAACTTGGTTTTATCATTCTATGCATTGCGGAAAAAGTTGACAACCAGACATCCACCTTCGAACCCCCTCCTTCGACAAATAGCCATTGGAGCCGAGATGCAAGGATAACAAGTTGCCGATATGGTTGCACACCTGGCTGGGGAAACCTCCTGGATTCCCATACTGCGGAACCTGATCATTCCGAATATCCAAAGGGATCCAAAGGGTAGGTTAATCAGTCCCACACTCATCATCAGCCAAGTCACATCAATATTCCCCAATTAGATCCCCTCGATTATCACTACAATACCATCATTTGATATCCCCATGTTTCATGATTCAAGCCACATGTCAATGCTGGTTGAATCGTCAAACACCGATCATTAATCACCGCTAGTAACACTAAATTTAAATCTAGTCCCCATTTATTCAGCTTTTTTGATTACACGGCAAAACCATCAACCGCCCAACTTCCACAGGATCTGAGTTGCCGGGCGGAACCATCCCTGACACCGTTGTAGCTGACCACCTCAAAGCCTGACACATGTCTAATGATGGTGATATGCTAATCTTAATCATCTAATAGAAATATCATGAAATATCTAATAGATTCCAATATATACTATATATAATATATATAATATATATAATATATATAATGTATATATATAATTATATATATAATTATATATATATAATTATATATAATATATATATATAGTTATATATATATAGTTATATATATATATATATCATAGGTACACTGATACATACAATAGAAATGAAGTATCTAACCTAATCTCATCTATTGTAGTCTAATTTGATCTAATCATCGAATCAATCTAATCTATATGTATATAAATACATACCCTGTGGTAATCAAACATGGCAATTGAAAATCCACCATTTACAGGATATTTTCCCATTAAAACATCCATTATTATAGGGGATTTCCAATTGCCACGTTTGATTACCAGAGTGTACACACACGCACATGATACACTGTACACATAACATCAATGACAAAATATGCAATGTTTGGATGACAATATGATGACATCATGTAATTCCCATCCCATGTGCGCCTTTCTCCAGCAACGCCTCAATGGCTCGCAGGCCTTGTTCTGTCTCGAAATCATCCAGTAGAGCCTCTGCCACTGGTCCCGTCTCATCGGATTGGGTCCAGGTCGTCCTGCAACTGCGCAGCGCAAAATCGGGAGACGGGTAAAGGGCAAAGGAAAATATCATCCATCTATATCCAACAAAAATGGAACCATATCATTATCATACACTATATCAACTATATTGACTATATCAATCTGTCATACACTATATGTCCCAGAGTTTGAAGAATTGGGACTTGTGAAATGACAGTTTCTACCCCGTTGAAGATCCTCATCTGATTTTCTCCTGTTGCCCACATGCAGAGCCGCTCGCGTAGCTTCGCTGTTGAGGTAGTCGGACAGTTTGTCGGTGATTACGTCGAGGAAACCGTCTGACAAGCCTCAGCTTCCCCCATCCGCATGGCACAACGAGCTCTCTCGGGAGAACCAGTAGTTGTCCCAGTACCTATTGGATATTATTGGATATTACAGTTTGAAACTTTGAATTGACCAACATCCTCCCACCTCGCGTGGCGAAAAGGGGGCTGAAACTTTGATCTAAACCGATGGCTGACTGTCTTGGATGTACTGTGACACTTATATACTGATACACGGGTAATCAGCCTGACTATCCCTGGTGCACACTTGTCAAGTGACTGCTAAATGGCATGTTGCTCCCAATCAATGGCATGTTTTATAAATAGGGGTTTCCATACATGGGGGTTACCCCCAAATCATCCATTTATAGATTGGTTTTTCCATTAAACCATCCATAATTTTGGGGTATCCCCATATTTATGGAAACCCCCAGTCCTCTGGACCCATCCACATCCTGAGTGAAGAAGCCGACATCGTAGTAGAAGACCCCCCCAGCCGTCTCATTGCCTCGGTCCGGAAGCTGCGATTTTCTGGAAACTGGGGCTGATCCACTACTATAGGGGCTGGGGTTACAACTTATAACATGTTCTGACCTACAATGTACTGTATAATATTGTATTATATTGTATTATATACTGATATTCATATGACTATTGCTCAAAAAAATGGGTATGGATCGCTACGCGGTGATCCGGACGTATGGAACGAAGGATTTACACAAATGATCGCAAATAAATTCAATCAGGAGTATGGATCGCCTGTGAGTCCGGGGTATGGATCGGGACCTTTCATTTTGAGCTGCAGCCATATACTCTTACGTGAGATGGAGATGAACTCCTGGTAGGTTTTCTTTAGTTTTTTTTTGGATGTGCCCCCCCCCCCTTGATAGAAATGAGTACAGACATGTACGGACGCCTGCGCTGTATCTCCATGTGCCAAGAGGCTCGCATAGAGCGCCCTCACAGAGTCTTCACAGAACTTTTCGGCTTCTTTCAGCTTCCCACCCTCCAGGGATGAGAAGAAAACCAATCTGTGTTGAAGGGTCCCGGAAGAATGGCACGACTTCAGGATCATTCTGTAGAAATTTCTTCCAAATCCTAAATACCACCCTAGAGATCCCTAGAAACCACGGCGGAATCTGTAGTGGATCCAAGCATTTTTGAGGTCCCATATGGGATCTTGGGCGAGATTCCGTTCTCGATGGGATTCTCCAGCCTCGATGAGGGAGACGCAGTGTGCAGCCTTATCTTGATACACTTTGTAGAAGTGCTCGTCGATGAGCCCGTGGCTGTAGGCAAAGTCCTGTTGGCTGAGTATTTCACATGTTTCACCAGATTGGTCAGAGAAAATCGCTGCCGGATGCCGTTTGATTTCGATCCTTTTCTTGGAATGTTCTCCTGTGGGCGAACATATACTAAGCATCATTTACGGTGATGCTGCAAAGTCTCGGACACATGGAATATTCTGGAACTCTTGAAGGTTCCCAAATCAAGCCTTTCTTGAGAAAATAAAGTAAGCCATGCCGGCCATGCCCCAGGTCTCTGGCATCATCCCCTGTATACTGTTTTGGGTGGTCAACGCTGAAGGGCCACGTTTCCGGAACGGTTGGATTTTGGATCTTCCCACTGTAGACACCGTTTCCTCGGCACGAAAGATCCGGTCGCCGAAAAATGTGGGGTGCCCATTTTCCCAGGATCATTTTGCAGCTGGAACATGGTGCCAGTTTCTTGGGATGTACAAAAGCCAAGTCCGGTTTCTTGGTCGCTATTCTGCATGGGAAATGCCACTGATGCTGCCAAGAATCCAATGATGACTCCCTTCAAATTCAGCTCTTTTCGCAGCTGGATTTCATAGGCCACATTTGGCACGTACCTGATGAAAGAACATGTCGGGTTTCAGGAGCAGTATGTCCCACAGTTCGAGTCCATTTCTGTCCCTAACTCGGGCACTTTCCACCGTAGCTTTCGCCTGTGACCCAGAGCGGGTTCCTGCGGGCCAAATTTGGCTGAAACATGATTCACGGGGCGCCCTATCTATTGTACTTTTATGGCATCATATGGCTGTTGTAATTGGGAAAATGATGATAAACCATGATAAACAAATGGAGTTTGGGGGTAACCTATTTTGGACGAAGCGTTGTCTATACAGAGAGTCTTCAACCAGCTGCAAAGTCAATGTGTCTACTTAGACATCAAACAAGTTGTATCCATCCCAAAAATGGGAAACGGTTACTACTCTCAAAATAAATAGAAGTTCTTGCTCTTTCTCCCAATTCTTGCATGAATCATACCCATCTGGGAACCACCATTTGCTGTTTATACCATGCCCTCACCATGTGAATATCCCCATGGCCATGATGGCAGTACATGGCAGTACACCATCCCCAAGGACTCACCAGAAATGGCTGGGTGTTTACCATTAAAAAAAGGCTTTCTTTTGGGATTACCACATTGAGCCTTGTCCTTCATGGATGAGATCGGCCAGTATCATTTGTCCAGACTATCCACCGCAGATCACCGCAGCATATTCAGCGTCCTCTTGTATTCAGGATGCATGCTGAAGAACGCCTTCAGTGCAGCGTAAAAATCCTCCCGCATCTCTTTCTCAGATGAGACATAGCTCCTGCAGCAGTGAGGGTCCAAGTGTGACCGACCAAGAAGCAGAGGTTGAAGTTTGGGGAAAGAGCAAGGCGGCTTTGAACTCTTCTTCACTGAGGTTCGGGCTTCTTCCCCGTGTAACCTCACTTCACCCCCGGGCGTCGTGCCCTGTCTCTGCAAGAAAAATGCGTGTGTAAATTAAACACACAATGGCAATCACATTGGCTCAGACCTTCTGAGTTTCTATGATTTTCGATGCAGCTCGTATCATCACAGCCAAAAAAACCACGTGGTTTCCCGCTCGGGAAGCCGTGATGTTAAGATATGCCAAGTGACTGTAACCGGATCCCACGGGATTGTCGATGATCATCAACTCGGTGTATGACAAAGATCCGTTGCCCCTTGTCATTTTGTCAAAGGCATTGCACCAAAACATTAAGGCGTTCCTAAAAGTTGTAACATCTCACAACTTTGCGGTTCACACTTTGCCTTGTAAAATCGTATATATAAACATGTATAAACCTATTTGGTTCTCGCAGAACGAGGTTTTTCATCCAAGTCGGACCAATTGATGCGTTCCAAGTCACGTTGTAGTCATTGGACCAGGCATGGGGATTCTCTTTGAGCGTCCCATCTGTGGGGCTCATCGTCAGCGGTCCGATGTTTTCCACCTGAGATCAACCCATCAAAGTCCATCCAGAAAACCCGTCAAGACCAGTCCACATGAAAATCCATTCAAAAACCCATCAACATCCATCAAGATCCATCCAAAACGTATGAAAACCATTGAAAACATCCATCATCCATCGAAACCATTGAAAACCCATCGAAATCCATCGATTTCCCCATCCTTTTCATTCCTTTTCTGCTGCGAGTCACCAGAAGGCCCATGATACTGGAGGCGCCAGGGCCGCCGTTCATCCAAATCAGGGTGGGCGTCACCTGCAACCGCCGGGGGGAGGGCGTGTAGGGATCTCTAGGGGTCACCTGCATCCCCGAAAACGATGCCGAAAAATGTTCAAACCCAAGTCGAAAGTGGTGGAAAATGACGCACTGCGATCTTTTGGGGGTTAGTGTATATCATAATATATCCCCGGACTGATGGCCTATGTTATATTGGTGTTTGACCATGTACATTCATTGTGCAACATGGTGCAACCAACGTATAGCAGCCCCCGAAAAGAGACAGAAAATGAAAATCCCATGCTATAGTGAAGGCAAATTACTTGTCTTGCATCTTTTCTGGGGTGACTATAGAAAAACCTGCCGTAGGCAACACTGCCCAAAATTTGGGGAGACCTCAAAGATTGGACATTTGAAGCCGCACTTTCACACGGATTGCAACGAATCAACTATATAGAATTATATAAACATGGATAACACCTGTGCGACGCCATTCCCAAAAAGGTCCATCGGAGGCCAGAAACCGAGCTTGGATGAGTTTGGGACATCCACACAGAAAAAAGGCGGTGCTCACAAAAAGAGGCGCTGTTGCTGTTTTGACACAAAGTGAGTAGTTTCAGGTATAGTACTCCCCAAACAAAGATAAAAGTCATTTAAATCACAGTATTTTCGGTTTGGATTTTACATGTTGATCTTTTGGAAATTGCTTTGGACTTGGCTGTTCATCTGTAGACTTAACCACCCGATGTTGGCCCCATGCCCGGTCCAAGTGGCGTTTGGCACATTTCCAGCAGCAGCTTCCACAAACCAGTAGAACATTTGCCTCTATGCAGGGGGCGGAAAAACACGAACTGCTTGGTGGTTGAGCCATCCCAAAAAAGATTCGTCAATTGGGATCCTAATTTAGGAAGGAAAGGATCAAAGTAAAAGGCACATTTGAATACATTTGACACACTTTAGTGACTACAAACCAAATCTGAATCATATGAATATAATATGATTGAATATGACCCATTTGCTTCTTGACGGCTTCTTGACGGCTTCTTGACGGCTTCTTGACGCGACTGCAGGAAAATAACTCGGCAAGTGAGTGGCCAAAATGACTGCCTGTCGGTGGTTGCATTGACCTCTGCATAGCCCGCGAAGTGCTTGTTCCTCGCAGGTTGTCCGTTTCCAGATCACCAAGATGTATGCAGCCGCTGGAGTTGACTCTTGGTTTCCTAAGATGTTGTCTGAGTATGATGAGTGTTGTTGTTGCTCCAAGGAGGCTTGGGATTGTCTAGGGACCGTTGTTCATCGTTGTTCCACCATGTTCCATCGCCCATGTCCTCAACTTGCCGGCCCCCGGCAGCTCCGTCACCACGTCGGAAGATCCCAGCGCGGTAACGGCCACGGTCAGCAGCAGCCAGCGGAGTGCCATGGCTCCAACTGGGAATGGTTGGACTATTGGGGGAAGCACCTGAAATAGGTAAAACATGGTAAAACCCATCATAACAACCCATATCAATATCAAACATATGGAAATGTTATGGCAATCTTCAATGTTTTTGTTGTGTTTGGGGGCAGTTGAGACATCTGTATTGCAAGATCCAATAAGATAACGAAACAGCACAGGCTGGGCACAGTGGAGTCAAACACATTGCAAAAGGTCATGGACTGCATTGCAAGTGTTGCAATTTGTCAGCATCAGCATCAGCTCAGGCCAGAAGCTGTGGAAGTCTTGGCTTGCGCTCCAGAAATTCCCAAAAGGAAAGAGGTTTAAGATCCAAGGGTCAGCAAAGCACAATCGAAACAGTAGGGTTGGTTTTATCGTTTTTTGGAGGAACCCATATCACACCGCTTTCGGTCACACCAATTTCCCATTCACAATTCACCTGTCACCAGCACCGTCGCCCGGCCCGAGCCTGATGTAGCTCAACGACACCACGCAGCCCAAGACCACCGTCCAACCTTTACCTTCAGAAGATATGGACTTCAGATGACTTCAGAAAAGGAACTGCAGGAATTCTGATTCTGTTACCCATATTTTTTTCTGTCTTGTGGTGGCTATCTTTTCACAAATGTTGGGATGTTGGATTTTTGACCCTCAGCCAGTTCTCAAAACGGCCCAAGGTATGCCCAACGTCTTGGCTCAAGCCTCCCAGGGCAAAGCGCCGCTGCCCTTTGTAGTAGTCAGACATGACCCAAGGTCTTTCTTTGAAATTTGTGTGAAGATTTGGAAGGACTATGTTTGATATTCCTTTGAGAATTGCTTGTTTTCAAAGGCACTGGGATGTTGAACATGTTGAACATCTGTACTCCCCTTGGAAAGCCAAGCTGGAGCTCAACACCAATTGAGAAGGGAAAATGTTCACGTTATGTTTCCTGGTTCATCTCTTGTCGCGGCTGTCATTCTATTGCTGGCTGAACCAATGCACGGACACCCAAATCCCCTTGATGTATCCCATCAGAATGCTCGCTTTCGAACTCGTGTTGTCCATTCTACACCGGGGCTTACAGGGGGTGACAATCATATGATAGGGCATGATAGGGGTTTAAAGGTGGATTCGATCACAGGTATATGTGATACACATAAAAATACGAGTATCATGTATGATGTGGGTGGTAGGGGTCAGCGGATACGCCAACCATTCAAAGTTCCCTCGTTCCCTCGTTCCTTTTTCTCCACATTTGCGGAGAAACCTCTGGGCTGAGCCAACACCGCCTGCCGTGTGGATGTCGTTCGGAGATGGATGGGCTGAAACTCTGTGGCGCATTGTGGCCCTGGGGTGAAGCAACCACATGTAGCCAGGCATAAGGCATAAGTAGGTCTGCTCATTTTCGGCAGTAAACAAATAGCCATCCAATAGCCATCTACCAGCTCGAATCATTGCCCCTAACTTCGACTTCTACCAGGTCATACTTTCCAGCCACAGCGACTTTCGCCAGGTCCCCTCTGCTGTACCTAACGAGGAAATGCCATTGGGTCGTTCATGGCGACACCGCCAATCTTATCCACGACCTCTCGGAGACGCGACATTGGCCAATTCGTGGTGGAACTCGTTGTGGTTAAGTCACCATCAATCACCATCAATCACCATGAAACCCCCTGGTAAACTGTTACATAACTATGGAAAATCATCATTTTTAATGGGAAAATCAATGAACATCAACCATAATAAATAGCCATTTTCGATAGCTACGTTGAATTGCCAGAGGGTTTACTCCCAATCCAATGTCTGAAAATCCTCGTATCCAAACCGGTTGTGGTTCATCATATTTTCGCGGCTCCAGGATGCTCCAGGTGAAGTTGAAATGGTGGATGCCTGGGTTCTTCTCCCACGAAACTCCACGGACCTCACCTTGTTCCCGTTGCACCATCCCCCGAAGGGATTTCTCCTTTCCTTCTTCATCATCCTCGTCACCCGGTTGGAGATAGAAGCCACCAATCAATAAGGTTGATCTCAGGACAACTTTCAGGAAATTTTGGGTTAATATGGCAATAAATGGCAATACTATGTTTGAATCTTGTAAATGTCAAAATGGTATCTCATGGGTCATTCAACCCACATCTGGCATGAGGAGATCCTTTCTTGCATCCAGATGCCTGGCACAATGTGCCTATACCTATGCACCTATACCACACCTATTTTGTATATCTGTATATCACTACCTTCCTCATCCCTATCCAATCCGTTAAGGAATCTCCAACTTCACGACTTCTCTGAACTCCCAACGGCCTAAGCGTATGCACATTCTCTTCTTCCTGCTGCTTCCATTTCAGGAAGGCTGGATCCTGGGCTCCGTGGTGAGGATTGCGATTTTTTGGATACGAACTGCTTCAACCATGGGGGTCTTTGTAGAGCTGGTTCAACGGTTCAACCATGTTCAACCTCTCATTTCAGCACAACTCCACTTTCCAGCCACTTTCAAAAACAAAAGCTTCCAATCTGCATGTTTCACTCACCGAAAAAAAAAGGACCGTTTTCCCACCTGCCACCTGGAGTCCCCGGCCGAGTTGGTGCGTTCCAGCGCACTTTGCGCTTGCCGCTCCGCCTCCCGCCCGGGCCCCAGATGCGATCCCTCGATGCGGAAGCCCCCTGCTGGCCGCACCAACCTGAGCGGGGCCCCGGATGACCCGCGCATGCATCGGCTGTGTGTTTTTTGGGCCCAAAGAAAAACTGGGGCTGGAAACATGAGAAAAATTATGAGAACCATGATCTCTTTCAAGGAGGTTCTGACAGTTTGAATGGTGAAAGTTTCGTGATTTTCCAAGTGTTTCCAGGTGATCTCGGAGCACTGAGTCGCCACACCCCTGCGGAGACATGGCTACTGGTGCCTGCCATGCTGAAAAGCCTGTCTGTAGGGACACTCCATTTGTAGGTATTCACAAGATCCATCAAGCTCAACCCATTTTCAATCCATTTTCGTGGTCTATAAGCAACCCAAAAAAGCAAAAAGGTGAACTGGTGAAATATGTGAAATCATATAAAAATGAAAAAGTCATCAAGTAGTGGCAAATGGCATTTCTATCTTTTTGGGATTCCTATTGCTATCTGCTATAAGTTAACTTCTTGATCTCTCATTTTACACACCGCCATGTCCGTGCACAACTTGCAGCCAGCTGTACCCCTTCTTTGTCCAAGATGGAGACCAGTTTCCTGCCGATTCAAAATTTGGTACCAAGGGACCCACTGATGTGTTTTTTGCCTGTATACCCTCTGCTAGTCAAACATGGCAATCAACCATCCCGCATTTACTGAACGATGGTTTTCTCATTCAAAGCCCGTTTGCAGTGGATTTTGACTACCAGAGGGTACATAATGTGTCTTGAATACAAAGTCAGCCACATACTGAGATCGTTAGATTTGGGGCCAATCCTTTGGGGGTTCAACTTTGACCTATCCCCCATCATCCCGATTCACCGGCGCAAGATCACTCATTTGGGAGCTATTCATCCCCACATAGGGACAGAAAGTACAACAAAATTCGGGCAGGTTTAGTATAGTAAAGTATGGTTTCATAGGGGGCGTTCCCATCAATGGGGGGGACCCCAATAAAATCCCATAAATGGGATGGTTGATGTTTTTTGGAAAATCCCCCCAGCAACCAATCGATGACTCATCCTCCAGGTCTCGGGGTAGCCTTGCGGAAATCCGTGAATTCTCAAATGACTCTGGTCATTCTGGGTATAACGGTATAACATTGTATAACATTGTATAACTATGGGAATAACCTCCATAAGTTGGGATGTAACCCCTCAGACTAGGGTTCCCTGAAAGTCAAATGACTCCTCTTTACCAGTTTATAGTGATAATACTGAAACTTGTTCAACCCAGGGGCAATCCATGACTCAGCTTGATTTTCTGGGCTGAATTTCAGGAAAATGTAAGGCACGGACGATATCGAAGGTGATCATAGGGCGTTCGGGAAGATTGACCTTGCAACGGACACAACTTGGCTTCTACTGGCCATGACCATTGCGGCCAAATCGCATACTGATCAGAAGTCGTTACTGAGCTCAAAGCCTCGCTTCATTCTGATGACGGGTAGGGATAATGTGGTCTTTACATGTCTTTACGACTTGACTTCGGACGTTTTTTGCCTCCAATCTGGGATCATCTGGGTCCTAAACAGTTAGGGAACCTGCCAGCTATGGATGTTGAAAAATAGGGAAACTCAGGGAATCAACCACTGGACTTCAAAATTCTCAGGGAGCGGCTCATCGCCAAAAAAGCCTCAGAAAATCCACGGCGAATGAGAACCTCATGGGGGATTAAAGCAACCATCATGAGGATATAGTGGGTTAGTGAAGTAAAATGATGATCAATCATAGGGTCTTAGGGTAACCCAACTTTAAGACTTACCGATACGCATCTGCAACAGGAACCAAATCATAGATCACCAACAAATGTGAGAATGCATTATCCAACATGTTGGAAATACGATAATGATACGATGATGATCATTGCAAATCCACCACTTCTATCCACTTCTTAGGTAGAAATCCATAAAAATCCACCACCTCTTTGGTTTTAGTGAAGGAAACCACTGGGCACCGGGGACCTTTTAACTGACCCTGACTGGCTCGCCTCGCCCTTGGCGGAAGTGCGCGACTGCCAAAAAAAGAGCCCAAAGAACTGCAGTCACGACATGGCAGACCATGCAGAAAGCGGTTGATGTGGAGTTTTTGTGTATCCTCTGGTAAATTAAGAGTTTGCCACTGAAAATCACCACTTTTTATTGGTAAATCAACTATTTCTATGGCCATTTTCAATAGCTATCTTGAATTAACAGAGGGTATCATCCTGTTCGTAATGGCTCAAATTCAAAGCTGTTAAACCATGGCAAACCCATATTTTCTTTGTCTCTTGCTTCCACCCCCATTCTTGCCGGAAAAGCAACTCCATGTTGGCTGGTGCAATCGTTCTATCAGTTCCATCCCCATGTTTTGCCTTTAAAAAAGTGGTTGAAATTCCCAAATGGCTATGAGTCAAAACCCTGGTACCTTCTGTTCACCCCAAAATAGCTGGGATTTATGGATGTTCATCCCCTTAAAATGTATACTATTTTATACCAATAACTTTTGACCCATCCCCAAATGGATATGGATCGAATAACTAAGTTTTTTGGTTCCGTGGATCCCCATATGATCTTTTGACTTGCCAGTTGCCATGTCACAGGTCGGCATGTTGCAGCCTGTCTTTGATTTAAATACTATTTAAATCATGTCATATTTAACCCATGTCCCCTGTGATTTTCTGGGGGAAATATTCAATGGGATTTCCCAAGGGTATCAATCTTTGGGAAAGTTTCGATCCCAGTCCCAGCTGTGTTCAAAACCAGTTTCTGGATGATGATAATCCCCCACTGTAGTAATATCAAGGATTCATAACTCCCTACAGAAGCATCCACCAAGTTGATCCAAGTTAGCTACATCTCATTATATTCCTGTTATTATCCAATGATTATCTCCAAGTTAGTGATTGCTGTGGTCGTTTTCCTCACGCCCAGGCAACTTCAGCTTCCTGCCGCTCGGGCGCCTCAGAGAACGTGATACAAAGCGGTTTCTTTTTTACAACACGGGAAGATCATTTTGGACTAAGTATGATAGCTAGATATCATCAGTTCAATTTAGTTCATATTTTTGTAGTATACAGTAACCTATGGTGATTAACCAATTTGGACAATAAAATATCACCAGTGTGGAGATCATGATCACTATCATATCCAATCATATCATAGGTGAAGATATGGCACTGCTCGGCATGTGCAGCTAGGGTTCTCATCGGATGACCGGACCCCTCTCACTGCTCGGCTTGAGGGCCCCAAAACCCCAGTACTTGGTTCTGTCACAACCATGGGGCAGGCCATCCATCATCTAATTCGAATCCAATGTTGTTGGATTTGCTGAAAGGGGTCATGTTTCTTTCAGAATATCCCCAGTTTCCCCAGACGTTTGGTGGATTAACTCATCAACCCCCCCCCCCATTTTTTGGGGAAAAAAATGCATCGCAAATCCAGGCCCTCTTCCTGGCCACCAAAAAAGGTCCCGGACAGAGCTCCTTCGGTCTTTTCGGTGGAGACCTGGCGGCCGGTGATGGGTCAAAAGCCTGGTACCCAAACGGTACTCCAAGTCATAGCTGGTATAGCTGGATGGTTGTTCCCCAAGTCAAGTCACATGGTGATTCCATATGTTTTGATCCATGACCACATCAATTCCTAGTCGTTGCTAACGACTTCCGCCACCTTCTTGATCTCGTCGACTTCGGGAGCATGCCTTGGGGATGTGGCGGCTTGGCCGCGAGTGGCCGGTATTTGGTGTTGATCCTCAAAGGCCTCCAAAGAGGAAATATTTTAATATCGGATGAACGAAAATGTAAATCTAGTAACTAATAATTTTTGATATAAAGTGAAATTAGACACAGTATATAAATGGCAACAATGGAACAAAATGTGTATCATTGTGTATCAACTATATAAGGGTAAATGATGGTAAATGAGAATAAAACTTGCCCCACCCAGCCAGGTCATCCGCCAAGGTGCTGTACTGGGTCTCTTCATGGGCGGCGCTTTAGGCCTGGGGCTCCAACGGACACTGGGATGTCGTGGTTTGTCAATGGAGATTTATGGCTCACAGACTCATAGATGTTTATAAATTTATAAGTGAGAAGGGAAAGTCTACAAGGTTTAGAGATGTTTAGAGCGACTTTTAAAAAATGGTTTAGTTTACAAAGTGATTCCCCAGTACATCTGATGATGTCCCGTCAGGTTTTGACCAACAAATCCCCACCTGAGCTTGGTTCGTCTGAGGCCCCTGCGCCGGGAGAGCAGTGGACCTGGATCATCGTCCCCTCTCCAACCACCATGGTTGATTAACTAGGGGGATAATATGGGATAATCCCCAATAGTCATTTCATCTAGCACTTTTTTAATCTTTTTTATGGTAGCCCCCCCAATTCAACAGCCGTTTGGGCTTTATCAATCCAGGGTTGACGTTACTTAGAATCATCTTTTGACTACAGATGTCCCATTTTTGGAGATGTTTGATGGTTAAATCCAAAATATCTTTGGCAAAAATCATCCGTCCATTCACCATCCCAGACATATCGAGGAGCCGCACACAGTGGAAGATTTCCGTGCCACGATGGCACCGGGAGCCGTGCATGCCGAACCTCTCAGTCACTGGGAGGAGGCTTAGGATTTTTGGGGGACAGCGAATCAACAAAAAAGGGAAGATCATCAGCAAAAAATCGGATCTCACAAATGAACATCTATTGGACCTATACCAGTGACACGTATATATCGGACAAAGTTGCTCCCAACACACCACAAGGGGGGCGAAATCTGGCGCCTGGGCGGCTGCTACGCGGCCTGGCCCAAGGGGCCAAGAAACTTTGGATTTTTCGTGGATGTGATCACATGGGATCCGGGATCCAATGAGTTTGGTCACGGTGTGTGAAGGTAAATCCAATGAATTACTATCATGTTCATTCATTTTTCCCGATTTAGGTGACTAAAGGTGGTGATTTTGTGGTATATCACATTTTTGGACGAAGCCATGTCATGTTCTATTTCATTCTATTTCCATATTTGTTGGTCAAACCCCTCAAAAAGAATGTTGTTTTCATTTCCCCATTTTTCGTTGGCAGACTCTCCAGTTTTGGTCAGCCAAGTTTCTATCCTTGGTTGCTACGACCCCAGCGTTCTATTCTATCTTCGGTTAAATCAACATATACATATATAATTATATATATGACATATATACGGGTATTTATGGCTACCCAAGTTTTCGTGGTGAAATCAACTTAAATTCCCAAATTGTGTTCGTAAAATCACAAGATTCACATAGCTTCACATTTCTTAAATCCAAATGGGTGAAGATTCCTGATTTAGTTCCATGATTCTCCCATTGTAAACCCTCCATTTCTAGGTGACTTTCCCATCAAATTTGCTCAGCTTCAGGCATCATCTTGGCGCCTGGACATCGAGCTCCTTGAGAGCCGATGAGGTGACGGCAACGACCAGGCACCACTTCGCCTCGCATACCTGGACCCGGTGGTCTTCAGGTTTCGGGGCGTTCCCAGCTTGGAATCGATGTAAAATCCAAAGATGAAAGAAAATGGATTGAAATGAAGGTTTCCTAAAATAGGGGTACCCCTAAATCATCCATTTTAGTAGGGTTTTCCCTTATAAACCATCCATTTTTGGATACCTCCATTTTAGGAAACCCCCAAATGGCCAATCGGAAAATCGGGAACATGGGCACATCGACTTGTCAACTTGTGCTAGGCTGTGCTTCAAGTGACCCCCCTGTTTTCCGCTGGTTTGACTTTACTTGGCAATGGTCACTTAAGAATCACGAAAATGGTCGTGATGGAAACTCTCAGAGAACCCCCAAAGATCACCAACCCCCTATAATCCAATATTGAGCCAGGGGCATTGCCACATTTAAAACCAATGAACCTGAACCCCGGTTTGTTGGAGTCGGAAAAAAAAAACGTAGTCATCTTCTTGTAAAACGGGGTAATACATGGTAATACCAGCTTTTAATATCCAATATCATCTGATGATTATCCACTACATCCATTGCAAGTTTTTTTGGGGGGGATAATATATTCATACGATTTAATTTTTGGATATTTTTGGTACATCCACTATATCATTGGTTTTTCCAAGATTATCTCATCCTTGATAGATCCTCTGCCGGGCTTTGGAGCCCCAGCTGGACCACGGTATCTCGCCCAGGCCATAGACTTGGAAGATCGGCCAACCAGACATCCTGGCGGACCACGATCCGCATGGGAAATGCTGGGAAATCTCTGGGTATATAGTGGGCAAACATGGGAAAAACCCGAAAATGCAGAGGTTTGTTTTCTTGGATTTTGGACATGGTGATTCCCCCATCATTTCCAGGTGTCCAAGGTATATCTGGCATCTTTTTAGGGGTTACTTTAAAATATTGTAAAATGGTGTTGATATCAACCATCCATTCAGCTGGGTGCCACTGGGGGTTATATCATATCAAAATTGCTTGTCTGCAGCGTGTCAAACCATCCATACGGCTAATGAAATGTCACACACAACCAGACAAGAAGTAGCGCGATGTTACCTGCCGCAATTGATCTTACCGATTAAAAAAAAGACGAAGCATCTAAGCACCAAACAAGCAGAAAAATATCGCTTTGGATTTTGACATCAACTGCCAACAAACTGGATTTACCAGAAAAATGAGACTGGGTAGTAGGACAGGAAATCAGAATGGGATGAATGAAAAACGACCATCAAATACGCCAGATATCACCCTGCCACTCCGACACTTGGACGACTGCGATGCCAGAAAGATTAAAACAAGAGAAAAAATTCAGACTATATAGATTCACCAGATCTGTTTGAACAATTTGTAGCCAGATCTATTCTGAACAATTTATAAAGAGATATATATATATATGATTTTATATCTATAATATGAAGACATCCTAAAATATGGCCACCCCAAAACCATCCCAAACCTGGGTTGTTCTCATTAAAAACCAATCATTTTGGCATGATTTTTGTTGGTCCCCCATGACTTCGCAAAGCCCCAGCAGCTACACCTTCATGCTGGGCGCTTCCAACATGCGCTCCATCAGCAGATCCTGCGAAAGCTGAACGCGGCCTGGGACCTGATCCAAAATCGGGGGAAAACCATGGAAACTCGAGGGAAAACCATGGGACAACCAAAGGAAAACCAGGGAAAACCCACGAAATTCCCCATATATACCCATGAAACAAATTGTAATAACCAGTTACAAACCCAATAAATATCCATTCCGCAGCCACCATATTGGAGAAGGGAGTGGTCTCTGGTCCCCTGGTCTTACATCGACCTTGTTGGCGCTTCACGTATAGCTTGTTCATATTTGCATCCCTCCAACATCCTCCAACGCACCGGACAGACACACACACACACACAAGGACGAACACATATCACAATCATATATGTAGATAGACACAGAAATAATACAAACATACACATATAAACCAAAACTAACAAAGATAATGCACGCGCAAATTACGTGCCCCTGTTCGAGATGCTGCTCCCTGGGAGATAAAACCTCCATAAATCCCTGTAAAACCTCTATAAATCCCTTTAAAACCTCCATAAAGGATAAAACCTCCACAAAAGTCTGTCAAAACTCCATAAATCCTTCATAAATCCCCATAAAACCTCCATAAACCTCCATAAACCTCCATAAACTTCTCAAGAAAATCCCTAAATCATGATGATCTCACCCCGAATTCACCTCGCAAAACACCCCCTGTTTTGCGTCGGCTCCTGCGGCACCTGGCCCTCACGCTCCAGGTCCAGCACTCCGAAGAGCGCCTGCGACACCACGTTGAGGTCCATATGCCTGGCCAGGAAGTTTCTGCAGACTTGGGGTCTTTACATCGAAGATTCCAACAAAAGCAGGATTCACTGTTGATTCCCTGGATTCAATCATCATTTTGGATCAAAAAAATGCTGTCATGATCAAACATTCTTGATCATCTAGCTGGAAAATCTGTGGTTTGATCATCAGAGAATTGGGGGTGTTTATGATGAAAAAATGGGGGGGACCATCTTAAAATTGGGATTCAACTTAACTATCAAAAAAATGTGGTTTTTAATGTTTACCAAGACATCGGAAACCCAAAAAATAAATGGTGTGATGGAATGTCAACCCTGGATCAGTAAACCCTGGTTGATTAAAGTTGATAGACCTTATTTGATTCAAAAACCGGGGTTCTGGAACACAGGGACAATCATTTTCAGTAGTGCTGAAGTATCACCAAGACCTCCTTTGGAATAATATCATAGGTGCTGGCCCAAAAGCTGTCAGAATATCACCAGAAATGTTTCAGGATATAAACTATGCTGGGACAAGTTTGATCCAAGAAAAGAAGGATAGCAAGGAACAGGGAGGGATTCACAATCGCCAACTTGGGATCACCAAGTCACCGCTTGCAAGTGGATGTGAAGCAACAAGAAATACAGCCCATGAAATCCGACACAACTTGGAGGGTATCACCAAACATCATCTGAAAATGGCTGGATGTACCAAAACTAAAAAAAGAAACTCAAGAACATCCATTTACCCGAATATCATCAAAACGAATCCCAGGATTTATATCATCTTAAACCACAAAAACACCCCAAAAGAAAACAGGATGGATAAAAACAATAGCAAACAACTGATGTTTTCATGGTTATAAGTTATATCCCATTATATCCCCAGAAAATCCCTCATTGCCCCACCTGAAGCCAGCAAAGTCTGTTAGGAACTGATTCAGCTCGTGGCGGGAGAGGTACTGGCCTCAGGACCCCAGGTGCTACACTTCCGTTCAAAGAATGGTGATTTCGTGGGAATTTCATGGAAAATTCACTGGGTTTCATGGGAGTTTCCTGTACAAATGGTGATTTCATGAGATTCTAATGAAAAATTATAGAATGGAATTTTATGGGGATATAATGGAATGGGATATAACCAAGAATCGTGGGATAGAATGATGATTCCGTTGTCAAATAAGATGATTATTGCAATGAGAAAATCATCAAACTCGATGGGGGCCGGTCAATATCTCCATGTTAGTTTGCCGGAGGAAAGATGGGTCTACCCTATAATGGGAAATAAGACTCCAAAATATGGTGATTCTTACGAGAAAATTAGGATCAACTATGAGATATTGATACGGGGGTATAAAATTATCAGACAAGCCCACATGGAACAAAAAAAGGGTTTGGATCATTTACCTGTTGGTTCTATGTGTTTTTTCATCCTGGTTTGAGGTTATCGGAGATTGGGAAGGGTGGAGTCATTGCGGATGCAAAAGCAACTGGGACATGTCAGTATGAAAAATGGGGACACAACAGGAATTGGGGGTACCAGGTACCAGACCCCAATTCCAGCTGATTGGTTTCCAAAAAGTCTCCAAGTTTGACCCATGCCCCAATCTTTTTAAAATGGGTGACAATCACAATCAGTTCCTAAGCAAAAAAAAATCAGAGATCCGCAATTGATGAATATATCTGGAATCAACAAATGCGCAGCGAGGACTGAACCAGCATTTTATTGAGGTATCACCAAGAGGAACTAGGCTGTTGTAACCAAGGACACTCAAGATTTAGGGATTCCTCGAATCCACCATTTGACCGTGCGTGGATGCCATTTGATGCCCCATGAGATGCCCCCTTTTCGAAACCCTGGTCGAGTCTCAGATCTGAGATGCTGTGTTCGTTCTTGAGGTATTTAGCACAATTCCAGTAGGGGGAATGGAATTACTTCCAACTTGCCCAGCTGGGGTGCCAGGCCATGCAAGAATAATCGCTGTTTCACTGCAGCCTGAAGCATCACAACTTTTAGATCAGCAAGTAGGACGGTTCTTTGGGATCACCCCAGTTCTCCTCCTCATCATCACAATTAGAATAACAATTGTGAAAGTAATGATAATAATAGTAATAATAATAACAATAATAGTAGTAATAATGACCACAATAACTAACAACAATAACAATCATAATCATCATCATCATCATCATCATCATCATCATCATCATCATCATCATCATTCACCTTCATAACAATAATAACATTACTGGCACAAAAAGACCGTCCGAAATCGGCACCTCCAAAGTCTCATCAGCTTGCGACAACATGTACCTGAAGAGCACCACGACGGCTTGAGCCGCTGGGAACTTCCGCAGGAAGGTGGAGGAGGCCTGGGTTTGATCGGAGCCCAAACTGACGGAAAAGCGCCAGGAGATTTTTCACTCAAAAATGCGGACGTGAATCATGGGATTATCATGGGTATAATGGGTATAATTCTAGAGGGGGTGCGCTTGGGCTGATTTTCATGGATATGTCACTATGGCAATTTCCCAGTTGGGATGTGACTGATATAACCTCGATAGCTGTGGTTCTTAGAAACCGCGGTCGGCGGAATTTAGAACGCTGCATTCTGAGCGTACGTTCTGAACGCGGGTGCCGAAAATGATCCTGGTTTTTCTCGATGAAAACCCTTAAAGCTTAAAATGTTCAAGCTGCAACCGGAATTTTGTTTAAAACCTCAGAAAAGGACTGAAGCCCTCACAGACCGGCTGCTCAATCGCACCTTGCCTGCCTTTTGACAGGCATCTTGCCTTTAAGGTTACTCTCCATCACCCGAATCAAATTCTTTCTTGCTTACAGAAAGGGTTCCTTGGCCATCCAAGGACCATACCGTAATAGAAATACTAGATATGTATGGCATCTTATAGCCATGTTTCCCCACGTCCTTTCGTGTAAAAACACCGCGGCTCCCGGGGCCTTCCCTTCCCCTTGCGCCAGTTGATCTGCGGCAACCATCGCCTGAGATGCCATGCAGGATGGCTTGGTCGAAACCAAGGATCTGTCAACGAATGTGGCATATTTATGGCTTAATCATGGGATATGTGTGGTATATTTATGGGAATTTCATGGCTTACTCATGGAATATTTATATATGGAAGAATTGTGAGATGTATGGCATATGTCTGGGATATGTATGTAATATCTATTGGAATTGCACAGGATTCTTATGGGATAGCCCCCAAGAAGTCGTGGAAACCAACCAATTTTTTGGGGATGTAATGGACAGTAGGATATGCAACGGACCTGCTCACCCCATGGTGGAGGTTGAAGGGTCAACCCCAGAATGAAACACATCTAAAAACGTTCCCAGCCGCTGGTTTATCTAAGGGAGGTTCGCAAAATTGGGGTACCCCCAAATCATCCATTTTAATAGGAGTTTTCAATATAGATCATCCAGCTATTGGGGTACCCCCATTTATAGACACCGCCATTCTACTCCCATCGATATCTGTTCGCCAGATCCTCGTTTCTGTTGGTGCCATCCC
The DNA here is from genome assembly GCA_003297045.1 of Symbiodinium sp. clade C Y103. Taxonomy (NCBI): domain Eukaryota; class Dinophyceae; order Suessiales; family Symbiodiniaceae; genus Cladocopium; species Cladocopium sp. clade C. Next base: position 307,579 of record BGPT01000417.1, read on the forward strand.
TCGCCCAGCCAGCTTGGCACAAGGAACTCGTTCGCACCAGTCAGCTGTATCAGCCTGGTGGTCTAACTACTCAATGGTCAACCATCAAATGGATTCAAATGAGGCGTTCAAACATGTTTGACCGTCAAAAATGTCGCTTTCGTCATGTTTGATCATGCAAAACTCGAAGTCTACCATCTTTACACTCTGCATTCATAAATGTGTCAACTATGTCTTCACAATCATCTCATGGGAAGTTGCAGTTAGACGCGGCCCACCTTGGCCGCCTTGAGCTGCTCCTGGAGATCACTGATCTCCTTCTCCATGGACTGCGGGCGGGCGGAAGCCATGGCGCGGCGTCCAAGTGGATGATTTTCACTATGAAAAATAGGGTGAAATCATGTGAATTCCATAGTAAACTCTCAGTTTACCAGAGGATATATATGTCAAAATGCAAGAACTAGCCCTGACTCAACTAGACTTCTCCAGTCTAGCCATGTTGATCTCCATGGTTCGGGGGTCCTTTATCCATGTTCGAAAGCCGGCTTTTCGGATGATCCAACCGATGGGATCCAACCCATCCAACTCCAACCTCGATGTCACCATGAAGTTGGTCCACCTTGGGCTCCGGTGTAGACTTCACCACAAAAATCATGGGAAACATATAGAAATATAGTGTTCAATTCTGGAAGGATATGGTGCAATATTTTCATGAACCCAAGGGTTGGATGGTTGGGGCAGTCTGGAAGGGGCTCAGGTCAGGCTTTCAGTGAGGCAAACTGCGTAGACTCAAGGCCCGTGCAATCTCTTTGTGTCGATTGGCCTAGCACCGGGCATGGCGGGGTGGGTCATCCCCGCCAGAGATGGAGGTGTTCCGTTCAATTACGTGAAACGTTGCAGGGATATAAGAACATACATAAATAGATGTGTGCTTGTTTGTACATGGCTTGATCGCTCATAATCCTAATTTGGTTGTTCAAGTACTGGTTGACCGTTCAATTTTTTGTTTGACCACACAATCTTACAAAAAGACCGACATCCTATGTCTCTGATTTTGTTTGTCGCATCGTGAAGAAAAAACACTGATTGGCAGCTTCATCACCATCGCTGGTGGCGATGTCCCAAATGCGTTTGTTGATATGGCTCTGGGTCAAAATTAGGTACCCCAATGATTGAATGGTTAATCGTAAAAATAGAGCCATAGCCATAGCCATGGCCATATCAATCATTGGGCCTTAATTTTAACCATTAATTTTACTATTGGGGTACCATAGCCATATCAATCATTCTCCGTTCCATCCCAGTGGATTCCCCAGCTAGAGCTGAGCCTCTCCAAAGCGTTCACAGAGCACTCCTCCGGCTTCATCATAGGCCTAGGATGAACCAACAAGGATGGTATGAAGATCAAGATCGAGATGAGATACTTCACCTTCTAATCCAAGGATAAACCAACAGAGATCAAGATGTGATGAACAATTGCGATGCTTCACCAGCAAAACTAATGACATCGATGTGACCGGCGCAAATGGCAATCCAACCAACAAGAATGGGGAAGATGACCTTGGATTTCGGAAACAATAATAAGAATGTGATTAATGCAGGAAGCCCAATGATAAATCTCATCCCCAATATTACCATAATGGGATGGTATTAAAGCGTCCGAAGATGGTAGGTTTCTCGCATTGGGTTTACCATATGGCGTGGGAAGGACAACACACATGTTAATTTTTTGATGGGGTAATTAATGAAATTGATGGGATAGCGCCATGCGGATCAAGCAAAAAAATCTGCATTGCTGTGTGATGTAGCGTGCAAGTAGCGATGAACCTGCCTACAATGGCAGAATGATATCTTGGAGAATTGACCAACAATGAAATTTGGTAGGATACAAACTGCATTTTTTGGCATTTCATCCGGAAAAAAATGGACCGAAAATCGTCCACCAACTGTATCCCATGCCCCCCAAGAAGGGGACCTTCTGCAGTTCACCATAATCCTTGCGAGCAGTCTCCAGTTTCTGGTTGACCTCGTCCCGTTCCTGGCTCCCCAAAAAAGGTCCGGAGCTATTCAGGGCTGATTTATGGCGGTTTGGTGTACAATTTGCCATTTTCACACGGGTTTGTCTGAAAATGGGGTATACCCGAATTGAAAAAAAACCGTTTAACAGGGAAAATGAAAATTGAGCAATGAGTTTAGTGGTACCCTATTTTCAGATAAACCCAAACCGTAGTTGGGGTTTAACATGGGAAGATGGGACTACCACTGTGTCGGGAACCGTTCCCACCGTTCCCACCGTTCCGCCACGAACCGTGGCGCCTTCTCAAGTTCTGTCGCGCGAGCAGAGAACGCCTCTGCCTCCTAGCCAGTATGGTCATCCCACACGGGAAGCATAATGGCTATCTGAATCCCAATGCATGGGATATGACCATCCCTTATATACATGAATAAGATATATAATAATATTATATATATATATTGTGTATATGTAAGTAGTGCAAGTTTTGACCATGGCATGTGTGCCAATGCTGGATGGGAAGCAAAACAACAGGCAGTCTTAAGAGGGTAAATAACCAAGAGAAATGGAACCCGAGTAGGGTGATAACCTTAAAAATTGAAGTTGGCGAAAGAATCCAAAAGTTGATCGAAACATGAAGGGGCATTGATTTTTTCAGAAAAATATACCAACCAAACACATCACATTGGCCTGGGCCTTTCAAAAAAAGAAACGCAACATCATTGTTCGAAAAACACGACAACCTAGACAACTCCGCAACGCCACCAAATTTACTTTTCTTGAAGCGTCCTCCAACGTTTCCTGTTTCGTGTTTGTTTTATCCTGTCTTTTGCTCCTGTTTTCTGTTTCCTTGCCTATCCAAAATTCATGTATATTCACATGGTTGTCAATCCCCCAATCAACAATGGTATTTGCCACTTGAAAAGCGTTTTTCATTCCCGTTTTATTGACATTTGTAAGCCAGGAAAACGCAAAAACTACACGTATTTCTCCAACTTTGTCAAAGGATCTTACACTGTTACACCTATAAAATCATATTGCATCATATTGCGGCTTGCATCCGGAAAATATGGAAAATATGTTTACACGCACAATGAAATATCCACCAAAAAAAATGTGCGCCTGGTAATCATTTCATTGGCTAACATCACCCCATGTTTTTCTCCTCGTCCAGCTATGTTGTTGGTTTTATCATGTCCAAACTATAAACAAACGTATAAAATTGATTGTTGATTCCATTCGCAGCATGCTGTGCAGCGCATTGGCCACGCCACCTGGGCAGGTGGTTGTTTTGGTTTGTTTTGCTGCATTTTGTTTTGGTTTGGTTTGCTTTGCGGTGCTGTGGTTGGTGTCGGGTATGCTATGCCTTTGTTTATGGTTTGTAAGATTTCTTTGCTGTTGTGCGGCTGTGTTTGCCGGGACCTTTTTGTTTGCAACATTTGTTCAATTAGTCTAAGCAATGTTGCAATGCAGTTTATCTTCAAACAAACAACAAATTCTTTAATGGATGAAAAAGTTCCATTAGACACACATACTAGATTCCTGCACCGTCGAAATTTCCACGTCAAAAATGTTTGCCTACAAGACCAAACTCACAATAACACATGTTTGTACAGAAATACAAAGCTAAATTCATGCATATAATTGTATCTTGATTTGCTTGCCGTATATGTTCTAATTGGTATAATGATTTATATATCTATTAGGCGTTGATGTGTTCATTTGCTTATTTAAGGTTTGCTGTTTGCTTAATGTGTTTGCTCCTTCGTTTTTTTAATTTGTCAATTTCTTTGTCTATTTGTTTATTTTGTATTCATCTAGTTGCCAATTTGTTGTGCTGTTTATTTGTTTACTTACGTTTTTTGAAATTTGGTTTTCTTTTTAAATAGCAAATCTAGAGTTTCGCCACATCCCCAGCGTTCCCCCCGGTGGCCTCGCGCGCGAAGGTGGCCTGCTGCTCCGCGCGCGAGCAGCGCGCTTTGGCGTCCGCGCAGTTGGCCGCGCGCGCCTCCGAGGTCTTCACCACCTGGGGGGCTGGTGATCAAGGATGATTACAAGAGATTGTTGTGCCTTAGATCAAAGGTTGCTATTTGGAAAAAATGCAAAAGATGCAAAGACATCAGAATTTGTAAGATAAATGATATATCTGATACATCAAATGTAACATGAATATAGTACAATATGAATCAATATGATACAATATGTCTATATCAGAGATGTTGTCTCTGTAAGCCACTGATATTGTTCATTTTTGAGTACCTTCCCAATTTTGTGTTGACTTCTGGCAGCCAGGTGGCAATTGCCAGCTGCTCTTGCAGCGAATTGCTCAAGATCTGGTTCTCGCTGGCAGCTTGTGATGCCTGAGTGTCACAGGATTAGGGAAACCGAGCCTTGAAACTTCTTAGTGGGAAATATTCCTATTGGAGAAATTAAAGAAAAACTATTGGGATGATTCTTGGGATAAACTTTGGATGGCTATCAGGGTTACTCCCTGGCCATCCGAGGCACGTTTGAAGGGTGAATTTAACTAAATAAAGAGGTAAGCGGACCAATGTCCTACCAAAAGTGCTTATCATTCACCTATAATGGGTTGGAGCAACACTGAATGAACCGGAGTGTCCTGCAAGTTGTGTCCCTAAAACGACTCGTGGGAGGCCATAACTCTTGCCCAAGTTCAACATTTACTTGATGATTCACCTAGGATGGATGGAGATATAACATGATATAACCACAAATGGAGGAGCTACTATCAATAAGTGTGGAAAGTCATTGGAGTACCCATTGGGACGCATAAAAAGGCTTGTCACTGCAGTTGTTGCGGTCTTCAACCCACACTTGCTGTTGAAGCACCATTTTTTCTCGGTTACATGAGGCTATATAAATGAGATTCAGCTGGTATAACATTAAGAAATGGACGTCGACCCCATTTCCTAAAAATGTGGTAGTGATATTCCTTCTTTTGGTGCAAGAATCACTGGAATTCCCAGCATTTCTTAGCAAAAGCCTGATTGGCTGGTGATTGTTTTTTGTTGGCGAAACCTTCACTGGAAATCACTGGAATGTGGGTGGTTCTCCTTCATGTTTTGGACAGGAAAAGCCTGTTATGGTTGGCTTATGCCGCTGTTCTTGATGCTTGATATTTGAACTCCAAATCTTGATAATTAAACCTCCCCAAGTGTTGATAGCCCAAATCGTGATAGTTGAAAAGCCAGAACAATCTCTGCGGAAACCCAAAGTTTGATACTTTAACCATGCTAAACGCAAGTTTTCATGACTTTTGTTGATAATTAAGAATACTTACACCATGTTCAACCATGTTCAACCCACCTTTTCCTGACCTGCCACCTCCGAAACCATCCGAAGTCCTCCACCTCCCTGTCGCACCTTGGCGAGCTGTGCCCGTAGAGGCGCCAGTTGCGCTTCCTTCTCAGTGAGGCGCACCTGAGGCGAACCATCCCAAGTAGTTCGTATCTACTTCATTAAAGGTGATTCAATGGAATATATATATAATATTATACAATTATACATACATAATTGTGTATGTAGGTAGTATATGTAGTGGACACAATATACATAATATATATATATATATAGTGGATAGTATATATAATTATATACATAGAGTGGATCCTCTACACATAGTGGACTGTCTATAATGGGATAATATATATATATATACTTATACATCCTCATTTTGGTTCACCAGATTAGCATCATCCAATGAAAATCCCAGCCACAAGTTTCTAAAATACCACATGGTACTCAAAATGAACAGATCCAATACTAAACCAAGGTTTCTAGGGTGGTCTTTGAAAAAATAGATGGGCTGCACAATCATCTAACCTTCCCCATAAAAATAAAGCCATGATCATCCCATCAACTTAAAGTTTGACCTTAAGAATCGCCAACGTTTTGGACCCATTTCGGCAGGGTCTATGTGGCTTTCAATAATCTATAGCTTATTCCCCACAGAAATCATCACGGAAAAGCCATTTGGGTAACGAAGATGGGGGAAGCAAATAAATTGGTTTAAGCAAAAAATACTATCAAGCAAAGATCAGGGTTGAGCCAAACAATACAGCTATACCACCAACAAAAGCACATATATATATATACATATATATATATACATATATTTGTTGCTAAGATGGGGATGGGGCCAAGAACAGGAGGGAGATGACCATCCGATACCAATTGGGACTTTGTCCAAAAGCAATGGCAATGGGAACGTTGTCCAATAGTGTTGGGACTTGGCCGAGAAACATTGGGATTTCTCCAGCAGTTATCAAACGCAGCAAAGGGAAAGCAGTTACTTGTTGTGCACCGGGGTTATAAAATGTTCGAAATGCGTTACAATGACTGACCCTTGGTGCATCCGGCCACTCCATATCCGTTGGTGTCCCCATTGATATTCAACTGGCAGTCCGCAGATCCTGCCTCCAACTGCAGTCGCGCGTCCTGAAAAATATTCCAACCACCATCCTCAGTAATCGCAATCTTAGTAAATGTAAAGATTGCATAATAATCCATCCCCAAGTTTACCGCAAATGGGTGGTATAAACCATCAAAATATGGATGGCGATTTATTGCTTTGCTAACATTAACTACTGATTTCTCGGTTCCATTTCCCTCCTTGTCATATCACCAGGCTTTCGAAAAAAATGATGGGAAACATGCGGGACAGGGAAAGCTTGCCGATTCCTGCAGCTGTTTGTCTCTACAACTGGGACGTGCCAACTCGTCAATGGAAGATTTTCCTACCAGTAGATCCCATATTTGTCTGCTTAAGAATCCATCAAACACCATGAAACATGGTGAAATCATCTTCCATCTTCTTCAATCATCCCTAAAACCACCATGTTTTTCCAAGAAAAATCTGATGTTTCCATGAAAAAATGGTGATTTGATAGGTGTTTACCTATGATTTGATGTTGATTTGATGGTTTTTCCCAGAAAAAAAACATGGAAATCCCATGGCAAACCCCACCTCCAACCCCTGGAGATCGCCCGTTGGCTCCTCCGTCAGCTTGGCGCGCTCCTCCGCCTCGTTGGCGCGCGCCGTGGCGGCCAGGGCCTCTTCTGAGGCCTTGGCCACGGCCTCCCGGGGCTTTCACGGAGAAATGGGGAATTTCATGATGATTTCCGTGGGATTTTAGGCGTTGAATGGCATTTTCTCAACCAAAATGGTGGAATTATGGAGATGTTCACCCGTAAAAATCGGGACGTCACCAACAATAGTTGTCACCAATCAAAATGCAAGTTTGACGAGTGAAGTTGGTGATTTTACTTTCAAATTTTGGGAGGTGCAAGAAATAGTTCGGATTTAACTGGCAATTAGAAGGTAATGGTGTTTTATTGTGAAGCAACTAACATGGAGGATTTCACCCGTAAAAGTAAACAATGATTTAACCAATAAGCATGAAGTTTTGACAGTAAACTTTGTGAGAACTTGCAAAAAATGGATTTCGGAAAAAAGACCGTGGAAAATGTTGATGAAATCAACCAACATGTTAGTCCTACCATGCTACCAGCTCATTTGGATATCTAATTGGCTATAAAGTTGTGATTTCACCCAATAAAATGCAAAGTTGCACCAAGAGAGATAAATAAGTTTTACCATGTTTCAACTCCTTTTACACGCAAGAATTGGGGTTCAAGAAGCAGTTTGCTAAGATAAAGCCACCAACTGGAAGCATTGATTGGGATTTCATCAGCAAAAATGTAAGTCTGACCGGCAAGATGGGGGATTGATAGGGTCAATTGGTAAAATCATTATTTTTGAGAATATCACATGCCCCAATTTTGATGGATGAGATTGATCAAATGTTTTTTTCATGCTCAATCGGGCGCAACAGCAACAAGCAACACCGCGGCTTCTCATTCCGTCCACGCGCCTGTCTCGCCGCGGCGGAGGCAGTCCTGAAACAACAAAGTATTTAGAGGTGGTACTGGTATTCGCAAGTTCTTTGCGCCCTACATGTGGTTTCCTAAGTCATGGGGGTACCCCAATAGCTGGATGGTTTATAAGTGGAAAATCCGAGAATCAAGTGGTTGATTTGGGGAACCCCGATGACTTTGGAAACCCCCACATGGTTTTTATCTCCAGCTACGGTCACGGGGATCCCCACTCCATGCGCTTCTCGGCATCTCGCCGGGCAGCAACCTCTCGATCCACCTCCGAGTCTCATGGATGGATGGGTTTAGTTTTCACCATCAAACACTGGAGATCTGACCACAAACAAATGTGATCTGATCAACGAAAATGACGGGTGTACCTGCAGATTTGATGATGTCTGGCAAAAATGTAGGTTGAAGTAGGAAAAGGACTGATTTTACAATATTTTACACCATCAAGAATTGCTGGATTTCACCAACAAACACAGGCATGTAAAACCAAGCATTTTGCTGGTACATAATCTGGAAAGGATTGGAAAGGGATAAAACCATCAAAATTTCGTGTTTGACCATCGAACATTTGGCGGGTTGAATCAATCACAATGGGAATACAACGGGATATAGCGCGGGATCAATCGCCAACAATATGATATGGGATTGTCCACAGCCTCAAATTATTCCACATTCAGCAGTCAGTAAGAAAGATGATAGACCACTTGATTCAACTACACTCCGGCTCCCCATGATAGAGGATGGGTAAACTATGGTAAACTACCTGAATGGCAAAATGATGGGGATAATGATTCTGAAACCAATAAGCACACTGAAGATCGTTGAAGGATGTATTTAAAGAAACGCCGGGATATAAATTGAATGCAACAAACTCCATCTGGGCAGAGCAGTCAGCAGAATTCGAAATTCTAGCAGAAGGATTTCACACAACCTGGGAATTTCTTGAGAGTTGCCTCGAGGTATCCGAGTTTGTCCAAGCAATCTGTGACTTTCAAGAAATCCATCATAGGAATCATTTACTATCATGTCCTCCAAAAGAATACATGGCCAAGTCATGCCATTTTCTTTGTAAATCCACACATTTCTGAACAAACTCCCTTGGTGTTCTGCTGGATCCATGGATATCCATGGCGAAGCCGCAAAACTCCGCCCAGCCTGACAGACCATGTGGAACAACTCAGAGTACCGGCGATCTTTTTCGGCCTCCGCAGCTACTGGGGTCACAACGCACATGAACTAATGCTGGTAAAGTCTGCTGCATTGCCAGCGGCGGCACCCATCAAATCCTCAAATTTTCAAATCCTCACCAACCCACCATAAATGGCTGGGAATCAAATCATCCCTAAATGGGGGTTGCATGTCATTACAACCAGAATTATGGATTATTATTGGGTACATTCATGGATTATTACCCAAATTACCAAATATGCTTCCCCAAATTGGCTTCATCAAGTTGGTTCTTTTCCCCGTTAATGTGGTAAACCGAATCATCAACCATCCAAAAACAACACATTTTTTTTGGGTGGTATGTTTTCCATCCCCAAACGGTAGGCTTATGGCATTGGGTTGCCCACATCATTATCCCATGCCCATCATATCCCATGAATCAGGGTTGCTCCAAACACCACAGCTCGGTGGCCCAACCGCATCAGCTTCAGCAGCTTCTTGGGCCATCTTCAACTTCTCCTGGAGGCGAGACACGATACAACCAACAACTTGGGGGTTAAGAAAAAACACTGTAAGTGATATAAGTTAATATCTATCTATCTATCTATCTATCTATCTATCTATCTATCTATCTATCTATCTATCTATCTAAATTCATATATGTATCATAGTATGTATATATCTAATGTATCTAAAGAATAATATACATATAATTGTAGATATATATATATATACATATTCATATAAGCAATGTGATGATTCTAAGTGATATACCCAGCAAAACACGGGTTTTGGAACATTGGAGTTCAAAGCAATCATTGGCGCAAGCACCGATATCAGGTGCAAGGGCCCTGCTTGGTGGTTTCAATCACAAGTTGCTACATGGGTTGACCAAGTTGTTGTTCCCAAACAATTGGTGACACCATTAAGCCCAAATTCGGCCAACAATTGTCTATCTTAGTAGGAACAGCAAGAGGTTCGGATCTCAAAAATGCGATGGATTGATTCGATTTACGGAAACATCAGGACACCATGGTTTTGCTCCAAATCTTAGCAGCTTTTCCTGCAGGTGTTCCCTTCAACCACTGGATTCTGTTTGGCCTGTTTGGGCGCCCCTGACACCCCAGCAATGCATCCTCGGCATGCTTTCGGGCGGCTTCCTGCGTGGCGGAGATCAGAGAAACCATTCACGCAGGGATTCACTTGGAATATCCGTCTTGATGGGCCCTGGAATATGAATACGAATAAACATCTCAAATATGTTTTAAGAAAGAAACATGGTTAGTTGTACTATATATGGCAGAGAATGGCACATATATTCATATCTATATATATATATACATATTTAATTGATGCTATTTATGCACCCACCACCACTTGTGGATACCAACCCACTTGGCCTTTGGTATTATCATTGCACACAATATGATCCCACGATACATGTCTTGGTACAAACACACTCCTTGAGGTTCCAATGGTGTGACCAGTTTCTCAGCTGCGCTCCTGTTGCCGCACATGCCCCACGATGACCATCAACTCTTGGTTCTGAGACTCTTTGGCGTCCAACTGAATCTGAAGTTCTCGCACCTCGTCGGGCCAGGTGACCCATCCAGGCTACCGGTTTTTGGATCTGAGTCTGAAGCCCGTCGAATTTTGGGAGGTCAATGATTTCTAGCCATACCATACAGTACCCGATATGTTCACGGACTTTGGCACTACACATTGAGCTCAATTTAAAAAGTCCACCAAAGTTGTGGGTGCTTGGTTCCATCTATATTTAGATATGATGTGTATTATTGTATATAAAGCGTAGGTTGCTTTCAAGTAGGCACAAAACATGATGACAACTAATTGGCGCATCATACAACAAACACGCAAGCAATACATAAATATCTAAAAAGAATAGGAAATAATCAATAATAAACCGTCGATCCTAATATGATCCTATCATATCGCCATAGTCCCTTGCGTCATTGTCCCCCTATGTCAAGCACCTGCTCTTTGAGGCGTAAGACTTCCGCTTCAGGGTTTGGCCTTGGGTGGCGATGCCACATGGGAACGCTCCGGGACCATGGTTGCCACGGTCACCAAAGGGATTGAACCACTAAAAACGGTGAGTTAAATGATTCGGATTTTAACCAACAAAAGTTGTGATTGAAGCAATGAAAATTGTGTTTGAACCAATAAATACTTGGATTAAAATGACCAATGACATTTCATTTGAACCAACAAGAATGGTGATTGGACCACTAAAATCTGGGATTTAACTTAACCAAGAGAAACTGAGAACAAATATGTTCAATGGAACCATCTACAGTTGAAACCTGCTGGTTCTTCCCGGCTAAGACTGGGGACTTGATTTCATTAGAAGATTCATTCAACAAAATTTGACCCCCTCTGAGAATTATGAGATGTTGGGGTTTCATGATCCCGTGTTTTGGGATGGAAACAAGATAATATATTTCAGAAGCAGCAACCGGTCAACAGGATGATGATGAACAGGTCATTTTATGACTCGGCATGACAAAAAAATGACTTGAACGTACTCAAAACACTGGTATTTGACGTTCTGACAAAAGTAGGTCGACGTCTGCACTCATCTTGGAAACCCCACGATTCACCTCTTGAGAAAGCTGGAACCTGCACCGAGCCGTCTCCAAGAACGTCAGGAACGCGGTCCTCAAAGCACAAAATTCTATGTATCAAACCTCAAATGAACCGTTTTGGGTAATTTTTCCTACCAACCATCATTTGTGGTGACGTCGTAGTGAGGTCGTTGAAATTTGCCCACAAAGTTGCCAAGGTTTCTAAATTGGATCTCTTGTTGCCCTCGCTGATTGTCACTTACCCGCACAGTCCGTCCTCAGTTTCATCTCTCCCCGTGGACATGTCCATGGCGCGGCAATTTCAAGCGTTCAACATGCGATCATGTCGTTGGGATGCAAAAAACAGGTGAAAAGGAGTCTTTAAAAAAGAAATGCCAAGAACGGTGAAGATGAACCCACGATGGGGATATAAAATAGAATGATTCTGATCATCTAGTCTACAGTCGCGCGGGGCACGTGTCTTCTAGTATGAAGCCTGCACATGCTATGCATTTAACTCCAAAGTGTTAAAACCATGCGCCATGCGCTGCTTCACCTGCAGAGCCCAGATATTCTTGGCATGCAATGTTTGCTCTTGTAAGTTTCAATGCAGGCTAAAGCCAAATATCTGATTTTGCAAAGTATTTGCACTCCAGTTTTGCTATGTAACCCTATTTGCACTGCATATTTGTGCTAGCGGGTGGAAAACCGCGCGTGTAGTCGCGTCACTTTTTTCTAACTATGGGGGGGGTGGGGTGGGGTGGGGTGGGGTGGGGCTAAAAAAAATCCATGGCACCGCTACATCTACGTGACGTCATCTAGTCGTGTCACTTTAGGAAATATGGGATGGGGTGGGGTGGGGTGGGGCTAAAAAAAATCCATGTTACCGCTACATCTACGTGACGTCATCTAGTCGTGTCATCTAGTTCGTGGTCAACACGCAAAAAGGGACTTGTTAATCCTCAGTTGCTTCAGGGAATTCGAATTTGGCAATGGAGATGGTGCAATGCAAATTCCAAAGACTTCATGAGTCTCACCGGTCACGCTCTGAGCAAACGCTTGGGAAACTGAGCCAGCAAAGAAAAAGGCAAAAACCGAGCACCGTGTGACACGCACAAAACCCTGCAAATACCAGGGGATGGCTTCAAACCTACTTGATTTTGCCCGGCAAGATTTATACAAAGCCACATCACAAAATCTTCACGGCACCACAGTGCCAGCCACTTTTTGTTCCGGAATGTGCTTAACCGCTGGCGCGGTTTCCCACCCGCCGGGATGTTTGTGATGGAAATCACCATCCCTATTAGTAGCAGACCACCCCAAAGGTTTCGCCCCCTTCTACTTTCAACTTAGCAAATTCACTTTGCAAAAACATTGAAAAATTCAACATGTTGGGATTTAAGCCCTTTAGGCTGGTCGAAACTCACAAGTTTGCTCATGAATGTAAATGCATGGCTCTAAATTGTCCCTTCACCCAATTTTAGGACAGTAGCTCCACAAAAGAAATTATGAGTTTGACATAGCTTGACCTGGTCAAACAAGAACCTTCAATGGACAGATTGGGAATGTGTTTGTTGGGTAGCTCGTGAAACTTTACTGAAGGCCTTGGGGTGGTCAGTTGGGATGTCTGTGGGGATTCGACCAAGGGGTTATGGTTTCAAAAGCCACAACGAGTCTGGTTCTCGCGATGCAAGGAGTATCCAGCGTCACAAGCTGGCGAGGTCAAAGCAACTGCGAATCAACGGTTGCAGCTTCGATCATAAATCATCATCAATTGGTTCTTGTATTGCAAACCCATGGTCTGAAGTGCACCTTACATTCCCATGATATAACAGTGTTCAATGCTTGACCAATTTCATCCGTCATACCAGTGTTCAATGGTTCCAGTGTTGTGAAGAAAACAAACACGGATTCAGATGGAAAAAAAAGAAACTGTATTGCAACACATCCGTATCACATCATTTTCTTTGCTACTCTCTTGGAAGGAAAGTGGGAAACTTGGTGTTCAACCCGCACAAATTCGGATTTGTAGTTAATTGATGATAGAGGTAGCTGATGATGCTATTTGAGCATGAAACATGGTTATATATATATATTCAACGTGATTTGAATATCAAAAATGGACATTTAACCATCAGAAATCATCAAACAATGGATAACATTGGAATTTAAGGAGCAGAAATGGGAATGCAAGCATCACACATGGATACAAAGAAGTTGATATGATATTTGAGTGCGTGTAGGGAAAATGATAATTAGCCGATGGATGGAATGAGGTACTCATTTAAGACAAACCCAAACTGGTGAGACGGTTGAAATTGCTGAAAAACATTGCAAGTTTAGTGAGATGGTTGCAACTAATCGTTTTCACAAAAGGTTGACATTCAAATGGCCAAAAATTGAAAAGTTACCGGATCTACCGTACCGATATTCAGCATTCTCTCGGTAGGAACGATCCCCATTGTTTTTGAGGTGTTTTTCGACAATTGATCGGTTTTCTAGGGACTAAAGCAACTGGATGGTTTGAGCAACAACAGGCGAGGATTCAACTAGCAAAAGTGGATGTAAGCTGGAACACTGGAACACATCTGAGTACAAACCAAAATTGCCTGGTCCAAGGGATTCGAAAAGGCAGCCATTTATCGGTCTACGGCTCGATCCACATCCACATGGACGGAATCATAGCCACATTTGTTCCCAGAATGGGATGAAGTTCGGATGAAGGGCTCAAGATTTTCCTTTGAATCAATCCCTCGAAGCCGCAGCCGGAGCCGGCGCTGCCGCGTCCAACGGCAGTGACGCTGCAGGTGCAGCCATGGAGGCCGCTGCCGGTGCCACTCCGCTCAAAGACATCCGCGCATTTGGGTCCATGCCAGCTGCCTCAGCATATGGTCGGGCAAAACGGACCCTGGATTGATGCTGAAAACATCAGCAAAATTGTTGTTGCTAAGGAAAAACACTTACTCTGCCCCTCGGTATTGAATTGTACGGGATATATGCGCCCATCATGTGATTTTTTTTCGTGGCCAAGCTTCTCCCATCGAAAAGCCTGCTTGCATGTCCGGCTGCATAATCGGCTGCCCCATCTGCAGCGCATTTTTATTAATTGGACCGAACTGACCCAAACTCGCCCAAGCTCATAAGAGGGCCGACCCCATGAAAAAAGTGTTCTTGAATGTTCTTGACTATTGTGGGTACTGGGCACGATGCACATCTGGGGAAAAAATGTGACAAACGCCACCTAAACAATAAACAACACTGAACTACTAAACGTGCATGATCCTGCTGGCTAGCTTAATTCAACCATCAAACCCCAAGACCTGTGAACGCTTCTTTGGTGCATATATGTGCATATTAATTGGTGTATAGTCTCATGGCATCCCTTCCCCGGCATGACGGCCTGCTGCTGTGGCACCTGCTGTTGCTGAGGCTGCCTGCCCCGTTGAGGCTCCATACACATCTGCATCCCTGGCTGGTCGCCTTGCTGGTATTGTGGTTGCATTTGCATGCCTGGCTTCTGTATGCCATACTGCTGCCTTTGGGGTTGCTGGACAGCATATTGCTGGTACCCGTTTTGTGGCTGCATGCCAACTTGCTGGGGCTGCATGGCCATTTGACCCATCTGACCTTGTTGGACATATGGGGCCTGCATTGTGCCATCAAGTTGCTGCTGGGGCTGCATGGCCATTTGGCCCATTTGACCTTGTTGGACATATTGGGCCTGCATAGTGCCATCAAGTTGCTGCTGGGGCTGCATGGCCATTCGGCCCATTTGACCTTGTTGGACGTATTGGCTTTGCATTCCACCATACTGCTGCATCCCAACTTGCTGTTGCACAGGCATTCCTTGCTGCACAACATAGCCTCCAGTCCTAAGCGGGTGCGAATCAAACAAGAATCCCCAGATCTCAGCAATGGGCACGACCCTGCCATAATTCACCCAAATAAATGTTTGAAGGTGAATTAAATTCTGGTGTGTAGCATTGTGTAGCCCTCGGGTTTACAAAAGGAGGAAACGGCACCCTATGCTCTCTACATAGCTCAATTTGCAAATAGATGTTATATATACATGTATATATATATATATATAGATATAGATATGTGCGTGTGCACCATTTTTTCCACTGGTGAATAATCATATTCCTCATGAAGAATGGCCGCAAAAAGGGGAGCGCCCCATTTTCAGATAATTACACTTACGGTATAGTGTGGCGAACCCAATAATGAACATCACACCACCCACGCCTGATCAAAATTGGGATGGACAGCAATTGGCCACCCCGAAACTTCGGTATTGTATTGCCATTTCTAGGGGCGCCATCTTTTCAATTTTGATGGCGTATAAGTTGGCTTACCAACTACTACAAGTATATTGCGCTGGAATAGGGAAAATAAAAAATCCTCCCTAAAGTGGAATTCGAAATATGTTCTATATCATATTCTATCCACTCTAGGACTCCGTCACCCCCAAACTAGATGGTTTACTTTTCCATCGAATTGGGGATGACTATTTTATGTATATACATGTTTTTAATTGATTTGTTGATTTATTTTATATTCATATATCATATGTACTATATGAACCTGCCATAAACCTGTCAAGCATTTGTAGTGTCACCAGAAACCACCTGCCAAGCTTCGCCACCGCCTGCACAGGTGCTGCACCATAGGTAGCGCCTGCTGAATTGGGGCTGTGGTGGGCTGCTGCAGTCCCTAGGACATCTGAGAATCCCTGGTTTTTCATGGGTTTTTGCGTGTTTTTACATGTGTTTACCCCTTAAATCTTGGGGAGGTTTTCTGGAACTCTTCCCTCAAACCGATTCCGAGAATGGTACATTGAATTGAACTGATCTGAATCTCCAGTTAAACTGATCTGAATATCCAACGTTCTGGCACTTTTCAGATTTGGTTATTATTCCCAATGTCATTGTGATATTCAAGGTGCTAGTCCATAATTCAAAACATAAGTGGGGTCATAGTCAAACCTACTATTATGAATACAATGATCATGACATTGGGATTCCGCATGTCTACCAATTTGACTTCATTTGAGCAAGGACACCATCCAGGGGCTATGGCAGGTCCGTGATTTCTACCCTCTCTGGCAATCAAACATGACGGGAGCAACACTCCTTTCTAGACGATGTTCCGATCGAAAACTGTGATTTTTCATGCTTAGCATTTTGATTGTAGTGGAGGAAATCTAGATTGACAACAATTCCCCAGAAAGAAGCAATATGGCCATAGCCTATGGGCACACCAGCCACCATGGAACCCCAAATTGTTTGGAATTCATCGGAATCCGATGACTGCAATGTTCAATCTTGAAACAAAATGCAACTTTGAGAAGGTTCCACCAAGTGTTTCAGGGGAAATCAACATCAATAAGCATTTTCTGTGGCATTCTATGGCATCTTTCCTGCAGCCAATCACCTGGCAAATCTCCGATGCGAACTGGGCCAAAGCCCGGGCGAGATCCCAGCGGTTGGCTACCTCCGGTGACGTTCTTAGCCACCTGCGGAGCCGGGGATGGTGTGGCGGTTGGGGCTGAGATATTGGTGGAGTGATGTTTGCAACTAATGATTGATTAAACCATATCATGAAATCATATTAAAACCTTCTTTGGGGTTATCAAGAATTTCACCATCCCTTTTTAAGGGGAATCAAGAAGTTCACAATCCCGTTTTGGAGGGGATCAAGGATGAATCGTTGGTCTAGTTTTTGAATAACCATCCCTTTTCCGCGGGGTTCATATTTTTTGGGCCCATACCCATGACCTCAGATATTGGTACATAAACCCTGCCTTGCAAGGACCTTTTCACCATTTTGAGGAATCCCCGTTGGTGTTGGGGGGGTTGTTAATCTTGGGTTGACAATATAAACCAAGGTGAGCCAAGACCTGTCTCTGAGTTCCAGACCATTTGTCCTTGCTTGGTCTCGTTTGGCTGCACATCAAAGCGCACCCAATCACCTGAACAAGGTGAACTCCACGAACCATGAAGGGCCAATATTCAAAAAGAATGGAACCGATTTTGCCCACCATGTTTTGTGCTCTTTGACTGTTCCCTTTCTTTGGCTGCAGGCCTCATTGTGGGCAATGAGTGCACATGTTCCCAACCTTCCAAGCATTTCATTAACACCACCCAATTTTTCCAGAAAAAAAAACTTGGCCCCCATTGGCCTACTTGTGGCTGGGTGTTCACGCACTCCTTCACGTGCAGCCACACATTCCTGAGATCCGTTGTTTTCCTCTATTTGCTTTGCGACATCACTCATTTTTCTGCAGATTTTCACCCCAACGTTTCGCTAGAAACCTGTGCCAAAGCGCGGCTGTCCCGGGAGGTCAATGAAGCCGTAGCCCTCGCTGTCATTCCAGGTGCGCCTCAGGAAGATGGATGATCCCTTGATTTTCCTATGAACAAATGGACGGTTTTGTGGATGAAAATCCCGGCAAAAATAGTGACAGTGGCATGTTTAGGTTCACTTCATGGATTTGTTGCTGGATGTTGTTGTGGGTTTGGGATGGACCTGCGAGGAGATGTATAATTGAACAGAATTGTCTGCCATTTGGTGCAGCAAGTTGGCGAAAATTTTGCAGGGATCCCTTGCAGTTCAGGAACCCCAAAACTTCTTGAGACGCATCTTACATCCCATATTTGGTAGAAGGGGGAACTGACAAGTTCTCCCAAATTTTGTTACTTGTAGGAACATCCATAGGTTTCCTGCTGTTTTTTACCTAAACCCATTGATTATATTTGATTATCACATCTAAAAAAGTGCTCAACTCCGTGAACCGCAGCTGCCGCCATGGAACACCTTGCCCACGTGGGTGCCGGTGCCGGGCAC
>BGPT01000418.1:8249-33742 GCA_003297045.1 Symbiodinium sp. clade C Y103
ATGTGCTCTGGCAGGCTCCATCCAGGGAGCCTTCCAAATGTGTCTGAAATGTGTCTGAAATGTGTCTGAAATGTGTCTGAAATGTGTCTGAAATGTGTCTGAAATGTGTCCGGTGTGGCCTTCCACCCCAAGCTCCATCCCTTGANCACGCCTGCCACACGAAACGATGGTTCGACACGTTTGAAACGTCCAAAAATGATCACCTTTGTGGCTTCCCCCATAGACACGGCGTTCCGGCCGCCAAACGCAACGCACTGCAACGGCAAAGCCACATGAAACGAACACAGTCCAACCCCCAGACCCCCAAGGTAAANGCAACGCACTGCAACGGCAAAGCCACATGAAACGAACACAGTCCAACCCCCAGACCCCCAAGGTAAAACGAGAACCCTTTGCTACGCATTCGGGAAAAAACTTTACCACCCAAGACGTCCGTAGTCAGGATGATGCCTCCACCTGCATCTATCTGTGTATATATATATATATACATATGCGTATGTGTGTATATGTGTATATATATATATATGTATATAAATATGTATATATATATATATATATATGTATGTATATATATATATGTGTATGTATGTATATAAATATATATATATATGTATATATATATATATGTATATATGTATCTGTGTGTATATATATATATGTATATACATAAATGTGTGTGTGTGTGACCCATAGAACAACACTGATGATAATTGTCATTTAGAAACAAGAACACAACAAAAATAATGACAATGACAGCAATAGCAATCGTCGTCGCCGTCGTCGTCGTCGTCGTCGTCATCACCATCATCATCATCATCACCATCACCATCACCATCATCATCACTATCACCATTATCACCATCGATCACCATCATCATCGTACTAATCATCATGATACAGTATCAATAGTCAAGAAACTAATAATTCTACTCACAATAATAACGCTAATAATCAACATGACAAAATCATTGCTCAAAATCATTGCTCAAAATAATAATGATAAAAATAGTTGTTGTTGTTGTTGGAGTAGGAGTAGGAGTAGGAGTAGGTGTAGTAGTGATAGTGATAGTGGTAGCAGTAGTAAGCAGCAGTAGCAGGAGCAGTAGCAGTAGCAGTAGTAGTGCTAGTGCTAGTAGTAGTGCTAGTGCTAGTAGTAATAACAATGATGAGGATGACAGTACAAATTCGATCCCATAATAAAATAATAACATCTGTTCATCACAAGTGTTGTAATATCAACCAACCCCTTCGCACCGGTGGTCCCGGTCCCCCAACCTGACGTAGGACTGCTCCCGTCAGCGGCTGGAAGACCACGATGTCATCCAGACGATTCAACAGCTCCGGCCGCAAGGTGCTGCGGATGCTCTGCAGCACCAGCTCCTCCGGAGACTTTGGGATGCAACGGGCAGTTGGTGGTTCAACATTGCTAGACACTTTGGGCAAAAAAAAATGGTTTTAAAAAAAACATCTTAGATCAAAAGCATAGGCTTGAAACCCACTCGCCAGCCCATGACAGGTCGCTGGGTCCAACTGGCAGCCCCAGGCCTTGGCCCTCTCCAGTTCTAGCGCACTGCCTGAGAAGCTTGGGGGATAGTATCTGAAACAAAATCTAGATATGTTAGATATGTATAGATACGTTATATATGTGTATACATATATATATATATTTATATATCACTTTGGTCCATATGAATACATATAGATATTGTCTATAGTTTATACTGTATATTATAATTACATGTGTGGATATATATATATACTATATACGTATCATACATATCAGAATATACGAGTATCTAAGAAAATCATAGAAAAACTATATAGATATGTTTGGTATAGGATCAGAACCACAGTAGCCTCTGGTCAACGCACCTGCATGCCCCCTCTTCCTTATTCAACAAAGACCTCCTCAAAATGTTTACTCTCTTATCCTATAAACTACCCATAGACATGGAAAGCCTAGACCTAAACCCACCATTTGTAGATCATTTCCCTATAGACACGGAAAATATTGGTGTTCCATATCAATTTTTCACTGGAGTCTGGGAAAAAAAGTTGGCCCTGCCTTTGCCCAGCGCGCGCATCAAGTGTTCCGAGCCCAAATTGGAGGTCAAAATCACCACGCAGTTGCCTCAGGTCAGAGCTGCAGAGCTGGCAGAGCTGGACTTCCAAAACAGTGGGATGCCCTCTGGTAAACCAACATAACTATGGAAAATCTACCATTTATAGCTAATTTTCCCATTAAAACCTCTATTTATAGAGGATTTTCCATTGCCATGTTTGATTACCGGAGGGTAACACATGGAAAATCCCAAGATAAATTGGTTCCCATCTAAATCCACCGAAACATGAAGAAACATCTGGCTTGGGAAGAAACAAACTTCCCGTTTTAGGACCCATGAAAATGCATCACTGATTCATTCCGGAGGTTGGCAATTGCCTTTCTTAGCAATGGTTTCGTTCCCGTGATTCTCCCCTTGGTTGTTTTCCCTTTGTTACCAAAGATCTCAGTGGTGATATTCCAGTGCTAATATCATATTCCATTTCTTGGGTACAGCCATGTTTTTTTTGTGTATGAAATGAAAATGGCATACCCCATTGATTCCGTGTAAGTGCACAGCTCAGAGTCAAAATTCAACCCAAAAAAAATCTACCGTGTTCTTTCCGGCTTTCAATCTGTGCTGTGGCTCCCTTTAAAACCGGTCCCCCTTCTGCCAAGCTGCTGCAGTCCACAGTTCGCCCCTGCGAGTCGGTGATGCGGCCATCATCCAGCAGTTGCAGCAGCACGTTGAGCACCTGCGGATGTGCCTTTTCCATTTCATCGAAGAGCACCACGCTGTAGGGATGCCGCCTGGAGATCCGGAAAGTTGTCGCCAGATTCATAATATTTGTTATGTGTACAAACATATATGTATTGATATATTCATTCATAGTGATATGTGTGTATATAAAATTGATAATGGTGTGTAGTTATATATATATATATACATATATATATATATATGATGGTATGCATATAATAATGATGGTGTATATATACGAGTATGTATTATATATATATAATATATACATGTCTGTGTGTATGTGGGTCTGTATTTTGTGTTGTATCCCGCGTCTGTTGGTTTGATCATCTTCTACAGGACTCTTCCCACCATTCGTAGTGCTCTTCCCCCATCCCTCTTGGCGCACCTCAGGGCTTCAGTGAGTTGTCCACCCTGCTCGTGTCCCACGTATCCAGGGGGTGCGCCGATCAAACGCGACACCGCGTGTTGTTCCATGTATTCCGACATGTCAAAGCGCAGAATGCCTCGAGGCCCGATGCAGTGGAATCAGTGGAATCGTGGGTTGCAGAGTCGTCATCTGATTTTCTTGAGATGTCTTGGTGATCTCAACTTACCCCAAACACATTCGCTGCAATTGGGATCAATTGGAGCCAGAAATAACAATGCCAGGTTCGGCTAGAAATGGCAGTCTTTTGAATGATTGAAGGCATCTTCTGCAGCAAGCTGGAAAGAAATGCACCAACCCAAGGTCTTTGTCACAACGACTTCACTTGATTTCCAGCCTAAGTCATGATATCCTTCAAAGAATCGTTTATCCAGCAGATCCATCTATGTCGATCTTGATCCATTTATGTCGATATGTCGATTAAATTTGATTAATCTCCATTTATGGTGAATTAGATAATGTCAATCAACAAAGTCCATTAATATCATTAATATCCATATCATTCCACATCCATGTATTGTCCATTTATTGTCCAGTGACATCCGCTAATATGACATGACATTGCAATCAACCAGAGTCAACCTGTGGGGCCACGCCACGGTGTTCGTTGTCGAAGAGCTCCGCGGCCAAGGCTTTGGCCAATTCGGTTTTGCCCACCCCAGTTGGCCCAGCGAAAAGGAAGGAGCCTCGCCAGTTGCGGAGAGGTAATAGAGGGGATCACCCCTTCAAAAGGCCTGGGAATCTTGAAAAATGGGGATCTGAACTGTTCAGAAATCCTTTTAACTGAAGAAAAATCAGGAAGTTGACCAACAATCTATATAAATGGATTCAAGATGATTGAACCAATAGAAATTGGGTCATTGCAGCCAACAATGACACAAACACTAAGGATTCTGATCAGAAAATGGTGCAGTCCACCAAGAAGAATGGACGATTGACTGAGCAAACATGGAGATTTCCTAAATTGGAGGTACCAAAACCATTGGTTTCAATTTCAAATGATCTAATTTACATGATTTCGTGTACCTTTATTTTGGGAAACCTCCACATCAGAAAACCCATCTCCAACCCATCTCCTGTGGGCTGCGTGCGCCGTGACAGCCGCGCAGCGCTGCGCAGCACTGCGCGGCTCACGGCCTCGGCGGCTTCCTTGGTGGAGAATCCGAAGCCGTTGGACCGGATATGAATCGATTCTGTCTCAAAAAAGTGGCATCCTATCGTTGACCTATGGCTTGAAAGTTGGAAAGAAATTGTGTTTTTATTTTACCCTCTGGGAAACTAACATAACTATGGAAAAATCGCCATTTTTAATGGGAAAATCAACTATAAATTGCCATTTTCATGGATCCAAAATGGCAACTCTTTCTCGTGCCAGGCTAGGCATCTATTTTAGCTCGAATGAGAACCGACCACAGCTCGCTACTTGGATACAGAATCTGCATTTGAAAGGCAACTTGGACAATCAGAGCGCCATGTTTTGCAGCCTTTTCAAAGATGTTCGCAGCAATTGCTCCAGAGAGAGTGTTTTTGGATGCGACCCACCAGCCAAAACCTCGGGAAGTCTGTTCTCCAATTGGTGCCCTACTGCTGATTTCTGGGATGAAAAAAAAAAATAAGCCCCAAATGGTTGATCAGCACTGGGATGATTCATGAGGTCATCTTGAACCAGCACTGGGATGTAGAATCTCCAGCACCGGAGATGCCAAGTTTCTTCTTGGCCAACCACGCGTTTCTTTAGCTCGCATTCCAAGTGCAGCAGCCGCGCCTGGTCAGTACATGGTGAACCTGAAATTTGGGAGCCTAGAATTTGACCCCAAGAATTGTTGGCTCCAAAATTTCCAAATATTCCAAAATAGTCACCTATTGAAAAAAAAACAACGCAGCACATGCTGAACCCCTCAAACATTCTCAGGTGAAACATCCGTCACACATCCTCAAACCACCTTCCACACTTCGAAACTCTCAACAAATCCTTCAAAAAAAGACAGGTACATCCCAATCTGTTCCTCTCAAAAAACGTAAAAAGTCCCCCCAGCCATCCTCTTTTCCAGCCATCCTCACCCCTTGCCCCATCCCTCCACCATGACTCGCCTTCTCCCCCTGGGTCAGCTTGGACACAGGGATCCCCGTCCAGCGCGCCACCACCTCGGCGATGTGCTGCGGCGTCACGGTCTCCACCAACAAAGGCGACTCGGTGGACTCTTCGTACCTCGGGAAGATCCAAAGTGAGACCAAACGAGGGGGATCTTTATACATCCTAAAACATCTTAATACATCTTAATCTATCTTGATCTATCTTAGTACATTTTAACATTAATACATCTTATTTGTTTGTATGTGTATACACCCACCAACTAGTGACGATAACCTTTTTTCTAAGAAGTATCACCTCACGAATATGAACTATGAAGAATTATTGAGTATCAATTGTATTGTCTATCAATATCCTTATCAGTGTTACTACTCACCAAGAACGGGCAGATCCAAATAACACTGACCAATCAATAAAGTTATAGGGGTATCATGATTAACCAAAATGGGGATATCCAACAAAACTGGGAGATTAACTGGAAATTGTTCACAAAGAAGATCTTTAGAAGTAATCACCATAATTGATGAACTATTCAGCGACAAGGGGATATGCGGATGAGGCAAAACCCACCATTTTGAGAAGATCCACCTGAAGGATACCGACCAACCCAGGGATCTCCTGAGGATATTAACCCACAAACCTGGGGGTATTGTATGGCTGCTAGTAACCAAGCAAAGATTGCTGGAAAGGATGGGGACACTAAACTTGTGGATACGGAAACTTCGCACAACAAATCTAGAGATGATTGAAAATAAAATGGCTTTTGACGCTGCAGATGCATAGTCTCAAGAGTGGTACAGTGGGAGATGTTACTGAATGAAGCATTGACAAGCATGTTCCCCACCTGAAAAGGAGCCGCAGTGTGGAAAAAATTTGGCTAAGGAAAGTAAGGATGTGTAACCTTCTCTGGAAAGGCATTCTCACAGATGGACCATTCTCAAACTTGCGAATACAGTATAGTCCGAGTCCAACCAATGAAAACAAAACGTCTTGCAGCTGGCAAATCATCAGCGTAGACTGATTGACATGTAGATGGAGGTCAATGCTCTTAAATTCAGCCAGATCGTCTGGACACAGGATGTCCATAATTCCAAACGTGGACATGGGTCAGAAAAAGGAAAGACACTTTCCAAAGCACGTCCATGGTTCCGTCCCAACATCATCAATTCCTATTCTCTTAAACATACATATTATATCTGATATTATATCATATATATATAGATATAGATATACATACATAGCTTTCAAGTGTCTTAGATTTTCTCATGACCCCAGTTTTAGGTGATGGGATTTCGAAACGCAAAACCGTGGCATCTTCACCGCCCAGCTGCTCCCGCTTTCGCTTTTCCAGCTCGCGGATCCTCTGCATGACTCCGGGGATGGCGTCATAGCGCAGATCCGCCGCAGCGTCCACGTCATGACGGGCCTGTGATGCATTGTGCATGGGGTTGGGATGCTATAAAACACGTAATGTGGTAAACCCAAGAGTAAACACGTATGGGGGATGGTTTATCATATAAAGAACATATTCAAATTGACATGTCTATTCAATATAAAAGCAAATACGCATTGTACATGTGGATATGTATGCCTATGCAAATGTAGTGTGGTTGTAATGCATTGCATGTTTATACAGATGAACTGTACACAAAACTCCCCAATATATTGGATAGTATAATCACCCGGAACTCATCATCAACCAGGGATAGATCGCAGTCACTGGGCCTCCATGAGGTCCAACTTCTGCTTCAACTCTTGGAGCTTGGACTTGGCTTTGCTGAGATCTTCGATGAGCTCACGCTCCTGGCGACTGCACGCGGCTGCCTTTGACACAGGTTGCGAAGATGGTATAGGGTTCCCCTAACACATACTGAACCCATTTTCAATCCAGATTTGAGTGTACAACATCGTACAACCAAATCGGTGAAGAAACTTCCATCTTGACTTGGACACCCAAATTTGACCCAGATTGAGAAGAATCCCTCATGCTTCGGTTTCTATCATGCTACATCCGGCATGTAAGCCAGTCTGGGAGTATGAATCTATGTGAACATATATAGACATAGACGTCTACATCTATGATTATATATACATATCATACATATAATTATATATATATATTTATTCATAAACATACAAACAAACACGATGGTATGAAGACGCACGTGTGTATATTCTAGGTACATATAAAAATGCCACATTCCTACGCCTACGCTACGCCGCCCCGCCGCAGTCCTGTTGGTATCTGGCCCTCAAAGGTGCCAACTCCTCCCCGACCGAGGCAAGCTCCTTTCGGGCGTCCTGCAAGCGCGCTTTCGAGGCATCGTCCTGGCGCTGGAGGTCATCCATCCAAAAAAATGGGGAAATGTATGGAACACCCAGGGCTTCCTTAAGAGAAATGATCTATAGACTATATAAATGATGGATGTAATGGATGTTCCGCAGTTATGGGAATTTGCTGGAGGTTAACCCGTGAAAAATGATTTCAAAGATGTGAAAATTATCCATCCAAAAATAGTTTTGCCGATAAATGATGGATATGGGCGTGTCCAATACATGAGGAGTAATTATTTGGAACTCGTGGTTCTCTTTTCTCAGACAAACCCATCTGTCAATATGTATTACATGACTGAGAGTTGCTTCCATGGCCAACTTGGATTTTGTTTGTGGATGTAGCGCATTGGTACTGTGGGGGTTCTAATTTGGCCTTTGAAAATATGAGTCAATTGGGACGATCATCTCAGGTGTGCTTATGGATTGAAAGTTATCATTATCATCAAAGCATTTAAAACCAACCATGCACCTGGGTCTGTGTCAAGTCAAAGATGTGTCAATGCACAAGTTGAATCAGTTTGCGTTTCAAATTTCAAACATGTTCAAACCATCTCCCAACGGGGTCCAAGAATTTTGACTATCAAACTGCTGTGCATCCAAACGAAGGTTGCTTTGATTTAGGGCTTTGGAACTTGGATGTTCACCCAGCCAGCAACCTTGGGCCAATCTTGTTGAGGTTGTCACCGAGGGTGAATAGCCATTGTTTCTCAATTTTGACCATTCCAAAATTCCATCACCAATCATGAGTTGTAAGGCGTGCCACATCTCCACTCTTGTTGCTCGCAGGCCTATGTTTTGTTCCGTATCTCATCTCACCCGTTCACTCTTCTGTTGGTCATACTCATATCATATACATAGTTCTACATCACATCCCAAGTCAACTGCACTGCTTCACCCAAATCTTTGTCACTTCCAACAGCACGAACCAATCGCTTTTTACTTCGCCTCATGGATCCAGTCATACCACCAAACAACTGGATGTTGACCGAACCACAATTTGTGACCGTGGGTTTTCCCCCGATGTCAAAATCTGGGGTTTTGCCCCCTTCAAAAAAAATGAGAACCGAAAAAAAAAAAGATAAAAAATATATAGTGACACAACATCTGGGACGTTCACACACAAGAAAAGAAGAGAAAACGTCGCCATCATCGCCCCCTTCTCCCTGTGGCACCTTCTCTTTGCTGAGCGCCTTTACTTCCACCTCCAGGTACTGCCTGCGGCGTTCCAACTTGTCGATCTGCTCCGGCTGCGAGCTGAGCTGCACGCGGATCTTGGAGCAGGCCTGAGCCAGGCCTCCAACCCTCGATTTTCCCCAAAAAATCATAGATTGGTTTTAACCAAAAAAATAGGGGTAAGGAGAATTTGGGTATGGCTCAAGTCAGTAGCGTAGCTGTTTTGAACCGGAAATTGCTGATCACTTTTACTATCCAGTTGTATATATCTATCTACGTATACGTTTGTTGAATAGCATGAACAAACCATCCAAATACAGATATATCCATCAGCAACCCTAGCCATCCTGGGTGTAAAGCAAGCTAGCTAAGTGTGGGGGCACCACTTTGTAGGCCAACAAGAATGAGGAAATGTCACGGAGATGTAGCAGGAGATTATGGATATACCACTGGGTACATCCCGATTTATCGGATGCACATATCATCCAAGTTTCATAGTAATACTAACAACATAATGGGTGCAAAGCAATGCAAGGTCGGATTTGATGGGGACGTTGCTGGCAACAAAAAAAAACATAACAAAGATGGGAATCGGTACATATTGTTTAGTCTAACAGATCGCAGCATTCTGGGCCTGATACATTGTTTTCTTGTTTGTTGTGAATCATATAAACATACCCAACAATAACATACCCAACAATAATGTCCTTCTGCAGACCAACCACTTCACTCTATATGCTACCCATCGGAAAAAATGTCTTAGAATCCGTCACATAGGAACCAGCAAATAATCCTCGAAATATGTCAAGGCAATCAAGGCTATCCACTCTTGGGGTCTTTAACTTTCACCTGTTGAGGGCTGTATTCAGGACTTTCCACAGGAATCCATGCGAAAGTTGTGAACTGCTGTGTGCCAATCTAAGGCAGGAACATAATTGCCCTCGTCCACTAAAAAGTTCAAAATGTTCATGATTTTGCTATTGAAGCATCGAGGACAAAATCTAGGCCTAGATCTTCAAGTATTCAAAGAAGCCATGCGAATAAAAAATCACCAGCAACGAGCCAAGGACTTGTGTCTCAACTTCCATTGGTGAAATCAGTCACATCCCCTGCCTCATCCAATAGGTCCACTGCCTGAAGGCTCTGTTCTCAATCTGCCATTTGTGGAGGATTTACATAATGAATAATTGATCAATTCGTTAATGAGCGAATTAATTGATTAACTAATCAATGCACTCTGAACATGGTGATTTTTCCTTGTCAGGGCAGACTGCCAAATGGTATCGGATCTTGTTTTGAAACTTCAGAAACCGGTTTCTCTTCCCGTTGAGGAGATTAGCAACCCAGGGGGGTTCGAGTTCAAAAGCCGCTGCAGGCATGACATTCCCACCTTGTCTGGCAAAAATCGGGTGGTGATGTAGCGGTCCTTGGACACTTCTCTCAATTCGGATGGAGATTCACCCTGATCACTGGATTGGTTTAAGGGAAAATCTACAGGAAACCCCTATATTTCATGGGAAAAACCATGGTTTCCGGTTAAAATTTTCCCATTAACCAATCCATTGACCTGAGGGTCATCTCACTGGGGAATTGAACATACCATCTTGGCCCACACCTCCGTTACACAGAAGTTCTCAGCCCCGCACCGGGCCAAAGCCAGCTGTTTGACATTCCTACGACATCCTGTGGGACGTGTAAAAATCCAATCTGCTGGGTGGAAATATTACATAGTTATAAGTTATATTAATTATATGTATTATCTACATGTATGTATGCATGTGTAGATATCTACACGTTTTATGTACATGTTATGCATAACCAACTCAACCAGAGTTCAATAACAATCAAATAAGCTATATCCGCATCTTTTGCTGCTGGTGCTCCCATCTCTTGAAACCAACATTCGCATCCTAAACCATTGTGAACTACCAGCAAACAACATCATAAACCAGCATCAACCACAATCAACCAACATGATAAACCATCATATTTGCTTGATTATAGTTATAGTTAATTTCAGTTCATGATAGTTGATAATCCAACATCACCACTATCACCAACCAACCTGTCCTTTTCGATCTTAGCTTCCCAGCCGCTTCGCCAAGGCACCGACAGCGTGGCCGCGGCCACCAGCGCGGCGTCCAAGATGCTGACGCCGTGGTGCGCCGCGTAGCGCTCCTTGAGGCCACGCAGAATCGTCACGGCCGTCTGCACCGAGGGTTCCTGGTGGGATGATGGCCCTGATGATGGCCATAAAATGGGAAGTTTTTGGGGAGCCTTGAACCACCAACAATAGGGAGCAAATATATGATTTCATGTGATGATATATGATTTCATGAATGGGATCTAATGGGATTTAATAGAATTAAATGTGATTCAATGGGATTCAATATGATTCAATGGGGTTTCATGGGATCTAATGGAATGTAATGGAATACGTGATGCCTACCCCTTGGCATTTCACAGTTTCATATGAAGTCGATGATTTTCCAATTATTTCCATGGGCGTTTTCCATGGCAAACTGTTGAATTACCAGAGGGGAATCAAAGGATAGTAACGTCAAACTTATAGAAGCGCTATCATTCCAATCCCATCGATATTATCAATGATACATATCATTCATAATATGATCAATAGGGTTTGTTGATAATTACGGAAAAATTATGTAATCAGAATATCATTGAACAAAAAATATAATCCACATTAATCCATTTGAATCCATGATGTCCTGAAGAATGATTCAAACCGCTCAGTTGTTTCCCCGCGACAACCCGTCCTCCACCGTCACCTGTTGGAAGCGCCGTTCCAAGGCGGCGTCCTTTTCGATGTACTTCCTGATGCCGCGTTTCGTTCACCCGCGCTTGGGAGTTCACCCAAGGCAAAGGGGGGATTTGCACCAACCCCCCAAAAAAGACGCCCAAGTTGGTAAAATCCCAGTGAGAAATTGAACCCTTTTCTATCTTTGGGGGCACCACCGAGCATCCGATATTCATCCACAGTGGTGGCGCCAATACAACGGAGCTCCCCACGGGCCAACATGGGCTTCCTGGGTGGCAACGGGTGAATGGTTTGATGCTTTGGAATCTCAGGAAAACATACTGAAGTATACTGAATGAGAGTGGACTTTAAGTTCATGTGTCAGTAAAACTCCCCAAATATGCCATTTACAGCTACAAGTAGGCTGTAACCATTTTACGCACCAGTTATTGCTTGATGACAGGGGATGGTGACATTCAATCAATAGCTGTGTTGCTTAGAAACGCGTTTTTGTAAACTATAAAACAAAATGTTATTTGTCTATGCATCCTAAATATCATAAATATTATCTTGTGTTGTATGTCAGATTAGCATCACATTCGCGATGGGCCCCTACCACTGATGACTTCGATTTATACTCCGCTTCTACAGGAGGAAACAGGAAACCTGATTGATCGGAGAATTGATCATCCCATCTCAATAGAACTTGCTGTTGGGCCCATCAAATCAGCCAACATCTGTAATTGATGAGGCTCAACGGACCATATGAAGTAGGCTTTGATTTTCCAGTACTTAGATGGGTTAGTCTGACAATAGGATACCCCCAATACTAATGGATTATAATCATTATCCCTATTTAAATGGCCATTTTGTGGATATCCCCTATTTTCAGACAAACCCAGATGGAACCAATCAATGATAATCGATGGAATCCTGATGATCATCCAGCTCCAAACCACATCCAAGCGTCAGGAGGTTGGCAGCATCCATGGCACCGTCTGTCTTGCCGGCACCGATCAACAAGTGCGCCTTGCGGTGGCCCAGGTGAGATCACAGCCCCGGTACAGCTGCCGATGAAACACACACGGAGTGGCTAGGATCATTGGGTTGTTTCAGGTGTTTCAACGTAAAATGGGTGACACAGAATACAATAAACACAGCTTTTTTTTTACCCCATGACTTCGCATCTCTGATGGGTGGTGGCATATGGCTCCCCTTCTAGATTTCGTGGCGCCATGAAATTCTGAATCCAAGCCCTTCATTCCTGCAAAGTGCAAATCCTGTTTACAGGGAAAACACCAGGCACCAGGACATTCTATGTGTGCCCCTCCAAAATTCCCTTGACCTTGCTATCATATGGTTGGGGAACTCAATTTTGTAGGTCCTTGGCTCACGCCTCATCGATGAACAGCACCACACGACCTTCGGCGTCTTTCACTTCTTGCAAAACAGCCTGCACAGTTGCGACCCGACAGGATGTAAGACAACGCAAGACAGGTGACAATATATACCTTGTATAATTCATGGGTAGCTGAAAAAAGGCTGACCCGGGTTTGAGATTTAGTGTAAATCATCCAGACTATGTAATTACAGTGCCCATCGATATATATATATATATAATTCGATACAGATGGATGCCCATAGGGAACTAGACAGAGATATGTATATACACAGTATCCTATAGTGATCTACATATGGATCTGGATAAACTGCAAGAATACTTGTGGGGAATAGTTATTCTTTACATTCACCATCATTCCAGTAACGTCGCGTTGTGAGATCGTTATAATCTATCCGGAGTCATGACTGGTAATTAAATCCCATTATATCCCATTTTGAGCGGTTGATTCCTCCTTTCTGACATGCTGATCAACATTAAACTTAAACATATGTATAGATATATATATATATATATTATATATATGTATATACATATCCCTATCAGATCCCAATTTTATTGATAGATCATGATATATATATATACAGGATTTTATGTAATGCTAGGTTTGACGCATCAATAAAATTGAATACAATGGGATTACATGGGCGTGTCCAAGACTGTGGTACCCCAGAAATGGGTTATCTATCATTTTCATTCTTTTTCCCCATTTCAATGGCTCTTATGACGTGTCCCATGGTATCCCCATGTTCAGACACACCCCTTTCGAGCGGCCTTCAATCGCTCCTCGAATTCACCGCGATACTTGGCACCGCTGATCAGTGCACCCACGTCCAGGGCGATGACGCGACAGTCCTGCCAGGTGGTGAAGAATCGCGGCAGTGAAGATTCCCTCTTGAAATGGGGATCTAACCACCAACAAGAGGGATTTAATATGATTTAACGGGATTTACTGGGATTCAATGTAATACATGATGGTTACCCTGTGGCAAAAGTTGTTACAGTTTGCTATGAAGCCATGACCCATTTAGTATGAAAAGTGGTGATTTTCAATGGCTATGTTCAATCACTAGAGGGTACTGTAACCCTGTCGATTGCTTGTTGTAGGGGGTTGTACCTGTTGTACTACCTGGTTGATTGGGGATTGTGCACTAGCCCATAGTAAGGATACAACGTAAGGATACCTGCAAACGATTATCAACCAACCAGTATAATGAGATGGACAGGGGTCAAAAACCATTGAATCCCCTGGTGAACTCAACAAAAGCTGGTTGTTATGGATGTTCATTCCCCCCAATAGTATGGTATGATTGGTCTTGACTCATCCCAGTTCCTTGATGACCCAAGTCTTAAATGTTTGGTTCTTGGTAGTCAAAGGCAAGTCAATCCAAACAAAGCCAGACTGGAAATGATCACTGAAACAACTATGGAAGTGGAAATCATGTGCCCGGGTTCACCATCGTCATGACCATCGTCATCGTCATGGTCATCGTCATCATCATCATCATCATCATCATCATCATCATCATCATCGTCGTCACCATCAGCATCAGCATCATCATCATCACCATCACCATCATCACCACCATCACCATCATCACCATCCTCACATGCCATCCATGTTGCTTACATCCCCGCAGCTTGTAGACTGTCTCCCCATTCACTGCTCCTACCTCCCAGTCAAGCCATGTACCTGGCCTTCAATGCTTCGGGGACATCCTTGGTGACCACCCGTTGCGCCAGCCCCTCCACGATGGCGGTCTTGCCAACGCCGGGGTCGCCAACCTGAGGGTTGCAACCATTGGGACAACAAGGGGATTATTAACCAACAAAAACGGATACACGGCAATGAGAAATATCCTTCAGAAACAAGTCTTAATGGGAAAATCATCTATATATAAATGGTGGAATTTCCAGCAAGCCATGGTTGATTACTGGATATATAACTAACAATAATGGGCCCATGTCTCGAGAAAATTTGGATCTGGCGGATGGTTGAACCACAGAACCTGTTGATGACCTTCCTCCATACCTCTTCTCATTGTCACCAACCGAGGAGCCAGGATGGGATTGTTCTTTGTCCTTCGTGCCAACACCTGCAGACATCCACTTCACCATGTTTCTGGGGAAATGATGATAATTCAGCATCTTGAAAGAAGGCCTCCTTGGGATAGTTGCCCTTACATTCACCATCGTTGCTGGTAAATCCCCCAGTATATTCCAAACTATGTCCACTTTTTGCTGGTCATGATTGGTCAATGTTTCCCTTCCGAAGGATACAATTATCTTCCATTGCATCCCATCCCATGATATCCCATGTTTATTGGTACCTGTATCCATCATCCGGTTTTATATGGAGGTTTCCTGAAATAGGGCTACCCCAAATCATCCAAGATTTCAAACCATTCGAGTATTGAAACCTATGGTGACTAGTTTGGATCCCCCATTTTAGGAAACCTCCATATTTCCCTTGAATTTTCCCCTCCCCACAGCTCCCCCAAGCCCAACCATCCTGGATGACGCGTCGAATCTCCTCATCACGGCCAATGACGGGGTCCAGCTTGCCACCCTCGGCGTCCGCGACCAGGTCGCGGCCGTACTTGTTCAGGGCCTTCCGGCCGAGGGGCAAGAAATTCTGGGATGGTCAAAATGGATTGTCCTACTATCATTTTGCGTGAAGAATATGGAAAAATGGGAATTGACCATTAAAATGATGAATATGAGTTGACAATCCCAAGAGATCCACCCCATGTTCGCTGGTGACCTTCCATCATATGTCGACCAATTCTTGGGCAAGATCCCAATTTTCATGGGTAATTGCTCAAGGGAGCCGGAAAAATAAGACAAATATAGATTCCTCAAATGCTGGATTTCCCATTGGGAAAAAATCCCATTGGAAAAAACCGACAAATCCTCTTCATCAAACCCATCAAACTCATCAAACCCACATGTTTGATTCTTTTTTGGGTGGGTCAAACCCCTGTTTCGAATCATGGTGGGTCAAACCCATGAAGCATCACCCCAAACATCACCCCACCCAACCGGGCCGCGCCAAAGGGCCCTGCCTCGAAGTTCTCATCGCCGGTCTGGCTGTCCACCTTGCGACTGCCGCGGACGTCACCCATGGCCTTCTCCAGTTGGGTGATGCTGTAGCCGGCGCTGCTCAAGACCTCCTGGGGGCGTTTCGTCCATTCGTGGGAGCTAATGGGATAATTATTCCATGAAATGGATGTTTTTTTTCCATCATGGGATTATCTGGACATATATTTCATGTGATATTTGGTATGTATGCTGTATCATGGCTAATTATCCCATTAGTGTGATACACCCAATGGCATAAACCGTTCCCAATGACCTACCATGGCTGGTATATAGCATCCCCGAATTATAACCCAGCCTTGCCAGTGGCAAGGCTGGGCGGCTGGATCATGGCCTGGAAAACACGCAACCGGCTCCTTGATGGGTTTCTGCTTCAGCAACGCTAAGAAGAGGTCCGTCAGACTAAGATAACCTCCAGTGATGGCTGCGCTTAGGGGCTACCAGGTCTTGCAGCCACAGAAAACCCTTCACCTCACTCGTCCCGAAATTTTGCTACACCAAACTAGACCTCCTTTCTTGTATTGCTGCATCATGCTGTATGCAATCCGATTGTTGAGGCATGGGCCATGTTTGGGAACATCCCGAAAGGGAATGGCTCGGGCATGCGATACCAATGGACAAAAAGCGTGTTCAGTGCTTCCCATGATATCCCATTTGATTGGTTGATTCCCCATTCATGCTGATCTGAATTACATCTCCATGATATTCCTCATGCATCGCCTCTCCCAAATTATTCCCCTTACACCCACATTATACCACCATTTCCCATAGTTAAATCCCATTTTTTTGGCTTCAGAGTTGTGGTTGATGAACCCACCTTGTAGACCCATAATATCCCATGTTCAAGTTGTTGATTCCCGATTGAAGTCATGGACGGACTCACCAAGTGACTATCTCCACTCTGCTTCCGCAGCTTTTCGGCCTCGCTCAGCGCTGTGCGCATGGCATTGTTCGGGGGCAAATCCTGGACCGGAAGCTGCCCGACGGGATGTTGAAGAGCAAAAATGTAGATGTCAACATGAATGAATGTAAAGGACAGGTGTAAAGAACCTGGGAATGACTGCAAAATTTGGGATTGAAGGGAAAAAAATGCAAAACGAAGCGGTAAATTCAGCAAAAACTTGGATTTAAGGGATGCAACCAACAAACAGGTTGAGGTTGAAACTTGAAACTATTGTAATTCGGGAGGAATCGTTGGACAATCTTACAAACAAATCTTAAATATTGGGATTTACAGTTTGATCCACAAATGGGGATTCAATCAGTCATTATGGGATTTAACCAACAAGAATTGGATCCAGCCAACCAAACATAGGGAATTGACCAGGAATTATGTTTCTTTCTAATCTTAGTGTTAAAAACATATAAACTAAGCTGACATACAAATGGAAACGTTGCCCAGCAAAATAAGGAGTTTGGAGGTTAAACCGATAAACGGTTGGATTTCACAACCAAGAGTAGGATGCTCTTGATTTCACCAACAGGCGAGGATTCAATTTCATTTGCAAGCAAGGCTTGTTCACCTGTGCTCACTTCAACCATGCTTGTCTGAAAATTGCGTACCTCTAAATCCACAGGTGAATTGCCACTTCCACTATTAAAGTTGCTATTTTTGGGGCGTACCCCTTTTGCAGACCCAAATCTTTATATCAAGTTGACTATATATTCCATCAACATCATGTGCCCATATGGTTGGTTGAATCTTGACCATCAACTCACGATATCTCCGTCTCCCATGATTTCTCATCCCCAAGATTTTCCCGGAAAACGCTGGGATTTTTCCATGGCTTCCGCGAAAAAAACCCGGTGCCTCCGGTGCCGGGGACTGGGAACTGAAGCTGCCCAGCAGACGCTCGCAGCCCTTTACCAGTTCCATGCTGTCACCGTTGAGGCGGCTCAACACCTCAAAAGGTGGATCTGGAGCTTCGGATGGTGATTTCGTGCTGACTTCCCTGGTGGTTTACTGGGATCTTATCTCGATTTCATGAGATTATCTTGGGTTTCACCAACTGAAATGGGATTGATGAAATTGAGTGACTCAATAGTGGCTTACTGGGTGGCTTATATGTGGTTTACTGGTGTAATGGTGATTTGATGCTGTTGTGATGGGTTTCTAGAACTGGTGGTTTTCTATGGTTTTTCTGGATGGATCTTGCTGGATGGTTTTTGACAATGGAGGTTTTGACAGATTCTCTGAATGGACTTTCTTGATTGTCTTTATGTATATATATATATGTATATATATATGATTATATATGATTCAATAATGTTGATGGGGGTTTATGGTCGTTCAGTGGACTCCTATAGTCACTTAATTGCTGGATTTGGGATGGAATTGTTTATGGTTTCTTAATGGAATTTTCTTCGTGGTTGTTTTTCTGGACTGGAGATGTCTTAACGGCCTTAAATAGATTGTTTTGTAGATGAATGCATGGATGGATGAATGGATGGATGGATGGATGGATGCTCCATAGTCTTATATTTGTTTGTATGGTTTTTTGTCAAGCCGTCAAAACATGGGAACAATACTAATTGACCTCTTTAGGGGGGCACAAAGTACAGACTTCGAAACATGATTTGTTGGCCCATCAAGGGCTTCCCCAAGAATATGGCTCTGGCGAGGTCGTCTCGAGTCACGAAAATTCATGAAGATGATCTAGCTTGGGAACCAGCACCGAAGGCAATGGAATTCCCGGTCCACTGAGCCCTTGACTTGCGCTGGAAGGGAAGTCTTGTCTTTCACGAGAACTGTGAAGATGTGTGCAGGATCCAACTGCAAGTGTCCCTTCTCCTGTTTGGGGCAGTTGAGATGCTACGCACAGGTTATCAGGTTCATGGGCATTGGATGCCATTCATTAGTATTGGTTCTGTGTTCATCGACAATTTCATACCAAACCATACTGCAAAGTGTCCCGAAGACAAATACTGTATCAGGAAATTCTGAAGGTTGAGATGAGAAAATGAAACGGTGGACACTTTAGTGATAGCAACTTGGTTGTGTTCAAAATCAGGTTACTCAAAAAATCAGAAATTCAATGGGTTGGGGCACAGCAATGGACGGATTGTATGTTCCAAGAGGAAACAGCACTTGCAAACTGGGGGGATTCCATTGTATTCCATTGCTAGGTTTCCGTTGGGGTACTCTCTCAGAATCCAACCCTGCAGGCAACAATACCATTGACACCTGAATTGCATTTCTCTATCAAAAATTGAATCGTTTTATGGCTATGCCTGAAACGGCAGGAATACCTCCATTTTATGGTGATGGAACGTCATTGAACTGAGCTGTTGCTGATGAATTCATGGGGAAATTGAAAAAATTAGCCTCCGGATCTGGGGCCTAGCTAGGGGGGTATTGGGATGTATTCGGTCCCCCCATTTTTGGATCAACCCAAATCTGCACCACCCGTTTCCACCGTCGTCCTTAGCGAGCCGCGCCGCATCCTTGATGACTTTCCCCGTCATCTCTGTGAATTCCGCACCCGAGCCGGACATCTTGAAGCGCCAACGAAGCGTACGAATTGGTGTGAAAAAGGTGAGCCAAAATTGCTGCGGAAATTTCAGGGGACAAGTGCAAGGGGAAAATGTCAAGAATAAAATCCTGCATGGCCGAGAAGTGCTAAGAAGATCTGAAAAGAAACAAGTTTTGGGCAAGCACCCAGGCACCTCTATCCGCTTGGGGCGTGCCTTGCTTGGTCCCGTATTCAGAGTGGTCCAAATCAACTTTCATCAGCCCTTTCTTTATAGGAATTGTTGATGGCGTAGTTACCAATATCTAAATTTGCCTATGTGTATCTATCTATGCCAAGGATTGCAAATATGCGTATACATAAATATATCAAGCCACCCCCACATGAGAGCACCCCCTCATCCAACAGTCCAGCCTTTCGCATTCTGTCCCAAGAAGCCTCTGAAGCCTGGACCCATGGAAGGGTTCCATTGCCCTGAAAGGAACCCGTGAAACTAAAATGGCAATGGAACATCGTCCAATTCTTACTCTGTATGGATGATTCTTCCATTGCAAAAGGGGAAATTCAAGTAGATTCGAGCAAGAAAGGAGGAGATCCCATTCAAAACGTGGATTGCCCAACACAGACGACATGCAAAGTTCATCGATTTCCATTTTGACCAAGGTTTTTCCTCATCGTTTCCCATCGCCTGCATGGCGTTGGATGAGCTCCAAAAAGGAACAGGGCACCACTTCCTCTGTGCCGCAGCCGAAACGGTGAGGCACCTCATCCTGAGAATCAAAGGTGGCGATGGAAAGTGCCCCATATGTAGATGATGTTCCCATTGAAACCTCCATCTGTGAGGGATACATAGGTGATTTTAAGATTAAAAGCACCCATTTTGACCAATGATTTATATCGATGATTTTCCCATCTGTAGATGATGTTCCCTTTAAAACCTTCATCTATAGGGGATTTGTAGATGACTTTCTATATTCATTTATGGTGGGATGTTCAATTGCCATGTTGGATTGCCGAAGCTGGTGTGGAACTGGGATGATGTAAACTGACTACAAAAATGAGACAGCTAAAATTAGGGGACGTATTGACCAAAATGCTGGACATGGGGTTTAGTTTGGAGATATCTAGACTCCAGCAGGTGGTAGCGTCTGCAAAATAAAAGCCTTATTTCCCCAAGCAAGATGGATGTCTTGAAAATTAGGTAGATCAGTAGATCTCCAAATGGCAATGTTAGTAGGGAAAAATTATGATAAACCATTGGATTTTGGGCTGCCCTTCAGTAATCAAACATGTCAATGGAACATTCCCCATTTGTAGATGATATTCCCGTTAAAACTTCCATTTCTGGGGGATGTCCAACTTTCCAACTGCCATTTTCAGACCCCAAATGGCGCATGATCCTCCGCTTGAGACAGTCCCAGCAGCTGCCATGGTGGAACTCTGCTCCAGGGACACAGCGGGACTGCCTGCTGTGCACACCGTACTGACATCCCTTCAAGTTGAAAGCTAGACTATAGCGAACATATGTATAGACCTACATATGTAAATGTGTACTGTATGTGTATATATACATATATCTACATAACATTTCACATCCCTTCTTCCCATCTCCCAAGACCTGCCTTGCGTGAGGCCGTCGCTTCCGCCCGCTCGGTTGAAGACCAGGCCATTGGATTGCAACAAGGCCTGGAAGTTCCAGGAAGGGGTGTCAACTACCGGAAACCCTGGTGGATTTCACCAATAATTGTAGGGATACAATGGGAAATAATGGGATGTTTACCTCAATACATGAGTTTTGTCTGAGAATCTTAGGAAAAAAAAACTAAATCCATTGGATTATCATCATGTTCGTCTTAAAATACCTATCTAGGCGTATGCCCTATTTTCAGACACACCCACGTGACCATTTTAATCGGAAAAATGATGAAAAGTGATTGGACATGATGAAACTGGGGAGGTTTCCAGTAGCCATTTTGACTATTCCTCTCTATTGTACGTAGCACAATATGCATAGAGACATGCATAACTACTATTATATATATACATATGTATATATATATGGTATTCTATGGTACTATTTTAGTATGATACATGAATCCGACCTCACATATTGCACGTAAAGTTTTAAAATGTACATAGACACTTGCATGTGGGTATGGACTGGTGACGCTCACGAGTATAGGGGGGCAACGAATGCCATCGAGGAAATACTCTCCGGCTGTTCCCTATGGGTAAGCACTTCAAGAGAACAACCACTCAATATGGTTTTCACCAGGACTTGGTGACGTCAGAATGGGTTGAGCCGTTGCTTACAGAGTTCACCCCACCCGAAACCGTCCAAAACCTATATATATATATATTTATACGTATATATATATATATAGCTACATCTTGTTGAATCTCCTGATCTTGCTTCCGACCCAACAGCTGGACATTGGATCGTTTTCTGCAATGAAACGGCTATGGGTCAAATTTTTGGTACCCTTTTGTTCACATAAAACCAGCTGGGATTTATGGAATTCTCATCCCTTGTTCATCCCGAAAAAAAACATGGCTGTTCATACCTCAATTGACTCCTCAGCTCGGTTGACGCTCCAAAAATTCACCAGGTCGCATTGAGGTCCGCCAGCGTGTTCACACCCGAAATACCCAAGGAGTTCAACAAGATGGTCACGTGGTTGATACCTCCGGGGCTAAACCGCCACGCCCAAATCTATGGGGAACTTACGCCAGGCTCTCCAGTCTGACTGTGCCTTTCAACCTCTGCTTCGGGCAAATCCAATGTCATCAAAATCTTCTAGCCCTGTTCAACCCCCCAATCATAAATTCTTGGAACGCACTGAAAACCATGACTTCCAACAAAGTCTACAAGTCTACAAATTCTCTCAGCAGCATCAACCCACTGATAGCAGCATCATCCAACCCTCTGCTATTGTCACTACCTTTACCAAGGTGCGATGGCCATGCGTCAAGGTCCAAGATGCGTACCTCGGTGTACATGGCAAAAATCCACCTGTCATTGGTGAATTTCCTATGAAAGCTAGAAATTGTCCATTGCGAAAACCGGTGGAATTGCCTGGTTCCCATTTCTTTCGCCATACAAAAGACAAGAAACTCCAAGGCGTTTCCCATGCTCGGGTCAGCAGCCATGCTTCTCAGTGTCTGCCTAGGCCGTGCCCGCATCGCGGTGGGGATCCTTGCATCACATCCCAAGACTGTTCCAGTCACTACCCCACAGGTCTCAAAAAAAGCGGCCGGTTTCCCAAAATCACGTTGCTAGACTTGAGTGATGACAGGTTATGGGACCATATACACTGCAACGGCCTCCAACTGCATCAACCTACATTCACCGGTCTCGCCTGAGTGGCGAATTCTCACTCCCAAGATTGGCAATGCAGATTGATGAGTGTCGATGAAAAGCCTGGAACCCTTGCGACTTCACACCAAAATAGTGTATGCGGTGAAAAAAAACTGGGCCTTCATCCTCCCCAGTAATCAATCGTCCAACATGAGTGGCATCAACCATCCTGCAACAAAACAAACATGAACTGCAGATGTTGTTTAAAAAAATGAAATCTAACCAGGAACAAAATGCAAAAAAAAAAAACATCAATCTCTGGAACAAAAAAACTACAGAAACAAAGACAATGGTGTTGCTCCCAAATATGTTCGGGGTAAAAACCCGAGTACGAACCAATCCCACAAAAAAAAACCTTCACAAATTCAATTTCCCCCACCAACTTGAAGAATCACCCCCAAACATCCTTTGAGGACAATCATATTCCCCCATTATTTGGCCGTAATTGGCCAAAATTTGGTTGATCTATCCCGGTCTCAGACACACTCAAAATCATAGTTGGTCATATTTAAACCATAGCTGGTGATATCAAACATAATATTCCATGATATTAGTTAAGGCAGATCATCATCCTTGGGTTGCAATGTATATGTATGTATATATATATATATTCGTACACTATCCCCATACTATCCCAGCATATCCCCATGAAAGTCCCAGGCACATTTCCTGCATCGTGGGATTCCATGGTGGAGTCTCCAGCAGTTCCGCCACCTGCTTTGGGTCGTTGCTCTGTAAGGCCGCCTGGGCGCGGTCGGCCTCGTAGAAGCCGTCCACGTGGCCTTAAAACGCCGTCCGTTTGACGTTTGACCCGTAGCTTCAATGGGAATCTATGGTTAATGATTAACCTATGGTTAGCAATGGAGAATCTATATTCTAATGGGAATGGCTAAGGTGGACGATTTTGTCCGGTGGTATTTATGGTGAATGGGGCGTGCAGAGTCTTCCAAAAGACAAGGTCATAAAGCTAGGCTGAAGCGAATTAAAGATAGATTAGGGTCCTCAAACCTTACCTTGCAAAATGATTTGTAGTCTGACTATGTGTTGGGGACGGTTCCAAATTTTGCCGACTACTATAGTTACAAGTGAGGTGAGTTCGCCCCAATTAGCCAACTACTGTAGCTGAATGGCATTGATTGATTTAATATCTGGGGTGGCTACAAACGCCGCTAGACAACGTTGGCCAACCGATGCAACAGGAGTCTATAATAATATGAAATGTATGTGTATATATATATATATACATGTGTGTATATATACATGTATATATATATATATGTGTATATATGCATGTATTGTACATACCGTGTGTATATATATATATACATTACACCTATTCTATATAGATACCGTGTACATATCATACAGAGAGAGAGAGAGAACAAAAAAAACAGATATATTATACACATCTGTGTACATGTAGA
This sequence comes from Symbiodinium sp. clade C Y103, assembly GCA_003297045.1. Lineage (NCBI taxonomy): Eukaryota > Dinophyceae > Suessiales > Symbiodiniaceae > Cladocopium > Cladocopium sp. clade C. Next base: position 32,585 of record BGPT01000418.1, read on the forward strand.
TATAATATTATATTACACATGTTACATACACTGTATGTACTATGTATATATATATCATACATATTACATACATCATACATATTTCATATATATATATATATTACATATATACATCTCGTGCATATAAATGAGACCCTTCAACAAACTACATGGGATTTGCTTGATCAAAGGTGACCCTCTTATTCCAGACACCAAGGGACGGAATAGCACATCTGCGGCATCGCTTGGGAGCTCGTGAATTCGCATTTCCGAAACAAAGATCTTCGGCCAATTTGTCCTTGGCGTTTCCAAAGACTGCAGCGGTAAAATGCAAGTGGTCGGAAGTGTCTGATTCGTTGGAACCACTAGTAGCTGAACATTCTGATTCACAGTGTTCGTGGTCATGTGGATGCTTGTAATATACACCATATCTGGTGCACAAGACCATCACTACTTTGGAATTTCTAAAAATCACTTGACCTGAATTTCAGAATTGGGTTGGTTTATTATTTTGCCATAAAAAAACGGCGATGATTTTGAGCCATACCTCAATCCTCAGAGGTTTCAACTCCAATGATCTCTAAGAACGCCAGTATTGACAGCAAGGATCTCTTCGGGGGGCTCATACCAGCGCGCATTTACGCAGAGGCCAGGAATCACCAAAGAGTCTGGCGGAAATGCTTGCTCTTGTGAGCCAGGGAAAGCCATAACTTTGTCAGCCGTTTCCCCCCAGAGTGAAGGAACACCTATCTGTTGCGGGTCTTCAGATCCACTTTTGCTGGCTACAAAAAACCCTCCATCCGTATTGGTGAAATCGTGAAAGGCCCATCCGCATCTGTCAGAAATCACTCACATGGATTGCCATACGGTATGTGGGTGAAAACTCTAATGTTGATGGATAGCATCAGCATCCCCCATTCATATGGTATATTATATATATTTTGAGCTGTATGTGATGCATTCTGCCCCCTGTCGGGCTGCCAGTCTTTTATCTCACTTTCAGTTGTAGTTGCGTCCGCAACCTCAAACTCCTGTGGNCTGCCAGTCTTTTATCTCACTTTCAGTTGTAGTTGCGTCCGCAACCTCAAACTCCTGTGGGCTAAAGAGCACCAAGACGGCTAGTGCTTTCTGCACCGCTTCTATTCAGAAATGCAATGCAGACAGCAATTTCTCTCCCAC
>BGPT01000418.1:38115-52653 GCA_003297045.1 Symbiodinium sp. clade C Y103
CCAAAATGGGACACGGCGGAACAAGTGATCGTCAATCTGCACAACATGCACAAAAAGAATCGTACCTTCATTCAACCATTCATTCATCGACTTGACCATATGGTGTGTAATATATATATATATACATATTACATGTATATATAAATATACATATATATATATATAATATATATATATATAATATATATATATATATTTGATATGTATGCAATCCCCTCCCCTAATACTAAATACTCCCCAATCAAACCCCTGGTTTAGTACCAGATCTTTTCATACCTCTTCATTCTGGAGGTCCATATACGGGGGATATTTATGGATCTGTGATATTAGGAATCCTCTGTCCCTCATTTGCTCCAACGAGGCTTGCTTTTACAGATGATTTTCCCGTTAAAACCTCATAAAACCTCCATATTTCTATAGAGATCAATAGCTATTGATCCATCTTAGCCATCTTCACCGCTTTTCACAGCGCCATGGCCTTGCGCGGCGTAGCCGAAGTGTTCGAAAATGGACTCGAAGAATTTCAGTCCCGAACGGCCTCACCGCCGTGAGCCCATCGGCATCTTGTTCGTGACCCCAGTGAGGAAATCGAGTGATGACTATACTGACTCCCCTGTTTCAATATGATGTCTCAAAGCCCATGATAAACCATCCTATGACCACAAAGGAGTGGTATAAACCATCACCAAATGGTAGGTCTATTGGGAAAAACCACATTAGAAATTTAAATGATAGATCCATGGCCAGGTGAAGATGGGGTGCCGAATCCACCAAAATGGCTCTAGAAGCAGCTATCAAGATGAGGTCTGAGTCAATTCCCCTAGTTCTCATAACCAGTAAAACATGAGCTTGGAAAATTTATCGTATTGGCTTGGGAATCTATTGGTTGATCTCACTCCCCTGCCAAGCATCACATTCCACCAGGCTTTCGGGGGGTTGTCTGGTGAAGCCGCTTGGGCTTACCCCATGACTGTCGTTCGGCATGTCGGATCACCGGGTCATGGTGGCAGATGGGTACCAAGAATGGCCAGGACATACCTATCCTTTGATTGCCGTGGTTCCCAAAATGACGCCAGTCTGTGGGTTTCACTGCAAAAATGTCACCCAGAACCAAGCCCAATTGCCCTGTTGGCCCTCTGTCACCTTGCGAATCGACAAAGGATCGAAGGGCCATGTGATCCTCAGGGTGAAGCGGCGCAACGATCGGGGCAAAAAACAGCCCTCACCATGCAATCAAAGACCCTGGAGCTATCCACTGGGCAAACCAGTCCGAAACTGGTGGCAACAAAGCTCAACCTTCAATTGAAGCTTTTCCTAGACCCCCTCGCACGCGGTCTGGAAGCGGGTAATTTGGTGAATGCACTGACAAGTGCTGGTCATGGTCACGTCATTGGTTTGGTTCAAGGGATTTGTTCAATTTTGTTCACAGAGAACCATCGCTTTCATCCTCTGGTACTCTAAGCTGATAGTGGAAATCCCTATTTGTAGCTGATTCTACTCCTCAAACCTGTGAGTCTTGCATTGTCATGTTGGATAATACTGTATATACTATATACCACAAATTCAACGCAAAGTACTGATCCTGTATTTTTCCGGAAATGGAGTTCTCAGGTCAAAGATCTCGCCAAGTCACGTTGTGAATCTCTCCCCCTTTGGACGTCAGCAATTCGACCGCCTGCACGAAACTTGGCGTGCGCTGCACATAGGCCTGGAAGAGACGTTCCTTAGGTGCAGCGGTACTCTGTGGTTCCTAAAAAGGATGACCCAAAAATCATCCCAAATTGGACATGTTTGGTGGGGAAGGCAATGGTTGGAGTATCTCATACTACACATACTGTGAGGTAAACAAAAGATACAGGACATGAACTTACCAGCCATTTGTCAGTCCATTTGGCACCCCTTTTTTGGGCGCCATGGCCATTCTTGGGATCCTTTACTCAACCATCAACAAAATGACTTGCTGGTGTATGCCCATTGTTTCGGCAGGTCGACAAATAAGGCGGAATGATTCACCCCAACCATGATCCCTAACCATCATCTTTACTGTACTTCGGAATTTACTTAAGGATCTTTTATCATGGATTCAAAAGGGGCGCCCCAAGACAAGCCGCAAACCCACCCAAAATGGTAGTTGAAGGGACCAAACATGTGGCCAACGGATTCCAATATAGGGATGTAATTAGTTTGAAACCATGACTATATAATATGTTACTCATGGCAACCAGTGGGGGTTCACACCAATCATAATAAACGAGACTAAACTGTGGATACTTCCCCGAACTCACTACCTACTCATCAACTTCTGCTTTGGTGTAATAGCAACCCCCTCAAAAAAATATCGAAACGGCGAAATTTACCCAATTTTCGGGTGAGATTTGACCAAAATCTCCGCGCTGCCGGGCATCGCGCACTTCCGCGAAGATCTGTTCGTGTTTGGGCGGCTGGGGATTGCTGACGCAGCGGCTTGCCGCTGAAAGGCGTGCAGCAGGGCGGGTCATCAGCCCTTGGAACCGCGGTGAGCGGATGGGACGCTCAAGGTGGATGATGGTGATATGGGCAGAAACCATCTATAGATGATGATGTTTACAGAATATAATGGGGTTGGGTATATCAATATCATTGGATACACTGGAGATACATAGATATGTATACATATAGGACAATACCAGCTGGATGCTTGATATAATGAGAGCATTTACCAATTCTATTCCCTGTTTGAGGGTTTAATCAGGAAAAAACTGTGAACTTCACTGATTTAAGCAAATTTAGTATTTAAGAATCAAAACTGGGTGAGGATATTGGGGATGTACCAATCATGACGTGGGGAAAACATATAATGGAACTGGGTCATGTGGTGAACCCAATCTAGAGTACCTTCAGGATATGGAAGTTGGATGAAATGTGGGATAAGCATGAATAAGCTATGTAACCTCCAATCAATTCCAATTGTTTGAAGCCTTTACTAGGCTGGAAAGTCGCAAGGATCCTAAAAATAACTCCAGCTTGCCAATGAAACTGACCAAAATCTGTGGAACCATGGATCTTATGTTCTTTCGACCCAGACCAATATCTCAATGCGGAGTTGGTGTTTATCCTCTTGATTACTTGACCACCCACAAGTTGCACATAAGGTGTTCATCAGTTGAGCTGCGAATAGCTACGATCGGCACATGGTCCACATACTTGCCATCAAGAAACTGACAGCTGCTGAGATGTTCGCCATGGCTTTGCACCAATGGTCAATGGCAGTGACGAAGCGAAAAGTTTAAGTTGAGAAGCGAGAAGCGATAACCTGCGGGTATGTCTGGAGCTGCTGCCTTTAGTTTAGACTTCTGCAGAAAATTCCTGACTACCGATGTGGTTTGTTTTCATGGGTGGGTTCTATGACCTCCCTCAGCCACAAGGTTTCTTTGTCACCTCAATGGCTGCGAAGAATCTCACGTTTTTTGGGGGTCATTCATGTACCTTAATCCAACACCCAACCATTGCTTGGATTCTCTCTAAAAACAAACCAGCTGGTGCTGAGTGTCTTCCTTCAACCCAAGAAGCGCAACTCTTTGTGACGCTTTCAAAAAGCGCGGTTCAATCCGGACCCGGCTCTTGCGTTCCGGTGATGGGGCTATGGGTCAAAATCAGATTGGATTCCCAACAAAACAACAAAAAACAATGGTCTGAACACCAGAAATGACCAGAATCTGCGAGTCCGATGATCTTCAAACCTTTTTGACCCGGCCCATATCTCAAGAGGTGGAATACCGGAATAAAAGCGGACTGACAGCCCCAACCAGCATGCTGCTGGAAAACCAGCAGGCAGCACAGGATGGCAAGGTCCGCTGCCCTCGCTCCCACCACATAAAGTAGGCGCAGTTCAAGGCTACTTCTCAAGATGTTCGCCTGCGTGTTGTCTTTGGCTCCTGCAAAGCAGGTGGGGACCCAGTTGCCCCAAAATCGTGTAACGGTCCGTGAGTTTGACCGGGACGCCCGGGGTCCTCAACCACTGGAGGCTCCAACATGGTGCAAAACTCGCGCATCACATGGGTCTCCTGGAGACGTCATAGAGTCATAGAAATTGGCTGGTCATTGGGTTGGTTTTCCGGGGAAAATCTACAGGAAACCTTTCTGCTTTACCAGTAAATAAAGGCTTTCCCCCAACTCTTTCATCCCATTCTGGGAACTGGGGGTCGTCATCATCAGGTCATCCTGATGATGGTGGGAAAAGTTGAAAATACTTGAAAATGCGGGTTGTTTCACACAACTTCCGTGACATAAAGATGCAAAATCATGAATCACTACTTCAAATTGTATTCGCCTGGCAGTCTTCTTTCTCATTCCCCGCTTCCACGGGGTTTGCCACTGCTCTCTCTGAGTTGCAGGAGACCCAAACCGGATGGTTTCCCGTTCTTCTTTGGTAGAAGGTGGCAAAACATGCTGTACCAATGATGGTTGACTTTGAGCGCTCGCAAAACAATTGTTGCTGATCAAAGCCCGACTTTCTTAGTGTTCAGCCATTTGGGCTGCCATGAAAGAACCTCAATTTCTGGCGAGATCGTCCCATGGGGTGCAAAGTCCTGATGTTTCTTGTTCTCCCCCACGAAAACGACCGTAAAGGACAGCTCGTCGCCATCCACCACGGTAGCATCATACCTGGACCAGGTCGTTGGAGAAGGTCTTTTGGAAGTCTCTCAAAGGTTGGGAAGTCTTGAAAGAATTCTGTTTTATTCATGGGATCTTCAGGAACATGTTTCTTGTCAAATTTAATCAGCAGATATGTGGGGTGTTCAAAGAAGTTCACATGAAGAAGTGGGATGTTCATCAAAAACACGAGTAACAACTGCAAAGACACCTGGCGAGAATATAACCAGTAACGGTAAAGTCAGGAGTTTCACCAACAAGCATATTTACAAACAGGCATATGTGTGTGTAAACCATGATATACCCCCTGCGATCATGTCGGATATGTAGGTAAATAGGCCAAACAAAAATGGAGGATGCATGTTGACCCGCATGAGAGGCCCCATGGCCAATCTCAGGGCACTGGCCACTGCCACCACCCCAACCATCTCCTTTGACACGGACCTCACATTGGGAGGTGAACTGATCACAAAAGATCAGTAAGTCCCTTCATCCACCTTGAGGACCCATGGTCTGCATGAGTTGGCTCAATCAACTGACTTCCTCAATACCCCCACCATCAACTGACTTCCTCAATACCCCCAACACCCCAGGGTGATGTTCAAAATCCACGACAATTGGGACATCGAACAACCCCTGAAAGCTAACATCTGAAGCAAACCGTACAAGTTCCTCCCACTTGCTGAGTTCAGATTTCCACAAGTTTCGGAGAAACTATGTCCAAGTGCAGAAAATAATCTTCCAAACCAAGCCATGTTTATCCATGTGTTTGTGTGCTTCAAAATGACAGAAAACTCAGAATGTTCACGGCTTCACCTGGGACCCCTGACGCGGCAGCCCGCCATGGCTGGAAGTGTGGAGGCTGAGGCGGCAGGCCTCGCCATCTTGGCCGGTGCAGATTTCCGCTTGGCACGCTTCGGCAAGGGCGGGGCGACATAGCCTGCGTGGAGGGATTTGGTGGAATCTCCCGTCTGGGCAAGTGATCCTGGCTCATGGGGACTGTGAACATCTATGAAGTACAAAAATCCAACATGGAAAATCAGTAAAGATTTACCCTAGCCCTATCAAACACCCAGCAAGGAATGTGAGGAATGACAGAGGTGAAACTGGGGCACTACTCATCGTTTAACTCCAGTAGCTGAAAATTGAAGACACAGCTGGATAATGTTGCTTTTGGATTCCTTGCCACTACTGTACAGGATTCATCAGGTTTCTATGTTCGGTCTTGGAGCTGTGTACTCCATCAATCGAATCAGCCGTTTCCGGGTGTGTCTCCACCTTCAATGGTCAGACTGTTTTTTGAACCCCCTGGACGAGGTATTCCAACGGCGATATTGTGGTAACAAAAGTGGTGGTGATTCAAAGGCCCTTGCTTGTTCATGTCAAAGCCCGATGGACCCATTGTTGATAGTAACATTCCATGTTTGCTTCCACTTCTGATTTTGCGGGTTGGACTTGTCTTCACTGTGGTTTCCTCAGTTGTCCCATCGGTTGAACGTTTTTCTTTAGAATCTCACTGTTTAACTAGTTGCATCTATTTTTGCTGATGATTCCTATTGGTTCCGTAGAGGTTAACAGTTAACAGCCCTAAAAAAACTGACATTTGTATGCGTTTCTCCCATTCATGCATGGGCAAAGTAAGTACGCTTATTCAGTAGATCCACGCATAATCGCGGGATGCATCTCTAAACCATCCAAAGTCATCCAAACACTGTGCAGCCCTACATTTTGCCTGCGGGAGGTGGCTGTTTCCCCCACAGCCGTCGCATCCCAGAGGCGCTGGAGCTGGCAGCGGGCGCAGCTGGCGCGGCTGACGATGCTGGGGAAGGAGCAGCTGCACTGGCAGCGCGAGGCGACACTGCAGGCGTTCCGCGTGGAGAGCTCAGCCAGCCGCTCTTCGGTGAGGGCACGGGGGGCGTCACTGCTCGGGCCGCGGGAGAAGCAGCTGAGGAGACAGAGGCAGCTTTTCCCGGACTCTCTGCTGCAGATGCAGGTGCTGCTGGTGCTACAGGTGCTGCTGGTGCTGCAGGTGCTGCAGGTGCTGCTGGAGGCGCTGAAGGCGCTCGAGGCACTGGAGGTGCTGGAGGTGCTGCAGGTGCTGCTGGAGGCGCTGAAGGCGCTGGAGGCACTGGAGGTGCTGGAGGTGCTGGTGGTGGTGGAACAGCTATCTCTGGGGGTAGTTCTGCTTCCTGGGTGTCCCCCTCGTGTTCCAACACCTTAGATGCAGCCACGATGGTCCATTGGAAAGGCTACCATTTCGGCCCTTGGGAGCCCAACCAAGGTGTCACCATACTGCTGGGTGGCTGCCTCCAACAGATGCAACAGTTCCAAAGAACCGAAGGACCCTAAGACTCTAAGATGGATACACTATCAGCATGGACCGAAATCTAAGTCCTGGAGGACCACACATGCGTATCTTCTTTGGTCTAAAACATCCAATTTGAGGCTACCCAATGACTTGACCGATCCCAATGTGGAAAATCCAGCATTTGATCTATTTGTAGATCATCATTGCTTCTGGGGGAACAACCTCATTTCAATGTTGGTATCAGTCTACTGGATCGTAGGTGCAATTCAATACACAATTTAGCTTGTGATTTTGGCATAGGGGGGAAGAGAATCAAACCCAGAGGGTCATCTCAAACAACCCACAAAAGGGTTGGCCCGACCCCGCCTCCATTGGATACGCTGGAGCTGCAGACCTGATGACGGTTCGAAGTACACCACGTGGACAAACCACGGCGTAGTGAAAATGTCATACCTTACTTGAATCCATACGTATGTTTTGTCAGTATCTGGTCAATGTGCATATATAGACATATACATATTACATATCTCCATGTTGACAGATATGTATTCATTTATACGTATGTATATTATGTTATATATATACATATATATATATATATACTGTGTGCATATTGAATTTTGATCTCTATTCTGTGGACATTTGCACTAAGGCGTTGGTAATTTCCAGGGGCCTCTTTGAGGGTCCGACTGGCCATAGGGCTGCGGCACACCACCTGGCAGAGTCACCCATTTCTATCATTGATATCCATTCGTTTAGATGAGTTTCTCATAAGATAATCATCCATTTCTAGATGATTTTCCCATCAAACAAAAACCTGAACAATCTTGAACATGCTTCCAAGTGCCAGGTTTGTTTTCATGGCCAAACTCTTACATGTTTTCATTAAAAACAGAATCCAAAGCTGACCTGCATCCGCTTCATAGGCCAAGGTTGCTGCCGCATCGACCTTGGAATGGAAGTGCTGTTATTGGCTGGTTGCTACCATGTCTCCAATGAATGGTTGTAACAGGGAGTTATATAAAATGGGATGTTCAAAACTGTTTTGAAATTGGGTGCCCGCTGATATTTTGACATAGCTATGGAAGCCATGGCACATTTTAGTTTGAGGATTTACCTACTACATATGTTGATTTTCCATAGCTATGTGATATAAAGTACCGAAGAGTAAGGCTTAAACATCAGCCATGGGGCTTTACTCTCCAATGAAAATTGGCTGGCTGAAAAAAAAAATGAACCTCTTTATGTGGTTGGTCTTCCTATCAAAAAATCGCCCATTGTCAAGTTGGATTGTCACAAGGTATAGAATGATTGAATCTCCATCTTTGGCGGTAGTTACAGTCATTAGATGCAAATGGGATATTGATACATTATGTCAGAGTTACTATATCGACTAAATATTGAGTATGTACATATCAACTATTTATTTTGTATCAATTATCTCTTAAGTATATGTGAGCTACATGCCAACTACTGACATGTAGATGGGTTTGTCTGAAAAATTGCTACTCCAATTTGATGGTTAACTGGTTCATCATATTTTCACAATCTTCAGACACACCCAAAAAAATATACTGGTTGGTTGTACTTCGTATAACCCATTATACTGTTGGTTATATCCCAAAATCATCCTGTTGGCTGTACCTCTGATCATATCCCCATCATACCCCCTGGCGAATCAGAATCACCGGTTCTAGGCCGCTCTGTGGCCTCCAGGCTCCGCCGGTTCCTGTGACCCCCGGATCAGCGAAGGCGGGGCCCGGCTCTGCCATGAAGGTGTCGTAGCACAGCGTCCTAGATACTCAACAGGCGCACGGTCCAGGGGATGATGGGTCCGTGTTTCATACCCTGGAGTAGACTAACATAGATGTGGAAAACATCTGGTCTCCCTAGGGAAATGATCTACAAGTGGTGTCCACATCTATTTGAGTTTCTGGGAGGATAAGTGGGTTCCCAAGTTTTGAGTCATATCTCAAAGCGGAAGAAAAAATGTACCCAAGGCCTTGAATTTGGAGCCATACTCAATACAAGTAAGAGAGACTTCTGACCACGATCAGTATCCTGGTGTTCACACCGAAACAGATGGTTGTTGTGGATGTTCATGCACCCATACAAATGATCCCAGCAATATTGACCCCATCATGTAATACAGTGAATAACAACAAAATCCACAAGGACATGGTCGATGGGGGGAAACCGGTGGACACAACGGTGTCTTTCAAGATCCCAACATATGATGACTTTGTCAAATATTGTGAGTATATATATATATATACATTATCGAATATTATGTATTAAATCTCATGTATATATATATATATATATTGTATCATATTGGCTACATTATACTATATTTCATCTTATGATATTGCATATATATACATATTGAATAGTATGGCTCTGGGTCCAACCCATCCTGCCCGGTGCTACCAAGGTGCGGTGGAACTGCGTCGAGCGCATCCTCAGGTGCCTGGTTCCGCTTCCCCGGCTGGCTATGGGATGATCCTTTTAAAAAAGTGGGAGAGATGACGTATCTATGAATATATCTGGATACTGTATGTGTATATGTATATGTATATATATATATTTATATGTATATATTTACAATTTATACACAGTACCCTCCAGTAAACGAAGCTTGCAACTACAGATTTGTGGTTTTCATCGGGTAAATCATCTCCAACTTGAATATGTTCATTGCCAGGTTGGATTACCAGAGGCTACAAATCGGGCAGGAACACTACCAACTGAATTTACGAAGTAATTAATGATGAGATTTTGAGATTTGTCGGCTTCAAAATTGTGGCGCCAAAAACATTGACCCTCCCCACGTGAGCTATCTGTCTGAGCACATCGGGATACAACCCAAGAAGGGATAGAACAAACAACACATCACATCTTGAAAACAGCAAGGACAAAGTACTGGTCCCAAAAAATCCAGGTTTCAGTTGAATGAAATAATTGAAGCATCTTGTTTACAGAAAATCATGTGGTTTTCCCCTCAAACCTAGGGGTTCTTTTTGGGATCAGTGGATTTCGGCTTCCGGCCACCAAAAAAGGCGAAAAAACGATCTCTGGCCTGGACCCCGGAAGCTGGGGCAGCAGGCACCTCCATGGGTGATGATGAATAATAATGATGGTGATGATGAGGAGGAGGAGGAGGACGGAAACATCTAGTTATCTTTGTTACCAGACATTTTGATTATCATTCTGATTCTCGCGCTGATGCTCAGCATGATTATCATCTTGATCATCATCTTGATCATCATCTTGATCATCATCTTCATCATCATCATCATCACCATCACCATCAGTCATGATTACAAATGGCTGGCAATCATTTGCATTCAACAAGTTATACCATATTCAACGCATTCAAATTGGGTGTGGAACAAAAATGACAATTTCGCACCATCCCGAAATCCCCCCGCCTGCCACCCCTGCCATGCTGCTTCTTCAGCATCATAAGGCACTGTGTCCTCTCCCAGCATCGACATTTCACGGGCTGGGAGATTGGCCAAATCATGATATAATCTTATCTTTAGTTCATATCCGCCGACCCCGGCCGACAGCAAGGGGGAGCGCGTTAGGGAAGAGAGGTTGCAACAGCAACAACAAACAACAACAACAACAACAACAACAACAACAACAACAACAACAACAACAACAGGCGCGGTTGAGGCAGCAGCAAGCAGCAGCAGCAGCAGCAGCAGAAGGCAACAGAATTAGCCAAAAAATGTTGTTCAAAAAATGTTGTTTTTTTAAGAGGCTGTCGACCATGCAGCTGCAGCAGCAGCAGCAGAATGTGTCGAAAAAATATGTTTTTTCTACCAGCAGCCCGCAGCAGCAGCCGCCAGCCCTCGGTAGGTGTTTTCTTTGCCCAGCAGTAGTCCCCGTGCGGATCCAAAGAGCAACGTTAGGCACCTTTTCGGCAGCCTCCAGCAGCAGCAGCAGTAGCAGCAGGAGCAGCAGGAGCAGTCCCAGCAGCAGNGGATCCAAAGAGCAACGTTAGGCACCTTTTCGGCAGCCTCCAGCAGCAGCAGCAGTAGCAGCAGGAGCAGCAGGAGCAGTCCCAGCAGCAGCAGCAGCAAGTGTTTTCTTCGAGGCTGTCAACAGCAGGAAAAAAAAAGAGATCCAGATCCAAAATGTTTTCTTTTTCTAGGGTTTCAGAAGCAACGTTAGGCACTTTTTCGGCGCGATTTTCGCATCGGCTCGTCCCTCAGTAGCATGGTGGTTTCCCCCCGGCAGGNTTAGGCACTTTTTCGGCGCGATTTTCGCATCGGCTCGTCCCTCAGTAGCATGGTGGTTTCCCCCCGGCAGGTGTTTTTTCGAGGCTGTTTAGCAACAGCGGCAAAAAGGATCCAAAGAGCAACGTTAGGCACCTTTTCGGCAGTCTCCAGCAGCAGCAGCAGTAGCAGCAGAAGCAGCAGCCTGCAGCCATAGTTCCAGCAGCCCGCAGCAGCAGCCGCCAGCCCTCGGCAGGTGTTTTCTTTGGCTGTTTAGCAGCAGCCCCCAGCAGTAGTCCCAGCAGTAGCAGCAGCAAGTGTTTTCTTCNGGTGTTTTCTTTGGCTGTTTAGCAGCAGCCCCCAGCAGTAGTCCCAGCAGTAGCAGCAGCAAGTGTTTTCTTCGAGGCTGTCAACAGCAGCAAAAAAAAATGAGATCCAGATCCAAATTTTTTCTCTTTCTAGGGTTTCAGAAGCAAGGTGCGATTTTCACATCGGCTCGTCCCTCAGTAGCGTTTTCTTTGCCCAGCAGTAGCCCCCGTGCGGATCCAAAGAGCAACGTTAGGCACCTTTTCGGCAGCCTCCAGCAGCAGCAGCAGTAGCAGCAGGAGCAGCAGGAGCAGTCCCAGCAGCAGNGGATCCAAAGAGCAACGTTAGGCACCTTTTCGGCAGCCTCCAGCAGCAGCAGCAGTAGCAGCAGGAGCAGCAGGAGCAGTCCCAGCAGCAGCAGCAGCAGCAAGTGTTTTCTTCGAGGCTGTCAACAGCAGGAAAAAAAATGAAATCCAGATCCAAAATGTCTTCTTTTTCTAGGGTTTCAGAAGCAACGTTAGGCACTTTTTCGGCGCGATTTTCGCATCGGCTCGTCCCTCAGTAGCATGGTGGTTTCCCCCCGGCAGGNTTAGGCACTTTTTCGGCGCGATTTTCGCATCGGCTCGTCCCTCAGTAGCATGGTGGTTTCCCCCCGGCAGGTGTTTTTTCGAGGCTGTTTAGCAACAGCAGCAAAAAGGATCCAAAGAGCAACGTTAGGCACCTTTTCGGCAGTCTCCAGCAGCAGCAGCAGCAGCAGTAGCAGCAGAAGCAGCAGCCTGCAGCCATAGTTCCAGCAGCCTGCAGCAGCAGCCGCCAGCCCTCGGCAGGTGTTTTCTTTGGCTGTTTAGCAGCAGCCCCCAGCAGTAGTCCCAGCAGTAGCAGCAGCAAGTGTTTTCTTCNGGTGTTTTCTTTGGCTGTTTAGCAGCAGCCCCCAGCAGTAGTCCCAGCAGTAGCAGCAGCAAGTGTTTTCTTCGAGGCTGTCAACAGCAGCAAAAAAAATGAGATCCAGATCCAAAATTTCTTCTCTTTCTAGGGTTTCAGAAGCAAGGTGCGATTTTCACATCGGCTCGTCCCTCAGTAGCATGCTGTTTTCCGCCCCGCCAAATGTTTTTTTCGAGGCTGTTTAGCAACAGCAGCAAAAAGGATCCAAAGAGCAACGTTAGGCACCTTTTCGGCAGCCTCCAGCCCGCAGCAGCAGCCGCCAGCCCTCGGCAGGTGTTTTCTTTGGCTGTTTAGCAGCAGCCCCGAGCAGTAGTCCCAGCAGCCCGCAGCAGCAGCCGCCAGCGCTTGGCAGGTGTTTCCTGGCTGTTTAGCAGCAGCCCCCAGCAGTAGTCCCAGTAGCAGCAGCAGCAGCAAGTGTTTTCTTCGAGGCTGTCAACAGCAGCAAAAAAAAAGAGATTCAGATTTCAGATTCAAAATGTTCTTCTTTTTCTAGGGTTTCAGAAGCAACATTAGGCACTTTTTCGGCGCGATTTTCGCATCGGCTCGTCCCTCAGTAGCATGGTGTTTCCCCCCCGGCAGGTCTTTTTTTCGAGGCTGTTTAGCAACAGCAGCAAAAAGGATCCAAAGAGCAACATTAGGCAGCTTTTCGGCAGCCTCCAGCCCGCAGCAGCAGCCGCCAGCCCTCGGCAGGTGTTTTCTTTGGCTGTTTAGCAGCAGCCCCCAGCAGTAGTCCCAGCAGCTGCAGCAGCAGCAAATCCGCCGACCCCGGCCGACAGCAAGGGGGAGCGCATTAGGGAAGAGAGGTTGCAACAGCAACAACAACAACAACAACAACAACAACAACAACAACAACAACAACAACAACAGCAGGCAGCAGGCAGCTTGCAGCAAGAGCAGGCACAGCAGCCAGCAGCAGCAGCAGCAGCAGCACCAGCAGCAGCAGCAGCAAGAGCAGCAGTTGCCGAGTAGCAGCCTCCAGCAGCAGCAGGAGTAGCAGCAGGAGCATTTGGCTGTTTACAGATCCCAAAAATTTATTTTTTTTTCTAGGGTTTCAGAAGCAACGTTAGGCACTTTTTCGGCGCGATTTTCGCATCGGCTCGTCCCTCAGTAGCATGGTGTTTTCCCCCCGGCAGGTGTTTTTTTCGAGGCTGTTTAAGAACAGCGGCAAAAAGGATCCAAAGAGCAACGTTAGGTATCTTTTCGGCAGCCTCCAGCAGCAGCAGTAGCAGCACGACCAGCTTTTCGGCAGCCTCCAGCAGCAGCAGCAGTAGCAGCAGGAGCAGCAGCCCCGAGCAGTAGTCCCAGCAGCCCGCAGCAGCCNTTCTAGGGTTTCAGAAGCAACGTTAGGCACTTTTTCGGCGCGATTTTCGCATCGGCTCGTCCCTCAGTAGCATGGTGTTTTCCCCCCGGCAGGAGCAGGGGCAGCAGGAGCACCAGCCCCCAGCAGTAGTCTCAGCAGCCCGCAGCAGCACATCGGTAGGTGTTTTCTTTGGCTTTTTGGCCCGCAGCAACACCCGGTTTCCCCCCGGCAGGTGCTTTTTTCGAGCTTGCAGCAGCAGCAGTAGGAGGAGCAGCAGCAGCCGCAGGCAACAGAATTTGTCGAAAAATGTTGTTTTTCTACAGTTTCAGAAGTTACGTTAGGGACTTTTTCGGTGCCATTTAGAGACGTTTTGGTAACGAAATTAGGTGGTGTTTNTGTTTTGGCGTTTCGGAGTCGGCCAGAAAACAGCAGGCAGCAGGCAGCTTGCAGCAAGAGCAGGCACAGCAGCCAGCAGCAGCAGCAGCAGCAGCACCACCAGCAGCAGCAGCAGCAGGAGCAGCAGTTGCCGAGTAGCAGCCTCCAGCAGCAGCAGGAGTAGCAGCAGGAGCATTTGGCTGTTTACAGATCCCAAAAATTTATTTTTTTTCTAGGGTTTCAGAAGCAACGTTAGACACTTTTTCGGCGCGATTTTCGCATCGGCTCGTCCCTCAGTAGCATGGTGTTTTCCCCCTGGCAGGTGTTTTTTTCGAGGCTGTTTAAGAACAGCGGCAAAAAGGATCCAAAGAGCAACGTTAGGTATCTTTTCGGCAGCCTCCAGCAGCAGCAGTATCAGCACGACCAGCTTTTCGGCAGCCTCCAGCAGC